>OX637572.1:5761491-5988033 GCA_951800085.1 Comarum palustre | reverse complement strand
GTTAAGGGCATCTTCCCCCGTAGGCCAAAATGGCCAAGGAAAATAGCCTACCAAAATGGTATATTTCATGAAAGATACTTATTTAGCCTACCATCAAAAAGTATAGTTCCTCCCGTAGGCCAAATAATATAGGCTAAAAATGAAATAAAGATGAAATTTCATGGTTTAACAAAGGTAGTAGTTTGAACATCAAAATCCAAACGGCTAGTTTGACGAATAATTAGGCTTTATACAAATAACGTATATAAAACGGCTATTTTTTTTGAAATTGAAGACAAGAAACGGCTAGTTTGAACACATCCATGATTCCATGTTATATAATGATTGTGAATAACGGCTATTTGATTCCAAAATTCCCTATAAAAGCATGTACATTACCATTGCTTCCTTCACCTCATTTATCACTCAGTCATATGTTAACCCTTTCAACTTCAGTTCACTACAATGGGTAATAGCCTACCGTGGGAGGAGAATTTAGCCAAAAGGTCATTTATCCCCTACGGGGGAAGATGCTCTAAGACAAGAGTTAATTTGATTGTTGCATCTAGAGGACACATAATTCAGGTACAAATGTTCATTTTGTAGGCTGGTATATATGTAATCCATACAATTATTTATCAGAAATTATTGTTATTATGATATGTTGGGCTCTACGCATCTTAGAGGTTTGATTCATAAAACAAACAAAAACATAAACATGCTCTCTTAGGTCTAAAAATGTTCCGTGAACTATTTTTGTTTCTAACATCAACCTTAAAAATTCTAAAATATTTCATGTTCTAAACTTCCATATGTTGAGAACGTACATGACCTGATCCAATGATTCCGGCATTATTGTAGACCAAGGCTTGGGACGATTAGTTGTGCATTACATACTTTGTGGCTCTAGTTCAAAAGAGAGTGTCGCTAACATGCTTTAAGGCGTTAAATTCTTTCAAATTTCCATAACTTACAAACTGATATTTCTCTATTCTCCAACAATTATATAGAAGAAAAGAGAAAACGATTATCAATTGATGACATATATCATCATAGTTTCAAATTTGCATAGAATAAGACTATAGAGCGAGATATATATATATATATATATATATACACACACACGACAGGCTATCTCTTCATTTGTATTGTTTGAGTGCCTTCTATATATATATATATATATATATATATATATATATATATATATATATACACACACACACGACAGGCTATCTCTTCATTTGTATTGTTTGAGTGCCTTCTAAATATGATTTACTTCACTAGCTAAAAGATAATTAAACTTGTCTCGTGAGTATGATGAACCATCAGATATCCAAAACAAATTAATTTCAGAAATTATTTTCTAAAATGTATGAAACCAATTGACACATTTTGATATGTCACTATCGAAATTACTATTTTAAGAGTTTACCAACACGTACTCTTCTCTTAATTGCATTTTGGTGGACGTTAAAAACAACTTCAATAGACTAGCCATTTTAATTTTTGTAGCCATTTTAGAGAGAGTTTAGTTTTTTTATCAATTTTACTAGCTTCAACAGACTAGCTATTTAATGTATGTGACATGGATAACTATTTTAACTTTTAGCTATCTCGCTAGCTGAATATAGCTAACAAAAAGACTCTTTATACTTTATATATGTTAATTCATAATATTCATTTTAAGTCATTTTATGTATTATTAAAACACATTTAAATTAATTTTTTTATTTAATCATTAATATAAATCAAAATTTTGTTGAAATATAGAGTACTGGTGTAGAGAGATTTCTAAAATGACTAGCTAAAATAAATTTTTAGCTATTTTTGTTTAAATTTAACTTAAATATAGCTAGTATTGTTAAAGTTGCTCTAATTAGCCTGGACTTCTTTTATCTATTGTTGTTTTTACTTTTTAGTAAAAGAATTGTTTCTAGACTTTGATGTTTAAACTAATCGTCATTTATCATATACATGATATCATACTATACTTGAGAACCATATATATCTAGCTCACTTGAAAAATCACAAAGCATTAGTTCAATTTATAAGCTTTATTATCCTGAAAATCTTCGTAGCCTTAGTAACCTCTCGGTTTCTCAAATGGCTTTCAATGCTATACCAAGGTTGACTACTCATCTCTCTAGAACCAGTAGTGTTTCTCTTCGTTCTAATCATGACTATGTTTGGCTCAAGCTGCACCTATCGAGCAGTCTGGGTATGAGAAGAAATACGAGCTGAAGTACTACACCGATACTATCCGTTCTGGTCTGAATGCCACAGCGGTAGCTGTTGCAGGTGTTCCAGGACAAGTTTGGTCCCCGAGCACCTTTGGATCAATCCTCGTTGATGACATGTTGCTTAAACACCCAAACCCAGACTCACAGAGAGTTGGCCGAGTCCAACGCTTGGTGGTGGCGGCATCAATAGATGGAAGGTACAACTGTCACCCACTGCTATATTCACAAGCAACGAGTACAATGGCAGCACGTTACAGGCACAAGGAACATACGATAGGGCTTCCAGGGAACCTAGCGAGCTTGCCATAGTAGGAGGTACTCAGAAATTTAAGGGCGCCAGGGGAATTGCTAATGTTCAGACAAATGACTTGTTACTTTTTCGGGTCATCTTCAAGTTTTCACTTCCCAAATGACCATCTGTAAGTGTGATAGATTGGCAAACCACAATATCAACTGGTTTTAGTAGGCTGGATTTGGTACAAATACCGACTTTTTTAACAATACCATGTACCAACCAACTTTTAATTGATAGACATACCGACTTTGTTGGTACGGTTGGTACTCAATTGGTACGGTTGTTATTCAACTAGTGCCCAGTTTAGATTGTCCACCATACAACTTATGCTTCAGCACTAAGATTTTCTTCAAGAAGCAATTTCATTCTTATGCTTCAGCACTTCACTATATAAACTACTTAGATCATCTCTTTGGATTCTTCCAGCTACATACTTGGCTTTGCAGTCAGCACATTCCCTATTCTCTGGTAACTTAAGTCCTTCCAGTATCTGCATAAGTTAGAGAAACAAGAAAATATAAACAACAGAACCACCAAATAATCAGAGAGGGAAATTCAACAACCTTGAACTCAAAGACCACAAAGATTATAATTCTTTGCCCATGATAACACAGTCGCAGCACATGATCATCTTTTGGAGCCTCAATTTGCTCCTCCTATTTCTATTCCCAAAACACAGTCAACAAGCCAAAAACCAGATTCACAAACCAGCTAAATCAGATGTGTTGTATAACATCGAACGTGGAGAAATCTAATTGCGTGTTGAAACCCCAAATCAAAAAGACCAACTCTAATTTTCAATTCAGAGATAGAGTGCAGAAGCAATTGATGATGATGATGATGAGATTGATGGAAGGTGAGCTGAAACCCAATCTAAACCCAACCCAGCAATCTTGCTGAGCTGAAACCCAATCTAAACCCAACCCAACAAACCTCACGTCAACAATTTGCCGATCCCCAAGGCACCTACAACCTTTGCACAGCACTTCATCATCGGCACCCTCCACCACCGCAACATCTACTCCGTCTTCGACTCTGGCAACGAGACTTGCGAGAGTGAAGAGTGAATTAGTTAGTTGAGAAAGGAAGGGGATGTGAAGGGAAGGGAGATGAGATGTACGGTATACAGTACTGATGATATACAGAAACTTCTACGGTATATCAACTGATTTTAAAAACTTGATACGGTAGTATCGTATCGAAAAATTGAATACCGAAAACTTAATATACCGAAAACTTAATCGGTACGGTTAGTATAATTAGAAATTTCTACCATTACCAGCCCTAGGTTTTAGAATGAGGTGTTTATACAAATAATACTTTAATTCTGTATAAATGGCTAAATAAAGTGCTCCTATATGGAGCAGTTGTTCACTTGTTCTTGATTTCGTTCACAAGTGATGCTCCATCTGATGTGTACTTCAATCGGATTTTCCTGATGAATGGTGCATTCCAACATGTATCTCAAGAGTAGATGTGAGCCAAGACTTAAACAAGTCTGCCATGATCAACCACAAATAGGGATCAATGGTCTTAACGGTGCATGCAATGTTACCTCGTTAAAAACCTTGTTAAGCAAAAACCCAGTGAGACAAAAATCATAGACTAAGGGAAAAAGAGTGCAACATGGTTGACACAAACAACCACACCCTTCACATTTGATCATGACGTGTATATGCTAGACTTTCTTTCAAATCTGCATCTCCTCCTAATCTCAAGATCATTTATAGGGTGCTTCAGGATCCTTAATGATCACGGAGCTGTTTTGACAACCTGACATCTGTATGCTCTTTTAACATGTCTCAAATGTGGCATTGTTCAGTGCCAGCAACTATGTGCACGGTGCCTAGCAGTTGTGTGCACAACGCTCGGCAGCTAGCGTGCACAGCGCTTGGCCTCTAGTGCACAGTGCTCGGCATCTGGGTGCACAGGTGCATGTATAGTGCCTGGCAGCAGTGCACGTGTGCACAAATAGCACACAGGCAGCGCGCAAAGGCAGTGTGCACAGGCAGCGCGCACAGACAGCTCACAGGCAGCGCACACAGACAGCTCACAGGCAGCGTGCACAGGCAGCGTGCACAGGCAACGTGCCATATATCTGGTAACTCGGCCACTAAACCAACCGGTGCCTAGATCATGATTCCGCTTCCGATGCATCTCGATTCATGCATGGCTAGCGATGACATAGACAACAACCTTTCTCTCATGCCATAGGGATTGAATATGTCAGATACTCCTAAAGTATTCAAGTGATGTCATTTGCCATATCATTGGCATTTGCGTGGGCGCAAAGCTACTTAGCTTTATAACTAATGGAGGTGAGGTCAAGTCTTTCTTTTGATTAAACGGATCTCTCTCTCTTGGAGTAAAGACCTTGACTAATCATGGGAGTATATGAAGGTTCCACTCTTCTTCAGAGGACCTAAACCGATTGATCGAGATTGTGTCTTTCCCAAGATACTTTTCATTCAATCATCGAATATCTAGCATATACTGCGATCATCCGGAATCAATACGCAATGACATTATTCAGCATATCCTATCCGAAATCAAGGAGTCATGTACTATGCGTCCAAAACACTTGGCCAACGCAAGCTCCACTTGATTTGGCTTATGAAGTCTATTTAAGATCTTTATGCATATCTCTGATCCCATAGAGACGTCACTATGATCATATTCATAGGGCTGCATGAACTACCAAACTTACAAGGTAGTGGAGTGCAAGAACATCCATTACGAGAGTATTTCTCATCGTAGTCGATCCCAGTGCGTGTTTGTGAGAAACATTGCGCCATAAGGGAGTTTGAGACTTTTGTTCTCACTACGCTAACTCACAATGGTTTACTTGATAGGGTTTACGCTTGCGTTGTAGGAAGCACCTGCCCAAGGACCTATCCTTTTGTCTGGGTCGCATCTTCTCATTTTAGGTCAATACACTTTGTCGCTTTATCAACAAAATGTGGTTCGATAAACTCATCATCCCACGTCTTCATGTACACTAGTGTAGTCATTATAGAGATCTCTTTCTATGAATTGGAATTTGACGTTGAGGCGTCCCCCAACAATAGTCACAATTCAGACTAACACGAGACGGAGTGAGTATCACTGATCAATGGACCAGTAGTGCCAAACTCGCTTTCTCTCTCAGTGCGAGTGTATATCGAACCCAAGGGTCTCAACCTAACCTTCAAGGAGCCACAAGGCCTAGGACACCATGTTGCCACATTATGGCGCCCTCATATCACCGCACAAGGTGACGGCGTCAAGACCATCTCAATATGACCGAGCCATGACATCAAGACCACCTTAATTTGGTCGAGCCATGTCCTCTAGGTAGGACATCATTCCTTATAGACATATGCAGCATTGATCTCATCACTGTAGTTCTATGGAGATCATGTTGAGACTTAGTGGTGACCAACCACGAGATTCACGTCATTCCCACTTGAACACTGGTGTTCGTATCTCCCCCTAACGACGGGAATACATTCTCAAAGTGACAATCTGCAGTGTAGCGGTTAAGGAGATCGTCTGTCAATGAGCTTAAGGTGGAGAGCAATAAAATGACTCATATCCAACCTTAGAACATATTCATCTCATGTGACACATCATCATTGGGCACTGTGGCAGTCCAATTTGACATATTGTGAAACTCAAGGCTTGGAGATCCTTTACTATCCCGTCGAGTTTAAGGATTACAACTACGTGTCAATCCTAGCACACAGTTACGAGCTGTCGTGCATCAATGCAATGATGGTAAGTCGTGGACGAATTTATACATGTTTGCATGTCCCTCTTTAGGGATGGGTAGTGAGCCCATAGATACATAAGCAGCATGTGGTAGACGATGGTGCAACACATGACCAGTGTGTTAGCCCTTCAACCAAACTATGCCTCTAGGGTCCTATTTATATATAAGAATAGTTGTAATCCTAGAAGGAAACTAATTACACAGAAAGACTTACACAATCCTAGTTTGATTATACTTTCTAATCATACTAGGATTAGGACTCACGTCAACAATGACCAGTGTGTTAGCCCTTCAACCAACACCATAAAAGCGTATACGGTATCCATACGTTGGTTGCATCGGTCTACATAATCCCTCTTTAGATTTTCAATAAGAATGACATCTTTTATGGCATAGCATAAAAGGATCTTTCACCTTATTTAGCTAAAGAACAAGCCTTACAAAACGAAAACATGAGTACTGTGCGGCTGCCGAGGACATCATGTCGGCGCACAAAAACAACATACAATCATGGCGTATTTCGTTGTTATTGGGGGAATGGACGCCCAAGAATATCAAACAATTCTGGCTCGCATATCTCACCCGGTATGGCCAAATGTCATAGCTTGTCTGAGTCAATTGTTCCAAAAATACTTATTGGCGACACCTTAGGACTCATGCTCTTCTCCATGATGCTCTCAATCGGCACTCATGAGAATTATACACAAAAGTCTCAATCATTCTCATCATGGTAATCGTTGGTGTGTATGTTCATAACACACTTCAATGTTTGATTGCCTCTCTCACCATAAGGAGGGCAATTGTAACTTGGATCATTGAGCTAAAGACATCAAGATTTGATTCAACCATGTCATAAATGATGGTGAAGATCCAATCAAAATTAGTCACACAAAGGATTCACAATCTGCGAAGAGTATGCAGGTGCAGTATGACCTATACTCACTAAAAAGGCCATAACTCTCTCGTCTAGATGGATATGAATGAACCGCTTGAACCATTGTAAACTAGATTCACATAGCTTTCTAATGATATAAAGCGCGCTTTCCAGTTCATCAGGAGTTGATCTGGGAGCTCTGACGAAGTTAAGGGATAGTAGGATACAGTCTGCCATCTGGCAGAATGACCTGTACGCACTTAAACTGCCATAACTCTTTTGTCAGGACAACAATGAATGAGCGCGTAAACCAATGGAAACTAGACTCAGGTAGATTTCCATTGATATACAATTCGGCTTCTAGTTCATCTGGAGCCATTCAGAAAACTCTGACGAAGTTACCATACAGTAGGTTCAACTTACTGTGGTCGCAGATTTTGACATGATGAAGCTTTCAACTTTAAAGTGGTATCACAGGATTTCTCCTCGACCCAAAAGCAAAGCGTACATATGGTATTACAAGTCTTGAATGTCCATGAAGGACGACATTTGGTAATAGCAACATGGGGGATCCAAAATCAAGGAAGTAGATAACCTTTGCGAGGTTAACCACGACATCCGATGATGGAAAATCTGCTGTTAGGTGAAGACTAAACCACGAACATCGACACACCTTCATAAGGCTGTGCATGATCATGTCATAGTGTGAATACACTTATCGAACCAACGATTTCATCGAGGTCTTAATTAGTTTGGAGAAAATCAAAGAGCCCTTCATGACGTCAAATGTCAGAGACATCTATTTGATGTTCCGTACGCTCTTTGTACGTTTATTGTATGCATTCATTCCTTTACTCAGGATTGTGTGGGTAGTCACACCGTCTACAAGACACTCAATTTCTCCACATAACATACCTATCGAACAAGGTAGATATGTGAGAAAGAGACATAAACACCGAAGGCAACAATCGAAGGCAACCGTGTACATTGCAGAATTCTGGGCAGCCTGACATTTGGTCACTAAAACAGTCGTAACTCCTTTGTTAGAATGGATATGAATGAACCACGAAAACCGTTAGAAACTAAACAGACGTAGCTTTCCAGTGATATATGGTTTGCATTCTAGTTCATCCAGAGCTATTCACAAAGCTTTTAGGAAGTTGCTGTACAGAGAGTGGAAAAATCACTGTTTTTGTTTTTGGTTGCCCGTATTTACATCTTGCATGTATGCCAATGCACTAGGCACTTGACAACATTTGGAAGCGCATTACACCTACACATATGTCATTGCACTAAGCACTTGGCAACATTTGGTAGTGCATGAGGAGCCACACATATGCCGGTGTACTGAGCACTCGGTAACATTCGGTGGATGCACAACCGCTGGCGCCTATGGCGCACTGTATGGGGCAGTGGGGGGAGCTCGGCAGCTTACCACAAATGCACAACAAGAGGTGCACAGAGCTTCGGCAACTGTTGCACAGAGCTCAGCCCTGGTGCCCAGTGCTCGGTAGTCGGTGTCCTGTGCACGTCCTCGAGTGTTCTGTGCTATGTAGCTCACTTAGTGCTTGTCCTTGATGTAAGTGCACAACCATTGGTGATCAGTGCACGATTCCTTGTGTTCAGTGCTAACATATGGTGCTTAGTGCTCAACACCTAATGCACAGTGCATGATAGTTCATGTGTAAAGCACAAAGCAACAAACACATAACTATCGACATCTGACAAAAAGATTGTGGCATTCCTCACACAACATGAAGCAACTGATACATAAGGGTGGCAACTAACACACAATATTGGCAAAAATAATCAAGGGGCAACAGCTTGCATACAGGGTTAGCAACAGACACGTTGGGCGGCAACAGGCACGTGAATATCGACAATTGGCAGCCAAGTGCACATGGGCTCGGCAGCATGCAGGGCAGCTCGGCAACCATGCCGGCAGCTTGTGTAGCGCTCAGTAGCTCCTAGGTAGCGCTCAATAGCTGCATGCCTTTAGCATAAAACAGTGTTGCTCAGCTTCTAATCTCCATTCGAGACTTAGAGCGGCATCCAAGGGTCAATATGTAAGTGAGCGACAAATTTCCTCGTTCATGCATACAATACCAAACTGTTGAGACTCGAGAGTAGTCATCTCGCTTTATAGGTTGGAGGTGCAGCGTAGGAATCAGTTGCTAAATCTCGAGCAAAATCTAGGTCTTGCTCAGCAGCTGGGTGCTCAGTGGTTGGAAACTAGCACTCGGCAGCTATGCAGCACTGGTCCTCTGTAGCTGGGCACTAGGCGCACGACAGCTGGCAGCTGGGCAGCCTGTGCTCTGCAGCGTGGCGGTGGTGCTCTGCAGCTAGACGCTAGGTATCCTACACCGGTAGCTAATTATCCTACCATATTCTCAACGGGACTTCTACCCGGAGAAATATGCTAACGTTGATCAAACACAACGCGGGTTCAATGAATGAGATGATTCTCTAATTCTGAACTCTCTTTAATAGCATAACACAAACCAACGTTGGATACCTCACAACGTGGACCTAAAAACATCTTCGGTGCATAGTGCACGGCAACTAATGCTTGTCACTCAGCAGCCAGTGCTCGACAGTGCTCGACAGCTGTCCTAGGCAGCGCTCTGTAGCAATCGGCAGTCAGCGCTCGACAATGCATAGCAATTAGTGTGCAAGGCTTTGGCAGCTGGTAGCCATGTGCACATATAGTTCCTGGTAGCAGCGCACGTGTGCACATGTTGTGCCCGGCAGTAGTGCATGACAGTGCCTAGGCATGTGCACATACAGTGCCTGGCAGCAGTGCACACGTGCACAGGGGCAAGCCCTGGCAGTAGCGTGCACGTGCACAGGAACAGGTGCACATACAGTGTCCGGCAGCAGCGCACGCGTGCACAGGGGCAAGCCCTAGCAGCAGCGTGCACGCGCATAGAGGCAGGGCCTTGCAACAGTGATCAGCAGGTGCACGCGACATCACAACAGTCAGTAGATGCGCTCACCAAAGCACATCACTTAGCAGCAGCGCACGTGTGTCAGGGCACAGCGCTCGGCACCTGTGCACACGCCAGAGCACAGTGCTCGGCAGCAGCGCACAAAGAGTAACATGTGGGCTAGTGATGCCGGTAGCCAAAATGCACATATGTATTAAGATTTCTATAATAACCTGCAAAGACAAACGTCCCAAGCATAGAATGGGGATGAGGATGGGAGGAACAGATTTTATCCTCCCCGAGGTTATTGAACTTTGAAATTACTCAAAAAGTAAAACTTACTTGCTAGTCTGCCAAAATAGACTGCATTTATATAAGCTGCTCCATGCTTCCATGCTCAAATCCATACGCTTTCGGCGATCGTTCGCGTAATTTCATCGTGAATTGTCGCATGTGGAGGTCATGAAACACATGAAAAACATATGGTTAGTTAAACTTGCTATAAAACAGTAGCAAATCATTGAAAAATAACAACCATATGAAGGATTCAAAGAGAAATTAGGAATACAACCCGTTTTTCTCAAGAAAAAGTGAATCCTATGCGCGTTGCAGTCATTGGGAGGACCGGTTCACCCAATTTTACTCCGGTTCTGGGGGTACCCTTTTGACTGAAGGATCCTGACATCCTTGCGCATAACTTCTCCAAATTTCATAGAAATCGGAGTTCAGAAAATGCCCAAACCGGTTGCTTGAACATTTAGGCCGGTCTAGGGATTTCGGCGGCCGGTTCGGTGCCTTTCCGGCCGGTTCTTGGGGTGAGGCCGACGGAGTTAGAAGCGTATGAGCAATATCTTCAAGTTCTCTTTTGGTGACGAAAACCCAATTCGGAATTTATTCTGTCGATATTGGTGTTTGAAACCTGAAGCAGATTTTAGGGTTTCTTGGTGCGCAGGTGCACAAGGGGTGTGCGGCGGTGCCCTGAGGGGTGCGCAGCGGTACCCAGGTGGTGCGCGGTGGTGTGCGCGGCGGTGCCCAGGAGGTGCGCAGCAGTGGTGCGTGGCGGTGCGCGATTGTGTCTGGTGGTGCCCAGTGGTGCGCGCGGCAGTGCACAGGCGTGCGCAGTGGTGCCCAGTGGTGCGAGTGACAGTGCACAGGCGTGCGCGCGACATTTTTTTTTCGGTGGCGTACTTGCTCTTTTTGGGTTTTAGAGCTAAGTGTATGATAACGTATTGTATTGAGGGAATGAATTCTCCTTATCTTATTGATTGAATGAAGCTCATTTATATAAAGAAATACATTGGCCTCTTAGGCTATTACATGAGTCTATTACATGGATATGTGTAAAACCCTATTACAACATAGTTTACTACATAAACTCCGTATACAAGACATGGACCAAGACACACTAATATCCTAGAATAGAAAGTTATTAAATGAAACGATTGTGGAAATCATGTGTATATACATGATATAAATATGAAAGATATTAAATGAAACGATTGTGAAAATCAGATGTATATACATAATATAACTTTAGCCGTTCATAATAATTAACTTATATGTATGATAGCTTATATATCAATATTTTATATATTACACGATATGATCTTAAAATATACGGCCGTCTGCCGAATATACGCCGATATCTTGCATCATCTCCTTCCTCGGTTGCTCAGAGCTCGTGGACGCCGTACTCTTCGCCTTCTTCGTCGTAATCGCGGTGGCGGCGCCTTTGATCGACGCGCAGACGTGTCTGCCTGAGAGCCTCTTCCCGAGCGTCTTGATTGACCTCAAGAACTGGTACGCGCGTGAATTTGGCGACTATCTCTTTACCGAGAAGCCTCATTTCATCGTCGGGATCGTCTGGCTTGAGCTGCTGTGTCAGTGGCCTCTTACTCTTGCCAACCTCTATGGAATTTGGGCCTCCAAGTCTTGGTTCAACACCACCTGCTTGATCTATGGCGTCTCTGTTTTCACCTCCATGGTAAAAGTTATCTTTCTTTTACTTTAACTTATACCCAGTTGGGTTTTGTTCTGGATCTTGCAAGTTAGTAACTTTCTTTTAGTGTTTGCTATATTCACTATTTTGTAGATGTTTAGATTTATGCAAATGATGTAAAGATTATGTTTTAACCCTAAACCCTAAACCCTAAGAACTTCCAGCATATTTCAGATTTATGTTTTAATCATTGTTTTGAGTATGCAATGGATTAGAGACTGCCGGTTAAGAAATGTGTTGAAGTAGCAAACTTGTAGTCAACATAAACTTATGGTGGCTAGAATTCTATAATATTGGATGTGAGGGGTGGAGATCTTTCTATTTTCTGGGTGTCTGAAATGTTGAAGTTCTTCATATTGGATTGTCTATCTCTACCACTTTCTTCTTGTTTAATATTTCATTGCTTTCGTGAAATTTCAGGTGACTATATTGTCGGAATTGATGCTGTCCGGCAAGGCTTCTGATAAGCTGTTGTTTATTTACGTCCCTTTCTTGGGGTTGGGTGTTTTGGCCATACTGCGTGGGCTGGTGACACCTTCCAGGACGACTAGTTCAATCGGCAAGAGACCTATGTTGGGCAGGAAAAAGAAGGCTTGAGATACACAACTCACTAACTCAGACTTTGTAATTCTATTGTCATTTTGAGAGTTTCGTATTTGTCATTTTTCTGATTGAAATGTTCATTGTGTCGGTGACCTCACTGTTTTGATTATCTGATCTTATAAATGAAAGATATTTACAAATCGTTTCATTGGTAGTGCTATATCCTGAATCTGGTCAATTCACTCATTGTGTCTGTGACCTCAAATCTATTGATGAAACTATTCTTATGAATTAATGGAAGATTTTTACAAATGGATTTATTGGTAGTGTCATATATCCAGTATCTGATCAAATTCATTTCCTTCCATTTTACATGTCTTCTGCTTTAATGCTCAACTCTTAAGAAATTGTTCTGAATACTCTGGGTAACTGCTTTCATTTCAATTCTTATTAACATGATACATCCTTCTCTGAGATTTGAAATTTAGGACATGTAGCATTTATAAACAACAAATTAGAACTCTTTTGACATGAATCTCATACTGAGATCCTCATCAGATCTGCAATTATCAGTAACCTTTGCTGGCAATTATAATTCATAAAAATGGCTTCTACACAATGGGATCAGCTTTGGGGAGATGAAATATCCATGCCCTTCCTGGGTACTTGTTTTGACATTCTTGTTAGTTACTATTAAATGAGGAGATGACTCCAAATAGAAAAGATGAAAACATAAAATTATTATAACACCAGGATGGGAAGCAGTGATAATGCTGTAGTATTGCAAACATGTTTTCGATCAGGCTGTTCTTGCTATCAGTTTCTCAGTACGGAATTTAAAATTAAGATCTGATAGATCCTTGCCATATGATGCCAGCTTCTTTTAACATGTTCATATGCCTTGTAAGTTTTACTCGTTATTGTTCCCTTTTAATTTCATTCTCATTCATTTCCTTTTTGTATCTGCAAGTTCTTTGAAGTATGGTATATATCACAAATTTTCAATTTCAATTACTTTAATGCATATTCCCTCTTTGTGATAAGTATTCATGTCCTCCTTTTTCATAAGTACCTTAAATTTGTATCCCTCTGATACTTTGTACTTTGGTTTACAAACACCAACCATCAGCATGGTGAAAACTTTTTACTATGAATTTTTATGATTTTCTTTTGACTTGCAAGCTTGCAATTCAATACAGAAATGACATTACTATGATGGCAGGTTGTAGTTGATACATTAAATGTAACCATATTGCTCAGAATTCACATCATGCTCTGACATCATCTGCTCAACTACCGAGCATCATTGAAATGCAAGCATCTCTGGTATTTATTGTCCACCTTGTGTCATTGGAACAAGACAGAGAAGTAGATAACATATAAAGCCAACAGAAACACAGGTAAAACCAATTTTTCATTACCTTTCCTTTTGAAGAAAAAAAGACATAACATGATAGAAGGGAATATTAATTTCGAAAGGGCTTAAACCCCACTTAATTGAGGCAAAACTATAATCCTGAGTACAAAGTTAACGAAGGTGAAAAGAAAGAAAATTACAACTCAGAAATAAATAAGGTGTAGTAGCTTAATTTTCTGTCTTTGACACCGAGGAAGTCAATTCCCGAACCCCTCTAATCCCTTCATTTGAAAAGGATCATGTAGGGTGCGCTCTTGACTTCTCCCCTCTTCTTGTTTAAGCTGAATTCCTCACCACCATCGTTGCCTTTTCCTTTCCTTCCCTTCAGCTCCCTAAATACCGCAGGAAAATACAAAACCATGATCAGTATCACTTCAGATTAAGTAAACAATAGTAGTATAGCAAAAGTAAGATGATATATTACCTACTTAAACAAAAACTGAGTTAAAACAGCAAGAGCTGATCAGGCTTCATTGTACAAGGACAATGAGGCCTTGATCCTCTCTACTGTGCATGCTATGAGGTTGTTGACTGTTGCCACAGACCCCAGGGATAGCTTTGCGGTGGGAACTGAATCCACCAAAATCTGGAAGGCAACAGTCAACAAGGACCCGCCAGGTTCAGCTTCCCCACTGTTGCTCCCGCTAGTTCCATCTGGGAGTATAGCAAACCCAGACGGTAGCAGGGCAACATAGTCCGGGTCACTGCCATTGAGCACGACATTCATAGCAACTATGTCCACAGGAGCATAGATGACATATGATGCCGTTGAGTCAGTGCAGCTTTCCTGTAGAATGAGCATGTTGCTCTGACTAGAATTGGCACTCTGCAAAATAAAATTTGAATTCATCAGGGTCAATTTAGATAAAAGTGATGTAACTAAATAGCATCAACCATAAGGAAGATATGAAGGTACATTTACACGCAGTAGTGACACGCAGTTCCCGGTGTCACGCCCATTGGCTATGTGCGCCATTTCTTGCACAACACCACCGTTAGAGAGGATATCCCACTGCATCAAACACGGTGATGAAACAATATCGGTTAATTTAACTTATTTGTAGATCACTACGCTTTTATAGTCATGTTTCAGCATATGCATATCGGTTACTATATCATAGATCTTGAATTTTCACCCAGAAAATTCCCATGTTAGGTGGGATAAGTAAATGATTTTCTTCCATTCTCAACAGTTACTTAAAATCCTAATGCTTGTTTTCCAATGTTAAAAACTTTCTTGACATACAGAATACTGGTATCTATGATGCAAATATTAAATGCTAATAACATTTCCCAAATTTAGTTGTCTATATCAGATACATGACCATGATCTTTTATAGAATAAAAAATAATATCCTCTTCTCTGGTCAAGTTGGAATATAATCTTCAAAGTAAAGAAGGTTATTGAAAGGGTTCATGTATTACATTTGGTCAGTGATACTTGAATCTGCCTAGCAATTGCCAAACATATCCAAAATAGCATTTCCCAGATTTAGTTGTTTTATCATATACATAACCATAATCTTTTTTCTAGAATGGAAAATAATCTTCTCTTTTCTGGCCAATTTGAAATTTCTTCCAATGAAAGAAGTTTCTTGAAAAGATTCATGTATTAGAATTGGTTATGGATACATATCAGATGCAGGAATCCACATAAGAATTGCTAAGCTGTCTAAAATGATGTTCATATTTTAATAAGGCGGGAAACGAATTTGGTGACTACAGCATTACTAAATTTAATTCACGTACCTCATTTCTGGAGTTCTCATCTCGAAGGAACTCAAAGACCCTTTTGGGGGGCACAGGAAGCCAGAATGAGGTTGCAGCGCTAAGTACAATGCCCGGAGGCCTTCCAGGATCATCAACACTCTTTCGTGTCATCACACGAACGTCATCAGCCCCTGTTCCAGACAACGTGGTCCATGTATGAGTGGTAGATGCACTCACTCCAGCACAGAAACTTATAACCATTCTCTCGGCCAGCTTTAGCATGCTCTTCCTCCCTTCTTGAGTTGTTATCACTAATCAACCACGCAATAATATTGATTAAACAAACTATCAAGCTAAATTAAACCAGGGTTCTAAATAACTAGCTTCTAAACAATGGCATATCACTACACTTATCAGTCAAGTGTGATAGACTACATACCACCAGCATCACCAGTAGGGATATTTGTCGCCAAGGCGCTGGCAAGACGCTCACATTGGCGATCCAAGGTTGCCACCCATCGTTTTGCACCGAATGCATTCCCAGAGTTAACCAGTTGCTTGTACAGATTATGAACACCTCTTTCATCCACCTCAGCATGCTCAACCCAAGTAACCTAATGCAGGCACCAGAGTTTGAAATGTAATGAAATCTGATACAAATTGTCATAGAAAATACAGATGTACAGAAGAGTGCTGAATCGATCTCATCGAACTACCTTTGAGTATCCATTTGGCATTTCTTGGATGAGACATCCAGAAGGTCTTCTTTGACAGGATTTCGGAGTAGATGTATAGCCGCGTTGATTGTCCAAGGAGACATCAACCACTGCCCAAGTGCCATCGACATGCTGCTTACAGTACCTCACAAAATAGCTCTCACGAGTTGGAACCAATGGAGATGGTACGTGGAATTCTGCTGTCATCTGCCAAATTACAATACACAAACATTCATGATAATCGGATAACTGTTTGAACCGATTATACACAAACAATGTATAAAACTATTTCAGCATTATGCATACCACTTGCAAGGCTCCATTGTAGTTTCCTGCTACTCCAGTTGAGAGCACATCCAGTGTCATAGCTCTTGATACAATCCCCGAAAATACAGTTGACCATTGAGTCTAAATATAGTAAGCAAAAAAATACAAGTTATTTTCCATGTACTCCTCCATTAATGAGGCATCAAATTGAACGTATATACTCAAAAACATCCCCAATGAGAGTTCTTGATAGAAAAAAAATAAAAATATATATATATATATATATATATATATATATATATATCTTACTTTAGAATATGTTCTAAATAAAAGAACACGTGATATGATTTTAAAACATATATCAATCCAAGAATTTTACACGTGGTACTGATTTCATCAAATAATAGTGCATGTATTAAGAATATAACATGTATTCAAAAAATAATTGATCAATCTAAGAACATCAATCGTGCTCCTAAACCCTAAACCTACATCTATAATTGTTTCAACACATGGATAAATCAAAATTTTACAACATATATATGCAACCATAAGAGCATAATCTAAACATATATTGGTAGTTCAATGGAGTTAACAAACTTACCATATCCATGAGAATTTCAACAAGGTTATTATGGTTCATAATGACAACAGCACTCTCCCGCGAAGCTTCACATTTGAATCCAGATTGCTTTGACACAATTCCTCGAGGAAATGTTCGAATGTACTCATCTTCATTGAGCACAGTGGTTGATCCATCAATGCTATTCATCCACAAAGGTTCACCAATTTGAGCCATTTGAATTAGCTCCTCCATTGCTGCAACTGCAAGCTCAATAATCATGGGCTTATCTGCCTCACTTGGTGCACCGATTGGCCGCATAATGTCTCCAGAGGTATACATGTCTGAGTTTAATAAGAAGCCATGAGGATTGGTTCCCATGTTTCCCACTCCAAGATCAAGTGGACTGCGGTGAGGTGGAACTGGTGAAGACATATGAGGGTAGTTCCCCACTGGCTTGCCAACGTATTTAGCAGCAATTGCTGAAATTCTATCAATCTGGAAGAATAGGAAAGTAGTAAATAGATTTGGAAAGGTAGATATATAAGCTTATCATTAAATCAATATGCATGCATAATATGATTTTGTAAATACAGAATAGGTAAAATATTCCCCAATTAAAAAGAATGTGGTTCAAATTCAAATTCCAAATTCTCTAATTTGTTCATGGCACGGTTGTCTGTGAGCTGGTTTATATTACGTACCTCTTCTCTTAATCGAGCATTTTCAAGTCTCAAATGATGTTCATCGAATGACATCTCTCCGATAGCCGTTGGGCCTCCGCAATTAGGACATGATGCATTGCTCAGTGCCTCTCGATATCTCATATTATCAGCTCTTAGTTTTTCATTTTCATTACGAAGGTTTGTGTTCTCATGCCTCTCGTGCTGCGTCTGCAAGACAAGAACAAACAGAATTGAGTCAATAATATAAATTGGAAGAGTAATGAAAAAGAAAAAAATTACCTTCACATCAGAAATTAAATTCTGATCGGCTGTTGAGCAGTAAATCCCACAGCAATGAATAAAACAGTTTTATGTTTATGGAAAAAGGACAACATTTACATACCTTCATTTGGGTGCGCTTGTTTTGGAACCAAAATTTAACCTGTAATGGTTCCAAACCTAACTCTCGACTCAGTTCCTTCCTTTGCTTGTCATCAGGGTGTGGACACTCCTTGAAGAAACTAAAGAATTAAAACAAGCAATTATTATGAGGCCATTAATATATATTCTCAGGCACTAATGATAATGAACTGGTTAATCGAATTATTAACAAAGCATGGAGTAAAAATTATTACGCTTCCATCTCTTGGATCTGATGCTGGGTGTGGCGGTGATATCGCTTCTTCTTGTTAGGGCGAGGGTCTAGTCCATCGTCGCCGGAGCCACCTCCTTCCAGGTTCTCGCTACCGGATTTCGTAGCACTGTCGAAATCATCACCTAAACGTGCATTCAGCTCACTTTCTGATGTGTTTTGAGTAGCCATCATCTCCAGTGGGTTTCCAAAATGACCTCCAGCTTCCATCATGTTTGGCTGGAACACATCCATAGCTAACTATTAAAGATTTTCCTCAAGCAAGTGTTTTTATTGTTTTGAAATCTAAATAAAACAGAAAAATGGGCACTCAAAAAAATGATTCTGGAAAAACAATACTATTTTTTCCATTATATTTAAAAATACTCTGTATAAAATATAAACAAAAAGACGCGTTGAATTTACTACGATCTCTGTCTTTGTGCCCTCTGCGTTGTGTGGAAAACATCTATACAACTTTTTTCTTATATCGAGACGGATTTGCTTCAAAAGGAAATTCTGGTCTACCAAAGGTCAAACCCATCAAAACGTGAATGAATTTTTATTCGTTTTAAGTACACTGGGGTCAAAATACAAAGTTTCAAGATGAAAGTGAAAAATTAAATCCAAAAGAAGGAAGAGAAATCAGGAATATAATGGATCAAAAGTACCCGATTTTTCTTTTTCAGATAAAAGAACAGATCTAAAAGCATATATAGCATACTGACCTGACCAAGAGTAAGTCCTGAAGATGTTCCATACCCACCAAGATCTCCATTGCTTCCCATCATTGAAGGCATATTTCTCGCTGGAATCATAATACCGGCGGGCATATTTCAACACCCAGAAACCCTAGAGTAGTACTCTTCAAAGCCACAGTGCATTTCTGGGGGTTTCTTTTGTATAGGGCTAGCTTGATTGATATGAACGGTTTGAAGCTTTGAGCTGGCTTTGATTCTCTGACTGTAGTTTTGAGAAAAATGTGAAATTTCACAGGTTAAGACAGAGAGCAGACAAAATAGTTTTGTCTTTGAAAAACGCCAGAGTATCTCTCACTCAAAAACCTATCTGGTTTTGTACTCAGTGATGTAGAGAGTGTCCGAGGAGAGCAAATATGTACGATGGAGTCGATGACAATTTAGGACACGGATTTCTTGCCAGACCAGAATTCAATCAGAACCAAATGGATAGAGATACATATAACGCAAACGAATATCTCGTCGTTTTTCACACCCCAAGTATATCCTTATAAGCTGCAGCAATCTAAAATGAACAAAATAATATGTTAGAAAAAAATATATATCACAAATAAATAAATAAATAAATACAGCAGGAATGAAAATGGAAACTTATTCTTGAATTAGCCCCATCAGCCAGAAGGTACAAGTAAAAACTAATTTGAATAAATAATAGAAACTTTGAAATATATACCTCTATATGTATCTTGGAGTACTTTATTGAGCGCAGAAGCTCAGGGCAGGGAACGTGTTACAGATCTGACCTGCAGCCGGGAAACCACTGTTGGATGCCACAGAAGTGGTTTTCCGGCGTACGGCTGTGGTGATGTTTTATGGTAAGGAATAATACATAGGTTTTGAAGTTGAAGTTGAAGTTGAAAATAAGAGAAACGGAAGAAGAAGAAGAAGAAGAAGAAGAAGAGCAGTGGTCGGATTCAAAGGAAGGAGAAAGACGAGGCAGAGGGAGAAAAGTATGGCAGCGGGGAGTAATTGCAGAGCGTATTGAGAGGGTGCAAATGCAATAAATGGTGGGAGAGAGAGAGAGAGAGAGATTGAGAGGTGTAATTGCTATGAGAGAGAGAGAGAGAGGTAGGGAGTGAGAAAGAGAAAGATAGCATTTTTATGGAGGTTTAATTCTTCCCGATCTATTTCCTCTAGTTTATGAAAGTGTATGGTGCAATGGATGGCGGCTACCAAACCTCTACGTTTTTTTCTTCTCCGATCTATTTGCTCTAGTTTATGAATCTTTTACCACCCGAGTCCAATTCACATTTCAATTTAACTTTCTGTTTGTACTTTGAATCGGGAAGAGTCCGGAAGACGATTTGATTTAGATCGTATTGTGGATTCTAATTCGTTGTATCTTGTAAATCAGTTGACACTATACCATCGGTATGAAAAATGTATGGTGGTTAAATGACGCTTTAAAACACATGCACGCCGCGTAATAATAAAAAAATTAACTTATAGATGGATACCGATCCATGCGCGTGTATGAATGACTACATGTAGGATTCATAAGTGAAACATATTGGGTTATTATACTCAAAATTGGATTGATGGTGAGTAGCGGGAGATCCTCCTCTCCAGAATCAATCTTTTCCTCCTCCCCCTCTCTCTAACTGGATCTAGATCAGTTCTTGAGCTAGAATTCGGCTGGTGAGTAGGGGAGATCCTCCTCTACTTTTGTGAGAGTTCCTCTGTCCGGGTGATGACAGATCTAGCAGTTTTTTCTCTGCTTTTTTCCTCTTTGTTCTTCCCCATCAATATCCCAAAATTTCAACATACCATATACCATCTCATCACTCTTCCATCTCCCCAAATCCTCAATCTTGTTCCTTTTAAACGGGTTTTCCTCCGTTCAGCCATGGTATCACTTGCTCACTCAGGTCATGTCTGTACTTGCGTTGATCTCTCTGGTCCTGTAAAAGCATTTTGGCCGCCCCTCAACCCACTTCTTCTTTTTGTATTCTTTTGGTTCTGGTGTCCTGGTTGCGGATCTCATCTGAAACAGGGTTTTAAGCGCTTGCTCGCTAGCTATTTCGGGTCTGTTCATCGCTTGCGGTGCTGACTTTCCTCTCTCCCCATCTCTTTTTTTCCTTTTATTTGGTATTGTTCTCTTGTCTGGCTGTGGAGGCTGAATATATTAATGACTACAAGGTTTGTTTCATGGGGATCGATTATGCTCTCGGTGTTATGGTTTGTTGGATTTTCCATATTACTGCCAACTCGACGACCTCTGTTCGTGGTGGTTCGGCCGGTGTTGCTGTCGACATGATGCCTTTAGTTTCTCCCCTCTTAAAGGGGTTTGCTATCTGGTTAATTATTTGGCTTGATTGTTGGCTCTAGTACTTTGTTTTCCTTTTATTGTAATAACTGTCCAGATATGGATCATATGGGTTTGTATTAGGTGTTCTTTGTTTGAATAAAGTTTGTTCTTACCGTAAAAAAAGTACGAAATCAAAAATAATGATCGACCACTTTAATTTGGTATTATGAGTCATGCACGTTCATTCAAGACATCATAGCTTTGCCTCTTCTTTCACTTCATCAGAAGTAATGCTAACGATAATAATTTCATGAGCTAAATTACGTTTACATTCACCTCGATCATAGGTACATTGACTAAGCGAATTCATAATATGTGTGCATGTACATTTATACGATCAATGTCCGTACATTGATACTGTAGTAGATTTTACATATTTATTCACGGTTGATACTTATCTATTATCTACTCATAGATGTATGTAATCGATAGCAAATATAAATAATAATTTGTATGTCAATAAGCAATATATTGGCTCCATATAGGAGAGCGATCATATCACATATGTTATGATGATATATTCAACATTGAAGTAACCAAAGGATTGAGTTTGGACCTTCAGTTCCAAGCACGGTTGTATTAAAACAAGATTAATATATAAACATTTTAATGAACTGTCTTTTAGTTTGAAGAAATTGAGCCATTTTATCTATATATAGTCAAAAAATATCTCATAATCTTTTTATCTAAAACAGTACAACACGTAGTAGAGATTTTTAATTTACCGAGTGGGATTCTTTTTTGTTTATTTGGGTAAAAAAATCAGATACTTAGACATATACTCATTCATCTCGTGTAAGAAAATGAAAGCATACAGATAATACAATTTCATACAATGGAACACACTTAATTTGGTTAAAAAGAAGTCTATTGCGATCACATCGTCAATATTAATATTAAGATTTGAACTCATGATACTAACATAATTTACACCCGCAGATTACAATTTGTCACACACCAAATACTTTTCTAGAAAAACATTTTATGTGCTGTTTTTTTTCTTTTGAAATAAAATTTCAGTGCTTCAAATTCTTATAGAAGTTAAACTGTTAGAGTCAAGACCGCCATTAACCTAACAGGCACCGGCATCTCCTTTGAGAAAAATACATTTATTGGAGTGTTATAGGCTCTGTGTTGATATTTTCTAATTTGACTACCTCTCATGATGAACTAGCTCGGATTTGTTTGTTTGCATGCGTCTGAGTTTGTCACCTGTGAAACATCTAGGACCTCTTTCTAGCTAATTTCTAAGTGAAAGCTGGTGAGACTGTAATTTTCAACTCTCTCTCTCTCTCTGTGTGCGTGCTGCTGCTGCAATCGATCTTCTCCGTCAGAAATAAATGAAACTGAGCTGCCACACGCAGGCAGGCGCTGCAAGGGCAAGAAACCATTTACTGCATTCATGCCTACCTCGCACACCCCCATGAATCTCACATTATATATAAGCCAGCTGCAAGCATGCATCTCCCATACATATCCATCATCGATCATGAACCATACACGTACATGTATGATATCTGTCTGTCTCTACCCATCTATATAGCTCCACCTCCTTCAATGGTAGTCCTGGTAATTTTTTCTCTGTTTTCTTACCTGGTATAAGCAAAGGCTTTGAAGTTTGCACCGAGCAAAGTCAATCGCTGCGTGCGTTCCATTCGAAACAAAATTAGAATCACTCTGCTATCCTAATATATATATAAATTAATAATGTCTTAATAAATAAAATTTATTACACATTTATAGAGACTTGATTAATAATGAGTCAAGTCATCGTTGCAATTGCTTTTGAGTGTTACTTGAATTATCTCTATAGTACTCGAACAATGCTTTACATGTACATTTGATCCGTTATCGTTGATTTTTTAACTCCTTTGAGAAGAGAAGTCATTTTTGTGTTTCTAATGTTTTATGTAACTATGATTTTTGTTTATTTAAATAGTGTTGTTTATTTAACGTTTATTATGTTAACTTGTATAGTACATCGAACTTATATGGTACGTTGAATAATATAGTGCATCAAATAAAGTAACTTTTTGAAGAATGTATCTGTAATAAATTTGACAAAATAAATAATATTTTTCTATAAATTAATAAGTTAATAATTAATCGATAAATTAATAACTTATTAATTTATTGATTAATTAATACATCGCTAAATTCATAGATTTTAACTCTGACCTTATTAATTTAAAGAGATTTTACTGTAAGTCATATGATGATATGAATGATTTTAGGTTCGGATTAGAAGGCTTTTGAATACTGATCAACGTACCGTTTTACTTCATCTATTTTTAGACAACTTAACTTTATTAGTAAAAATAAATAATTCAATTACTTTTAAGTAATTGATTTTGTAATTTGGTAAATTACCTTGAAAGAGTTGGATCCTAAAAATACAACTGATCACGATTTAAACTCATAACATTTACGATGTCACCACTAACATGCTACAACTCTATGAAGAATGATTGTGAACTAAATATCGTCGACAAGAAAAAGATGAAATAATATAATGTTATCTTCCATATCTGGTACATTTCCCATTGTTTCTGTTTTGAAACAAAAACATTTCCCATTTTTTGCTACCTGTTTCTTCGATTACTCGTTGTATATGGTACTAGTACGTTGCAGTCAAGATTCTAAAAACGCTAGGCGTTAGTAAGACAGACAACCAGTGCCTAGGACCCAGGGTGTCTAGGCGCCATTTTTATAGTTTTATTCATTTAATAAAAAATATTATATAAAAACATTTATAAAAAACATTATTGTGTTCCAAAATAGTAAAAACTAGGCTAAGTGTCCGCGCCAGCGCGGGTTGGAAACGTCTTATGATAGTTGTCGATGAGTGATGATAATGATAAACTAATAAGTTACAACATTGTTTTAAGGTTCTAACTTAGATGATGATAACAACAACTACGCTCATAAAAAATATAGAGAATAGATTGCTTCTCCCCTTAGATTTCACCCATCAGATTTCACCTGCTCCCCTCTTTAAATTGCCCCTTCCATGAACTATTTAACCTAAAAAACTTCACTTCAATTCAAGACACCCATATGGATTTATTTAAGCAAGAACATATCATATTTCAAATTGCAACTAAAACTGAGTATCAATTCACAACAAATCACAGCATTAAAGGAATGAGTTTTTTTGTAACTTTGTTATTTGACGGTGTACCATTTAAGTTCTTGAGAGTGCTCTAAAGTATATTGTTTTCCACACAAAACAAATCGGTAACTAAAACCGACAACTTTTCTCTTTTCGATCAGAGACGTAATAAAATTGGTCTTACTAAAACAAACTCAATCTGGTCAACAACCCCAAAACCCGTTGTCCTCCTCTGAGCTCCTTCTTCCCGAACAAATCGAAGGATACCAGAAATAAACCATCAAAAACAAACGATTTCAGACACAACAACTTATAAACTCAGTCATACATTTACGAATGAAACATAAGGATTAAATGTTAACCAACAAAAACCAGAAGGAAGCATAACTGAGGACCCGTAATCAATTAATACACATCATAAATCGGAACCTGTACAATGGTATAGCTCAAGAAATACAACCCGATTGAAAATAATTGTAGCGGAGAAGATGATACATAAACACAACACAATAGCAATCCACAACACCAACCTGGAACTCGTGTTGGACTCCCAATTTTTTTTCTATCCCAAACACTAAAAAACGTCTTTCTTGTATGAAAATAAAGAGCAAACAGATCAAAATTGAAACACGGACTCTTTAATCATCCTCTGCAAATAACCAAAATACCACATGTCTAAGAAGAAGTGCAGCAGAGAAAACAACTAAATAGACAATCATACCACTGATCTAGAACTCGTAACGGGCTACATGCCCTTGTCGTTTTACACAGACAACGAAACTTAAGTATGATGTGATCCTATTACTGTTGTATTTAGCTTTTAAACCAATTCCAAAAATGGTAATCAAGAAAGCAAACAAAACTCTATTAAGTACCATGGATCATCACAATTATAAAGAGGAGGATATTTCTTTTCAAATCAAATAATAGTTGTTGCATCATGTTACTCATAAAACTATTACGGATGTATGTATATGTGGGATTGCAATTGAACATGATTTGAAACAGAAATGAACAAAAGAAAATTTACCCAATTCAATTGAAGACGAAACTTGTATTTGTTCATGCTTAATTTTTTTCCTTCGACATACTGCAAAATCAGAGACATGAGCAGTTTGGTTAGTTTTCAACTGATGAGCACATAATAAGTAAAGAGAAACAGATAGACCTTAAAAACAATATTGTACCTGCATCTCATAAAAGGAATCGATGAAACAAAAGAAAAGCACATTGTAGACAATTCAAAACACCATTTCCTTTCGTTTTAAGAAACAACAAAGCTACTTACTTAAGAGTGAACATGTTAAAGACAACCAGTTTGTCACTATGAAATCATATAAGGGATAGACACAGTAATGAAGAAAAACAAAAACAACTCACCAAGAGTTATTGTAGCACATTTTACAGCAACATTGTACCTGCATATCATAAAAGGAATCGATGAAACAACAGAAAAGCACATTATAGACAATTCAAAACACCATTTCCTTTCGTTTTAAGAAACAACAAAGCTACTTATTTAAGAGTGGCTTCGACACTCTCTACCGTAACTTTGTCATCAGTAGCATCACGGTTCAAAATCCCTAAATCATAATACTTTATGTCCAAATCCACATAAGGGAAATTAAGCTGCAATACCAAAACACAAAAACTTCCTACTAAATCAAATCAAGATTCCAGCAAACCATAGCAAAAACGAACTTCAAGTCGAAAAAAAGAATAAATCTTCATACCTTTTTCTTTGATAGTTGTCCATGTGATCCTCATCATTTCAACACTTGAACAAAAATTGCACAATAAGCACACCACCAATTATCCATTGAAAAC
Organism: Comarum palustre; assembly: GCA_951800085.1. Classification (NCBI taxonomy): domain Eukaryota; kingdom Viridiplantae; phylum Streptophyta; class Magnoliopsida; order Rosales; family Rosaceae; genus Comarum; species Comarum palustre. The sequence continues at coordinate 5,961,452 of OX637572.1, read as the reverse complement.
CGAAAACTGCAAAAAAAATCACATTTCCAAGATCTAAAACATTCAAATTCCTCACCACTCAACTGAACTTCCAATCGTAAATTTACCGCAACAAAACTACTCTATAAAGCACAAATGACTCAAGATAAAGAGTTGTGCTTTGGATTACCGACCATCCATTTCGACAATCGGATTCTGAACCCTGACTCTATCGAAGCCACATAAACCCAAATGACTAAATTTACTCCCTAGAGTAATATTGCGGACTTAAATCATAAAAGTGCCCAAAACTGCCTTTGCTGACAAAACCACACCGACGCTGGGTCCTCATTCCCTTCTGCCAAGCTCCTGCTTTGAGTCCAAAAGCCTCTCAAAACTGCTGCCTCCACGCCAGGCTCTTCCAAAGCTCCAACTGTTGCCACCAGCCACACAAGAGCTTCTTCTCCTCCTCAAACGAAACAGTAATCCAAAAATCACCAATCACAGCACCAAAACAAATCTATACATTTAGGGCAGAACCTCCATACAATTTTTCTCGATCACTAACAACTCAACACAAAAACAATAACAATAAAGAAGCTCCAAAACATATTCTCACCTTCAATCTACCCTCAGATCGAGTTCAGTAACTCCTCCTTGCCTCACTGTTCATCCATGGAGTGAAATCCAAAACTCCTCCCCAACTCGGCTCCCACTACATCTCACTGCCCCATCTCCAACTCACTGTTGCTGCCTCCAATTTCTCCCCAATATGCGTCTAGCTCCAAACAAAAGTTTCCAAGCTCGCCGGAGCTCGAGGAGGCCATAAGATGACTCGGAAAGGCGTCGTTGATGGACCTAGACACAAAACCCAGAAACAGAGAAGGATGTCGATTTATGAACTCTAAAAACCCCGAAGCTCCAAAAACTCGGTCGATGACTCGGTCGATTTATGAGCTCAACTAATCACTCAAGTAGATGGTCAGAAATTGATGACCCGGTCGTTCCAAAACCATCACTCTAACTCAGAACATGCTTCTCTATTTCCTACACAATAAATCAAACTGAGGCGAGAGAGAGCAGAGAGGGTATGGCAAGGGTGAGGTGAGAAGGGTATGATGAGGGTGGGTATGGCAAAGAGAGCAGAGATGAGCAGGTAGGTATGGGTATGGGTATGGGTATGTTGAGGATTATGCAAGGGAGAGAGAGAGAGCCAAGAATCTCTACTGTGAGAGAAACAAAAGAGAAGTGGAAGGATGAGAGCAGGTGGATGAGTGATCGACTGGGTCTTGCCTTCTCCCTTTTCTCCCTCGGTCTATTGACTCGGATCAATTTAAGCCGACTCCATTTGAACAGTATACATGAACAGGGCACACCTTGCGCCCCCTTTAGTATATAGGAAATATTTTTAAGTAGACAAAATAAAACCATAATGTTTTTAGAAATAAAAAAATATTGTGTCATTCGTTTAGACTTTAAAGTAGAACATTGTGCTTTTTGTATTTGATTTTACTCATTTTTAAATATGCTTTGATGTTTTTTCATTTAAAAAAAACTAGTCGGGCCGCCCAGACGCCGCTTTGCTCGCCCAGCCCGTATAGGTTGCCAATTTTTGGTCTAGCACCTAACTTGACATTTTCGAGTGAAATCGGAAAGGTGTCCTGCCTCCCAGTATCTAAAGGGCTCTGGGCGCTTTTTTTAAAACATTGGCTGTAGTATTGATCGGAGGAAGTCGATTTAGGGTTGTTGACCAGTTGAGCAACCAGTTAACGTCATGTTGCATTGCATCTTATCATGGGATAGTGACATATTTTAACAATTAGGGCTAGCTAGTCTTATGGTTAAGAATACCACATGTTATTGTTGAGAATTATAATTGTTCTAAAGTTCTAATCGTATGGTTCCCGATAATCAGTTAATATTGTTGTATCATTCCATTGTCGAATTAGGAATCTGATTATAAGGTATACTGGCCTTGTCTATTGAATCTGTAAACGTCAGATTAATCAAATTTCTCTTTAGCCATTTTGTTTTTCATAATTATTAGTTATTCCTATCTGTCCCATTCTGAAATTTTGTGGTGGGTTAGTGGAAACGTAGCCATAATAGCTCAACCTTCTCTTTCAAAATTTTATTTCATTCCGAAATCACTCTTTAGGGATTAATTAAACAAACAAAACTCGATGTATATATGTTATGAATTGATATAGATAAGGGGAATGTGGCATGCATGATAACGAAGATTAATCTTGTTTTAATGCTAAACCAACTCCCTAATCGCCAATTATATCCAAACTTTAATTTGTTTGTCTCTATAACCATTGATACCGAAGATTATTGCTAGAACTAAAATAGGTGCCCGGCACCCAGGTTTTGTCAAATGCTTCGAAGAGGCGAAGAGGTCATTGATAAGTAACTAGGAAAGCATAAAAAGTCGACTATTGATCGAATTGTATCAGTAATCGGTGTATTCGTGCAAATAAGATTCAAGTAATAATACAAGTGAATTAGTTTGTGACTTCTAGAGGTTTCAGGGTCGGCCCTGTGAACACAAGGGTGAAATCTTTTTTAGCCCCTATAAGTAGTGCTCCGCAATAAAAATAATCAACATACTAATAAGCACATTTTTCATTAACTCATTATATAGGTTAAATGAATATGAAAATAGTTAGAACTCAGTTTGAATGAAAAGTAGCTTGATGAGCTATATTACGGTAAAAGATATGATCAAAATTGTAAAATGAATCGGATAGCTAGAATTAATGAAGGTACTAAAAGGTAAAGAATGGAATTTAAGAAAGAAATAAGGTGTGAAATATCCAAAACATAGAATACATGAATTGAAAATATAAACAATTGTGAATACGGACATGAAGAAATTTTAGATAATAGTAAGATTAAAAATATAAAAATACATGAATGAACATATAAAAGAATAAATAAAGACAACAAAACTACAAATAAAAAAGAAAACTGAAGCCAATAGGATTCGAGCCATGCATGACATTCTAAAAGTTATAACAGCATATGTTTACATCAACCAGTATATAAAAAGGCCATCTCTTATTGGAGATCCTAGACGTGGGCCTTGCTCGCCTTGCCCCAAGGCCGACACTGAGAGGTTTATTGTAATAAAGGGGTTAGGCTTCATGCCCTCCCCCCTTTGTAATCGACAATTTTATTAATAGAGGTTTGAAAGGCAACTACACCGATCCTTATTCAAAAAATTAACACATGTTAGTTATCTTTAATTTACGATAAGTAACAGAAGCTTCTTGATCGAGAATATGATGAGACAAAAATTATGAAGCTCCACTTTTCTCGGAGCCTCATACCGAAACCAAGGTTTCCTTAGGTTTTGTGCAGTGCGGCAGTGGCAGCCCGACATGTTATCCACATACTACAGGGTGTCTCTGGCGCTATTGGTTCTTCTTGACGAGCGAAGGAGTTTGTGGATTGTTGGCTCTTTGGTGCTGGGAGGGGAAACTGGTTCTTCCCGGATTTGTTTTGCAACGACAAGTAGGTGATAGACAAGCAGAGAGTTGGAATAAGAGAAGTTCGTTTTGGGGACGCTGATCACCGACAACTTAGGAGTTAAAGAAGGCGAAGGAATATCAGTGACAATGGCGAGATTTTCTTGTTCAGTTTGGGTGGATTTTTCAGGAGAAGCTAGTAATTAAGCGGAAGAACTTTTGTGACTGAGGTTGCTCGTGGTTGAAGACGACTGAGAGCAGCAGATTAGCCTTGTTCTAGGTTGTTGCGACCTCTTCGCGACAAAAACATGGCACTACGGCCAGCCAAACCACCAGATTGATCCATCAGCGACGGAACCCTAGAATACCTTCAACGGCCGAGATTGGATGCGCGAGGGGAGAGGCGGGCCTCTAGGTCAGACTTTTGTTGTGTTGAGCCTATTTGGACCCTTTTCTCTCTTTTTCTTACAAGCTGGGCTGTAGTAAGGATTTTAGGGTTTAAGATCTCTACCATACTCTAACAGTAATTCCCTCTTTATCAATTGATGAAATATATATCAATGGGTCTTAGGCCTCTAATTATTGCGAGTGCAGTTTATGTTTGGGTGTGTGTAGGTTTATTTGTTTTTTAGTTGTTAGGTCCAGTTTTTTTACGTTGTTTTGAGGTTACTCTTCAATTTTTAGTTATAGGTTTAATTCAAATTTGTATTTATTGACTTTAGGGGTTCTCTATCCCTGTTGTTTTGACCGTTACGGTCGTAATGATCAATCATCATAACAATACCCCTTTTCATCTCAAAAAAACTTGATTCAAAATATCAATATTGAATAAACAAAGTTGATGTCATTCATAAACAATAGTATCCACATGTTTTTAATTCAATTATTTATCACTTCTTTGTCATGCTTTCATCCATCATTCCATATCACGTATATATACGTACATTTATCATAAAAATTGTCACTTTTATAATTTAATTAGGATGTAGCCGGCAATTCGCAATTATTTTTGGTTACAATAAACTTTACTGTCACTTTCTCCATACCAACTCATAGGTACAATACTTTTTATGTACTCCTAACTTTGAACTTGGAAGGAGTATTTTTCCCTCAAAACCCTAAACGACGCATATGGCCGTCAAACAAAAGCGGCTGACGGTTCGACGGCACGCCCTCTCATCGTTGTCTTCAAATGAGCTATAAATTACCTGGCTTGGTTTGAGGTGTGGGTTCATTGGCGGATCCAGTTTGGTTTTGACTGGGCTAGAGCCCAAGTGAGATTTTAAGGCCAGAAAAAAATATCACTTGAGAAGTTGAGGGGATTCAAACATAAGTTGTCACAATTACATCTCCATTCTCCAACCAACATTCAAACATAAGTTGTCACAATTACATCTCCATTTTCCAACCAACCCTGCTATTCTGATGTTCAAGAATTAGATGATATATTTTGATATATAAATGGTATTTATCTCACATTAGTTTGGCTATTCCTTTCAAATTTTGTCCATATATATATATATATATCATATTTTCTTCAAAATATCTCTTTTAGAGCATCAAAATATCCTCAAACATTCAATTTTAGTCATTGTTCTACCCTAGTTAGTTCCCTCAATCTCACATTCACACTTTTCTCTCAATTCCCAATTGATCTGTCGTCCGTGCTGCTCGGAGCTTGCGCTGTCTTACTTTGATATAGGATATTAGAGGATTTGTTGTTATTTATTATGTCGAATTACAATGGCCACCATCTTTATTTCCCATAAAATTTCTCACACTATCAAGCTTCATTAAATTTGTTTCTTGTGCTACAATTAGCCTATGTGACTTTTTCATCTTGAATCCGCCACTGTGTGGGTTGGAGATGTTCTGTTTGACACACTGAGGGGAGTCGCCGACAAAAAGCAATGGCGGGGTTATTGCTGGAAGTCAAGGGAGTCGAAAACACCTTGCCTTACGGATGAGCGAAAATAGTCTGTGGGTATTTTTAGAAGCTGCTCCGAGATCAAATGGGACACGATCGATTCACCTCGTGTGTCTTATCTGCTCTGGTTAAATAGTTACTAAATCATAATAATAGGATACAACTAAGTGTCGTTGACGTGAATTCTTTAATTAGCAAGGAAATCAAATGTGATGCTTGTTGTTAGAAACACAATCTTAACAATTTATAACAATTTATATGTTTGACTATCATATTTCGATATTATTTTGTTTAATTCTAACCATCCATATATGTATACAAAGATACATGTCGTAATATGATGTTCTCGCTTGCCGTATGCATTTAACTATTGATGCAATTATACCAAATTACCAACTACCAATACAAAACCGTACGTGGTGTCATTTACACCACAGTCCTTATCAGCATATATACAATGCAATTATATAGACCTTTGCCATATCTGATGAACTTCTTTTAATTATCCTCTTCAGTAGCATATCTTGTGATCAATTCGTTGTGATCATTTTCCCTTAATCCATAACAATATTCATTCATTATCTACCCACATCAAAACAATTTATTATTCTGGTGGTGCCTTGGTAACCCACATAGAACCTTTTTTTGGAAACAACCCACATAGAACTTTGGTCATCTATTTTATCTAGCTAACAGCAAATTCCAATATGTGCATTAATCCCAGCAAAAAGACATTCCATTGCATGAATATAAGGTTTAACTATTATTGCATGAATTAAAGAAGTTTTTGGTTAATAATTAACATCTGATGTATAGTTTGATACGTTGTTTCTTGACATGCTTTCATTTTCCAAGCACAGGATTACACTCTCTGACTCTCGCAAGATTCTATGTTTTGATTCACAAACGAAACAGCTAGAGTTCAAGTCCAAGTCCAAGTTCATCACCATGGAGAACGTAATGTGAATGGTAACAAACACAAAACAAATTCAAGTTGTAAATAAGAAGCAAATAAATACGAATCCTGATTCACAAACTTCGTGTTGTGCCTATCATGATTCCCCATTTATCCAGTCACACATAGAGCAAATGCTGCTGCCAGAAAAACCATGTCCCTTATTATTGCTCGTAGGCCATGCTATTGCTATCTCGCTGCTGATATCATTAGCGCCATACATAATGGGTCCTATTGCGATACTACTGGTGTCCTCCGGACTCCTCCCTCTGCAGCTTTCGTGTACCTGGAGAGTGGGGCAAAGACAACTAGTTGAAGTTGGCCTTTTCTTCGATCATTGTTTTCACTCCAAAAACTTGAATATATCAATTAGGGAGTGATTTATTAATCACAATTAAGAATTAAATGAGAACTTTCTTTTTAATAGTTTATTACATCTATTTTTAATTACATATTTGCATCTTAACCGTTTAGTTTATTGTCTATATAAATAGATTACTTCTACAAATTTTTAAACAAATTGATGATCCTTAAGAATATATCTAATCCTTGTACTAAAACATATAATATGTTTAGGTTTTTTAGTTTTGCATTTCCGACCCAAATACCACTTGAGCTAAAATAGATTTAAATCTAAAAATTGTTCTATTTTGACTCAACTATTTAGGAGGAATCTTAAATTTCTAACTCATGAATTGAGTAGTCCCAACATGTTTTAGGTTTAGGTTTAGGTTTTGACAATTAATAATGGTTGAACATGCAAAATCTATATGAAAAAATATGTTTGTGTGAGTCAAATGCTAAATTTAGGTATTGGTTAATTATAGGACCATTGTTGGAGATGTTCTAAGACATTGAAATAGATCGAATCAATGGATAATCTAAATATGTCAAACATGAGTCGTTTAATTTTATAATCAGTGAATCACATTTATGAATGTTTTAACGATTTTCAATTTATATGAAAATTTATATGGATGATCTACTCATATATATCTACAAACTAGACGGTCGAAATGTGAATATGCGATCGAAAATAAAATAAAATAAAAAAGGTCCTTAATAGAACTTTTCCTTATCAACTGGGACATCGAGATCGAGTAAGTAAACCCTAGCTAGCTCCAATGGAATAACAACCTTTCTTATGCACAGAAGATTGTTAAGGTCAATGAAGAAGGCTTCTACCAGTCTTTAGCCTTTAAGCAGTCCATCACCGCCATTAATTATAAGTATTTCGTTGCAGTAGTGCTATCAGCGCAGGTGAAGCTTTCTTCTTCTCTCTTTATTGATGTTCTTCTGGGATCATCTTCTCGCACACAGCTACCTCTAATAAATAGTAAGCCGCCTAATTATTAAATGGTGATCGATCAGCTGGGTCAAACTTAAATACCCTTTTTCATTTTCAGATCGAATATATTGAAGCTGCATAACCCTGTTAATTGAGAAAGAAATTGGGTCCCTGTAGGATGTTCTTGTTGGATCAGTGACTAATAAATTGAAGGGTTTAGTATATTGGGTCCCTGTAGGCTTTGTTCATCTCCGACTTATGCGTATCAAAGGGTCTTGTCATGAAGCAAATATTAGCTTAGAATATACAAGGACCTGGGCATGGTATGAAATAAATTCATGTACAAATTAATGATTATTAATAACTTCGGAAGAATGAATAATGAGTCATGAGTGCATATATATATGATCATCAATCTGCTGCGGGTACTATGTTAAAATTTTAATTTGAGCTCTATATTTATGTGCCCATATCCTACTCACTACCTATATATTCATTCATACCTTAATATGATTCGAGGAATATCGCTTATTAATGTAGTGTTAAACACAAATGATTGTTAAAAGCAAACCCTAGACTACAAATGATATCGCTTATTCATTCATACCTTGTTTCTGTTGCGTGATGTCTTTTGATCTCTGTGGCTAAGGAAGAATTGTGTGATAACGAGTTCCGCGATTTCTGAGTCTGGGATGAAGTATGGAGTTAATTAGAGTTCAATTTAATCCTAGGTCGTCTTTAAGGCTACAGATCCCTTGAGACAACCTAGGATTTGATGGCTACAAAGTTTCTGGAAAACCTTTAGCAAATTTTGCAGCATGGTGCTCGAATGTTTTGACAAATCTATTATGTTTCGTCAAAGGAATCATATGCTCAAGGAACACTTTGTTCCAACTGTCCTTGATATTGGATCAAAGGAGAAAAAAATTAAGTAGATTCAGATAGAGCCGGTACCATGAGGTTAGAGATGCTTCTTAAATGAAGGTAGAAGTAGTGTATGATCTAAGTCAGCAAATAATAAAATAGAGGTCACAATCCACAGAAAGGCCCTTAATCGTATGCAAAGTTGCAAACTCTATGATAACCTTATAGTTAGATGGGTTCTGATACCACATAAATCCAGAGCAAAATAAGGATCACTTTAGTCTTTTATAGTAAGTTCTATAGAGCAGTTTACTACACATGACTCGGATGGAATGATTAGAACTGAAACCTTGAGTTGCCTCAGCTTACATAACCGTTTCGCAAAATGTAAGTCCCCTCTGTTTGGTATACAACCCAACATTTGCAAGTCTGCATCGGCAATTTGTGCACACCAAGAAAGAGAGAGGTGGACAGGAATTCCTTAAAAGGGTTTCCAGTTTTCTATCATCCTTTGAACTGCCACTCTCTCCGGCACATGGGGCAATGAGCTTGAGAAGTCTGCGAATTTACCCATTTCAGGATGCAATGAAGATGAAATGCATGGTTGCATGCACCCCAAACTGCAAGATAAATAATAGTTAATGAAAGATTTCCACTTATAATGAACAAAACGGAGAAGATTTAGTAGACAACAAATATCAGACTACAAGGCAAAAAGAGCAATGTCAGAATCTATTAGTTTAATGAAATGAGTAACAAGGCTTGCAGAAATCAGGTAAGACAAAATATAGTCGCTTCTCACAGCCAAGTTTCAAGGCCACTCATCCTATGAACCAACATAAATGACAAAAGATTGCACACAGGCTTAGAATCTCTCAGTGGGAATCATCCACAGGGAGCATAAACCAATCTTCATTTGTCATCCTACAATTCTCACATATGTCATCCTGTGCATCCAAAATCCATGAAGCAACAACATGCAACCTAAAGTAGGGTGCCTTTGCACCATATCCATATCTAGATGGGTAAAAAATACAAATCTCTTCAATGAGCGTTGTTTGGTGACATATTGCAGGATTGGTTGACACTTAAATGTGATGTGCGCCCTGAAAGTCTGACATAACTGTTTTGGTGATTTATTCTATTGAGTATAACAGTAAAATTCCTCGATATATGGGAGTATAACAAGTTTAAGCACCTGCCTACTAAAGTTTAGCCATCTGCAAAACTCAAGAGTGAAACTGATAACTCTGTAATTGGTCTAGCTCCATACTTGACCAAGTTGAGTTCATTGGAGGAGAGAGCAATAGCCACATCTTGGTTAAGAAAGATGTCTTTAGAAGCCAAAGATTAAACTCATTGGTCCAGCTGAAAAACTTGGGCGTTTTGGGTCCAAAGCATCTCCTTAAGGCAGTCTAAGAATCCAAGTCAATGAAAGACAGTAAACAACAAAGCCAAGAATTATCCTAAGAGTTAAGTTTTTAGTAATTGAAATACTTGAGTTTAGCACAATAATGAGAAACAAAAATGTTGCTTAAACAAACGTAATCAGACATCTAGGTGTAAAACATGAACCTGTTTGGTTTTGGTATTTTAGGAGTCTAAGGTAGATGTATCTGAAGCTAATAATTAAGGGTATCTCTTGTAAGCCGATTCAGCTTGGAATGAATAAAAATTGACACAGAATCCAAACTAAAGTTGCTATGAATCTTAAATCTAAAATCCCTTAATGCCTCACGGTTCATGTTCAACACAGAATAATATTTACGCCACTAAAAAAACAGGCAATGCTTGAGTAATAAGCAATTTGGTTGGCCTTCTTGATCCTAAATCTACGATTCAAGTCCCTAAAGAAAATAAAGGATGTCACAGTTTGTTTGGAAACATATCACAGGTATCTGAATCCTATTTGAGATACTTAGTAGGAGAAAAGAGAGAAAATCCAAATCTTGATGCTTGTAGATTAATAATCAATTGGATAAATTGTACCATAACACAACCAGAAATTTTAGCACAGATCATTGCAAGTACCATAGAAAGCATATTATTACACTTTTAAAAAGGCATATACAGACAACATTCGACTGATTCAAGCCATGTTTCAAAAGCGAAGTCTCATCTCCTATATGAACTTATCTGATGAACTAACAGAAATTATAGGTTATAATGCTAGCGACTTACTTAGTGGGCAATCATCCCCGGGGAGCTTACAATCAGGACAACAACCATCAAATGCCATCCTACAAATGCCACATGTTTCATCATGTGCATCCCATGTCCATGCAGCAACAGCATGCCACCTACAGGAAGAAAAGGCCACAGAAGAATCAAACTCAAAGCTAAGGAATATTATACACGTCACAAAAGAGAACATCAATGTTAGGTACAAACTGCAGCAATTGATGATATTATCCAAAATATAGAATCAAAGATAAGAGATGGGAAAGGGATTAAGAGGGCTTACTCTGTTTGAAATCCCGGCAGAAAGTCACAAAGAGGAGGGCGAGTCAAGAAAAAACTCATTCTTTAAAATGCTTGAAGCATCAACATGTCACAAATCACAACAAAGAATTATCATGTTTACGGTAGATAACTAATGAACATGTAAACTAAAGCATACAAGGATTTCTATGTTATTATCAAACTACTCAAACAAAATAAAGGTGATGCAATCATGTGCTAGAGACTCATGAATAACCTTAAGTCTACCCTCTTATTCCAAGTTCCAGTCTTGAATTTTACTAGAGCATAGGCCTTTCATAACATTACCAGAATACTCAGGCCCAACAAAACACAGATACATGGTGTCTAACACGTTAGGATAACAACTTTCATTTCAGGCTCAGGTCTTGAAGGCCATTAAGAACATACAGGGTGTTCTGGATTTTCTTACCAAAGAAAAGATTGAGAACTTAAACAACAACTTAGGAAGTACTACTTACAAGCCAATCAACTATATCCATTCTTGATAGACCCAATTCATACTAAATCCAATACCATCAAGCGGACAGTCAATCTACTATGATGAAATGCAAAAGACTTAAAATCAGAAGGTAAAACAAAACAAAACAAAACAAAACAAAAGGATAGTATAACTGAAATAGACGAACACAAAAGAGTGAGAAAGGATACGCAAGATCTTGACTTTCATCTCCCGTCTCCTGAAACTGAAAACCCTGAAATTCGAAGCAGTGAACTTTAACGGGTATCAGTCAGTGATACTAAGCTCAGTTTGGTTCTGTGAATTCACAGTCAAAACCAAGCTACTTACTTAGACTCTGAAAGTTTTGGTCTTTTCCCAGTATTGGGATTCTCTTCACCTCTGTGAAAACCAGCCTCACTTTTAACTAATCATCAATTCTGTCAACTCCGACGAGTCTTTTGCCGTCTCAATGTGAGCTCAAGATCGTAAGATGGAAGACGAAAACGAAAAGACAAAAGTACCCACTAAGAGGAATCCTTTTCGTTTTAAAATGGACTCCCGACCCGACTGGGCCCACGGTAGCTCGAACCGCCAAGACACGTCCCGTTCTGCCTGGCCCGCATAAAGCCCAGGCCGCCTTCCTTTGTTCTACAAACATTAGTCTACTGTGTGTCCTAGTATATATGTAACCCCAATAAGAAGTTGGAGGTACCAAAATTAAAGGGTTAGGCCGGCATGTGTTATATGTTGATGCAATGCAAACTTGCAAAGTGGCAAAGTCTACTTGGTCCGAATTATTTTTCTCATAAAAGTCTCTACTTGGAAGCTTAATTCCTCGACCCAGAGCCAGTCCAAGTTTTCAGTTAGGTTTTTCTATTGACCTCATTAACTGGGAAGGAAGGAAGGAAGGAAGGCCAAGTGAGAAGTCGTAACAAAAGAAAAACCAGAAAAGGATTACCCTATTGGTGTGTGAAAATCTCATTCGTTCGATGATCAGAACCACAAAGGTCAACGTACTACTCCTTCCTTCCCCCACTCTCATATAATTTTGTATTTTTTCTCTTCTGCACGTTCTCTCCCTCATTTGGTTTTATGTTGCAACTTCCGGTTTAACGTCGTCCTCAACTTCTGGCCCACCCTTCCTCATCAGATTCTAACATTTTCTCCATTCCCTTAATCTCTCTCTCTCTCTCTGTTATAAAATCCCTGGTCTTCTCATAACCAAGAGGCCGCCCTCTCTCTCTCTCTCTCTCTCTCTCTCTCTCTCGGGCAAGACCAAATCTAGCTAGCTAACCTTATCTAGTAGTTTCTTCTGCTAATTAGTTTTGATAAGATCGATACGATGGATAGGTCGTTTGGTTCATCGTCTAAGATCAGAGCTGTTCCTTCTAATGAAACAGTAGCGACGTACTCCTGCACTCATGAGGAGGAAGAGAGTGGTTGGACTAAGTACTTTGAAGATTTCTCGAACAATAATAGAGCGGCGGGTCAAGAAGAGCAGGCTAGCTTCTGCTCTTCTTTGGTTTCTGATGCTTCTTCTGGTGCTGCAGGGAGAGTCTCACATAACAACAGCTTGCCGAAAAAATTGAAGAAAACAAGAACCAAGAAGATTGGGGATCATGATTTGGAGGATACTGCTAGTTCTCCTGTTAATAGTCCCAAGGTCTGATGATCAATCGATGAAGTTAATTTATATATCAATTCTTCATATGTCACTTGTGAATTCCCTTTGGGATTTATATATATAGTCTCATATGATTCTAGTAATTAATTTGACTGTTGTTGCCGTTTATCAATATGTAGATTGGTGATTTCAGACCAGTTGATCATATGAATCCCAGAAAGATAGATGATCATCGTATCAACATTAATTCCTTGGTATATTCTTTACTTATCCTTAATTCTTCTGTTATTAATTGTTCTTTCTGGCTTGGAAAATAAACTATTATCATTTATATATTGGTAATTGGTTAGCAGATTAATTTGTTTGGTGTTTATTCCTGTTGATCTTGTAGGTTAAAGAGCATTTTGCAGAAATGAAGCAGGCAGATGAAAACAGTAGTGATTGTTCAAGGGGAAATGGTCAAAATACAGACTTAAAGAAAAAAGGGTTGTGTTTGGTTCCTTTAAATCTGTTAGTGAATTATCTCGTGTAATTAATTTTCATTCAAGTTTTGTCAATGAACTTCTTTGTATCCAACCTCTGTACAATTACTAAAGGAAAATTCTGTGGACATATATAAATGCTGTAAATTTCTTATCATAAAATGAGCTATATGTAAATAGTTATCTTTGGTTACTGGTTCTGGCTTCTGCATATTCATATCTTCATTGTATTTGGTCATAAGAATTAGGGCTGTATTTTTTTTCATTGGCAGTAGGAGCCCATTTTATATTCCTCAACTACAATAGAACATAATCTAAGACTAACTGAACTTACATGATCATAGTAAATGTTTTATGATGCTGCTACTAAGTGTTTTAATAATTAATTAAGACGTTAATGCATGTACGTAGCCTAATAAGCAAAGTAATGGCCCTAAAGAGATAAAAATATTGTTCTTTGAAGTTGCCTTCTAAGCTAATCAACCCTATAATTAAGCAGGAATTGCTTAAAGTAATCAAAGTAGCAGCAAATGAAAAGCGACTGGCGTAGTAACACAGTCACCTAATCAGGGGCCAAGTCAGACTTCCATCAAAATTTATACACCAAGATGGTAAAATTTGAGATCAATCTTTAGTAAGTACACAATTTTTTTTTCTTAAAATGCGATGACACAAACTTTCAACAATTGTTTTGCCTTATACAAATTAGTAGAAAAAATTGTTATCGAAAACTTGTACGTTGAAGTATTATATTTTCTTGTTAACAAAAAAAACGTATTATATTTTCTTGATACTAATATCAATTTTAAAAGACTGTTAAATCATCTTGAATAAATTTTGTGGATAGACATCTGAAAAAAAAATATATATCATATGTGTCATTTCTGTTTCATTTATCAACAAATAAATTAAAAATCGTAAATGGTATTGAAAACACATATCAATAAGCTAAGAATTTTTATTAATTGGATGAAGCACATATCACTTTCTATATCATCGTTCCATTAATATTCATAGATATTTAAGCTTATTTATGATTTTTGTCAAAATTTAGAATAATTATTTATGTTTCACTATTAATAATCAAAAGTAATTAAACCATTAAATAAATTTGAAAATAATCAATTGACACTTCTGGTTCTATACTAGTTACGCCCTTGCGCACCCAACAAGGCTACCGTTTTGCGTATAGTTATATACTCGTGCTTAAAAGAACCTGACTGATAAGCAAATATTCTACACATTAGTGACAATGTATCTGTATAGGTTTACATTGAAATTTAGCTCCAACGACCGTGAGATTTCAAATTCGGCTATGAAGGTTTGTGTCTTATAAATTGATGAATTTTTCAAAAAGATTCACAGTACAATTTTTTTGGAGATTGATCGATACGATATTGATATGGTTTCTTAATAATCATTCAAACATTTATATGCGAGGGGCACGAGAATCCCAACATAACCCTAGCTAGCAAAGGGATGCAATTAATAAGTTCCTTCACTTCCTTGTACGCTCAAACCAAACAGTATATATATAGCTAGGAATTAGCTAATTAAGCTAGAAAGACAGCCAGCAGTCGTAACAATATCTAAACTAATAGAGAAAAAGTAGATTGATAGGTTTAAATATTGATTCATCTTCAACCTCTTGTCTTGCAGACCATTCAGAAATAAAGAAACACCCAGAAACGGCTGCAATGGAAGACCCCTCCATGTGCACGAGGTGATCATCGAGCAGTTTCATTAGCTGATCAGCTATATTCCCAACCATTTTTATTCTTACGCTGATCGAATCGACTTTCTTTCTCACCGATCCTTAACATTCCTCTACACCTAGCTTTCTCCTTGCGTCTCGATTCAGTTTGTTCTCACCATTATTGAAGTTTAAGATGCTGTACCTAGCTAGCTACATCTTTGCTTAATTGTTTGGTATAATAGACTTATAGTGAAGAGGGTGAAGGAAAGCAAATACATGCCTTGATGTTAATCGTACAACAACCACCATTTGAACGACTCAATTACATAAACTCATAGGTCTCTTATTCGCTTATGATGTATGAAAGATAAGGATTTTTTTTCCTATGCAAACCAAACATGTCATTATTGATGTATAGTTGTTCTTGTCCACCAAAGTGCCAAAGTTGGTGCATGCTAATTGACAATATTAGCTAAAGCTCTGTAGGGATGTTTGTAGCTATGGTCTATAAAAGGTTCCTAATGATGCGTGAATATTTGTATATCAACTTGCTAATTAATCCGTGTTACGAACATATGATAAGGGGCTAGCTGATCATGATAATTATTCAACTTAAGATAAATTTTTTAATGCAGAACGAATTAAGAGATTACTTTTTGATAAAAAATAAAGATTGAAGAACTGTGATCATGGCAAATTTAAACTCGGTATGCAGCAGATTTGACGTTCGGTGTCCGATTGACTAATGTGATACATTTCCGGAATGAGAACGACAAGATCTTCAAGACTCACTAAAACTCACTTTAGTGAGTCATGTCGGATTTAGGCTGAAAGATGTTATCTTAGTCATCTGATTCAACATTATTTGTGTTTTAGTTTTTTTTTAATTTATTTTAGATTTTGTTTTCTTTTATGTTTTAATCATTGGGCTTTGAGGTTTTGTTGTTAGTTACCCTAGGGTTTGTTTGCTCCTATATAAAGACATTTTATCAAATGTATTCATCATTCCTTTTTATCAATTAAAACTTTTGAGTTTAACTCAATTTCCTCATGGATTCAAGATTGACTTATAGATTCAGATCAAATCCGATTGGTGAATTCCAATCAATCTATCATTCATATATATTTCTGCTGCGTCAATTGATAATCAGAACCTTTGGTGGATTCATGGTGAGTGATTTATCAATTCAATACATAAAAAAACAAAAAACAAAAAAAAAGAGAAAAAAAGAAGATGAAAGCTAGCATGGAAAGTTGGATGTTCAACTCGCGAGATTATGACGACTTTAGAACAACGTGTTTCATCAAAGACAATGTATGGTCTATAATAATTGATAGTAATCTATACGAGAATTTTGTTGCAAGCAAAGTTGTTCATTCTCTTCAATTGCCAACAATAAAGTTGAGCAATCCATTTTGGAATGATGATCGTGCACATGTGACAGAGGTTTGTAAAGTTCTCATCTCTATAGGAGAATTTTATAACGATGAGGTTACTTGTCATGTGATTGATATGGATGATAGTGAGGTGTTTTTTGAAAAACCATGCCATGAAAAAGTCAATGGTAGTTATTATAAAGATGAGACATATTTACTCAAGAATGAGTCGAACAAGATTAAAATCAAGCTTGTAAAGTCTGAAGTGTGTGAAAAGAACAATGAAGAAGTCACTTTAGTGATTAAAGAAAAATTTACTCATGTTGACTTAGTTATCCGTATTGAAGAAACCTCGTCTAGGATGAATCTTCTAGAACAAGAACTAAAGGCCATTCAAGAATGTAATTTTGGGAATCAATAAGACTTCTCTCAAGATGCATATGACAAACTCATATTTGGCATTAGATTCATGGTTGTGTCTTTAGAGTTTGCCTAATATCATGTCAATCAACTATAGGTTTAATGGACTAATTTATTATGTGGTTTTTTGTCATCTTATTCTTGTTCTTTATTCAATATAAACTCGAGGTCGAGTTCTTTTATAGTGGAATAGACTGATGCAGAATGAAGGGATGTCACTTTCCGATGGAAAATAAAGATTGAAGAACCGTTTGATCGTGAAAAATTCAAACCCGGTATACTACAGATTTGGCATTCGGTGTCCGAATGACTATTGTGATACCTTTTCGGAATGAGAACGACGAGATGTTCAAGAATCACTTATGTGTGCCCTGTCGGATTTAGGTAGAAAGATGTCGTTTTAGTCATCTGATTCGGCATTCTTTGTGTTTTAGGTTTATTTTTTAATTTATTTTGAACTTTGTTTTCTTTTATGTTTTAATCCTTGAGTTTTTAGGCTTTGTTGTTAGTTGTCCTAGGGTTTATTTGCTCCTATATAAGGACCTTTTATCAAATGTATTCATCATTCCTTTTTATCAATTAAAACTTTTGAGTTTGACTCAATTTTCTTGTGGATTCGATAACCTCTCGTGAATTTGAGATCGACTTGTGGATTCAAGTCAAAACCGATTGGTGGATTCCAATCAATCTAACCTTCATATATATCTCTGCAACGTCACTTTTCAACATTAGGTATACGGTATACCTATGAATTAGACCAATATATAATTAATGTGCACAGTGAGTTAGTGATCTCTACACATGTGAGTAACATCTTCACTTAAAATATGATTTATGATTCGAATTTGGTAGAGATTTTAGGAAGGAATATATAGGCAACCTCAACCAAAATTCAAATAAAAGTAAAGTGGGAGAGGTGAGAAAGTGAATTTGTATTTAAAAGATACAAATTCAAGTATAATAAACAGGTACATGTAATGTCGGTGTTTAGATTGTCTTACCCGCAGTGTTATAGGGGTAGCTAGGGCAGACTCTCCTTTGGTTCTTCTCTAGGCATTCTAGCGCTAGAGATACATTTGTTGCATGCTTCCTGAGAACTTAGGAAATTATTAGCAAATGAAACAAGCAAAAGAAAAACTAATTTTACTACGTAAGAGGCTCAAAAAAGTGCTCAGAGGAGATAGAAAAAAGAAATTGTCTTCAAGGTCCGTCCGGCAAAAGTCTAGATACCATCGACTCAATAGGTTTTCAAGGTCCGTCCGGCAGCAGCCCAACTCCGCATCACGAAGCCAACGCCGGCGAGCATCGCTGGACAGATAAAAGTCTGAAAAGCCCTAGACGCAATAGCTGTCCAAGATTTTAGAGCGCGGTGTCGAGTTTCGATTTGGGAACATGCTTATGTTTTCATAAGTACAGTAGAATTCATCGGTAAAAAGTACTCATTCTTCAGTTGTAAGAGTATACATGAACCTTAATCATAGGATCATCCAATTTAATAGTGACAAACCATACTTTCTTAATTAACAAGAATATGAAAGTTTTTTTACAAGATCATTGGTCTTTATTGATAGAATACGAGAATACAATATTACAATCATGAGGGATACCGACGGAGGAAATAAATTTCTCACTCCTCCATACCTACTCGAAACACCAGCAATTACAGTGGATAAAAACCGAAACAGGTTCAACTGTAACCTAACTTAAACCAGAAGTCTTAATACATCCTCACAGTCAACCTCAAGAAGAAACAGTCATTTCAAACACTATATGTCAAAACTGCTAACATATATGCACATGTAACCTCCTCAATACATTGATAATAAGAACTAACCGACATTAAGATAATCTATGTTCACGAAACCATAACCATGACTCTCCCAGCAACACGACCAACATTATCCTACCAGAACTCCAAACTCTCGCCCAAAAGAGGAGGGACGACCAACACCACCCTACCAAAACCCTAAACGACGACACTAAAACCAGAAAACTCTAAACCCTCACTCAAAAAGGAGGGACACCTAAAAACAAAGCAACCTAAACCTAAGCCCAATAGGGGCCAAATCCATCATACCTAGTGGACCAAAAAGCAGGCCTGATGAACTGGCCCAAGGAGATCTGTGCACGGGAGTTGAAACGCATCGCCACGACTTTGCCGCCGCCGGTCGTAACCTGCAGAGCACACAACCGAGTCCCCATGGTGAATCAATTCATACAACCTATCACCTGAAATCTTACCAGAAGAAGCATGGTGGCTGCTAGATTGGAAAACCCAACCAGGTTTGTCTCTGCTGATCTCCCCATCATCAAACCAGCCGAACCATCCCTCCTCACCATGAACAGCCTTCGACCGCACCCCCCATGGACGCCGACAAAGCTTCAGTCGAAGCAGACACGATCTGTAACACAAACACACCACCCCCTCATTCCATTCTAAAGAAGGATGATATGGTGATATTTCTTGTTATATATTTCGACAGTTTGTACACATATATATACAGGTTTACAAACTTGTTTTGATCCACAATTCTAGCTATACTAGAACTAAATAAGGGAAGACTAGATTTCCTCTAATTCTAGTTGTACTAGGATGATGATGCCGATACCAATCCTAATTACTTAGGATTACTTCCTTTCATGTCTTCAATACATTCCATGAAAAGCCTCCTCCTTCGAACCACGGGCTCCTCAACACGCACCTGGTAGCAGTCGATCCGTACCGACAAGGCCAGAGGCCACCACCAGCAGGGAGGCGCCGCCGGATTGGCACACTTTAAACCCTAACAGAACTCTCCTTTCGGTATTTGCGGAGTATTTGTTGAGATGAGATTGGAGTTTCAACTAATTATAAGAATATGAAAGTTTTGATTACAAGTCTAGTTGAATAACAGCAGTGACTCAAGAATGTTGCTATCTTAGGACTTGGTCTCAGTGACCAAGTAGCTCCATGGTACGTCATCAATAGCACTTTGGTTCGTCATCAATAGCACTTTGGTTCGTCATCATCAGAGCATAATGGATAATGTGCAGTCCTTCCTTGCTTAGATAACGGTCCACTCCTCAATAGTATATATCAATCAATCAGATACAAACATATATACCATTTGAATTTTTAAGTGTGGACTTCATTCGTAGCGATTAGTTTTGCATATATGTGCTCCGTATGATGAATCAAATCTGTTTGGGTCAAAATATTATCTTTTGGCTAATGCTTAAGAAGAGAGCCCAGTGGACCGATTCTTGCGGTCTACGTTATTATTAATATGTTTCCTTTCAACTGGGAGTCATGATTGACAAGGATTTGCGGTTGCTTAAGGACTCCTTTGAAGATCCAAAAAGATTTGATATGACTTGATCCGCAAGTAAGAACAAATCCTAGTGTTCACTATATAAAGGAGTAAGATACAAAGATAAAACACATCTCAACGATTTAATACAACTTTTGCACACTACAAACACAAGCCTCTCCGGAGCACCTCTACCAGAAAGATTTCTCGAGTCTTTTTGTCCACCAAAGCCCTATCCGTAGCCATTCCCCGCTGTTACCTCATCAAAGCCTCATCCGTGAGCACTACCCGCTTCTACTCACCAAGCCTCATCCGTGAGCGAACAGTCCACCACCGCTTCATAAAGCCCTATCCGTAGGCGAATACCCGTAAAAACCATTTTTAAAGTGAGAACTCTAACAAATATCCATGGTTTGTCAAGGAACCCTTTGGCGAACGACCTGCAATCCTGAATTATAGCTCTGCTCAACCACTTCGGTCCGAGTAAGATACGTCTGCTTCGCAAGGAGAGGAGAAAAATCCTAGTTGCTCTTCAGCTAGGTCTATAGAACCTATATGCGGGCTTGACCAACGCCTGTATACAGTCGTTTGAAGAGAAGTCAGAAGGCGAACGCGCATCAAGATCAAGGTTATACCTGACCCATAAGTACTGGCACGCCCTCAAGCCTGGTAATCGAAAACTACTGTACTCTTCATAAATTCTCAGTAAATAGTTCGATGCTACAGAAAATAATCCAGATAAACCGGTGAGCTAGTATTATCACATACTACGACTTCAGAGCTTTAAATCTCTTATTTACCGATTCTAGAAAAACTCGATAATAAACTCGAGCGATAACCAATAGTATTTATGAACGCTGTCAAAAATCCTCGGTACCATTTTCTGCCAGGTAAAAAGGTAACTATTAGGTTCGGGTCGTGACAAATGATATCAGAGCTGGTGTGAAAATGGATTTTCTTCGAACAACCAGGCTTAAGGGCGTGCCAGTACCTATGGGTCAGGTATAACCTTGATCTTGATGGGTGTTCGCCTTCTGACTTCTCTTCAAACGACTGTATACAGGCGCCGGTCAAGCCTGCATATAGGTTCTATAGACCTAGCTGAAGAGCAACTAGGATTTTTCTCCTCTCCTTGCGAAGCGGACGTTTTTTACTCGGACCGAAGTGGTTGAGCAGAGCTATAATTCAGGATTGCAGGTCGTTCGCCAAAGGGTTCCTTGACAAACCGTGGATATTTGTTAGAGTTCTTACTCTAAAAATGGTTTTTGCGGGTATTCGCCTACGGATAGGGCTTTATGAAGCAGTGGTGGACTGTTTGCTCAAGGATGAGGCTTGGTGAGTAGAAGCGGGTAGTGCTCACGGATGAGGCTTTGATGAGATAGCAGCGGGGAATGGCTACGGATAGGGCTTTGGTGGACAAAAAGACTCGAGAAATCTTTCTGGTAGAGGTGCTCCGGAGAGGCTTGTTTTGTAGTGTGCAAAAGTTGTATTGAATCGTTGAGATGTGTTTTATCTCTGTATCTTACCCCTTTATATAGTGAACACTAGGATTTGTTCTTACTTGCGGATCAAGGCATATCAAATCTTTTTGGATCTTCGAAGGAGTCCTTAAGCAACCGCAAATCCTTGTCAATCATGACTCCCAGTTGAAAGGAAACACATTAATAATAACGTAGACTGCAAGAATCAGTCCACTGAGCTCTCTTCTTAAGCATTCGCTATAAAATAATATTTTTGTCTAAACAAAATCGATTACAAGACATCGATCAGACCTAACCGGTGGATATTCATGATGTGATTCCCAGGCAGAACTCAAATTAGATATGTCAATGAGAATGGGATATAACCATCAGAATCCAAACCATATATTAGAATCGATTTCTTTGGTGATATCTAGTGATCGACAATCTTAACTGGCCAATCCTTTTGGCTTGGGATATATGGATTAGTAGTATGCAAATCAAAGTTAGGTGGTCAATCACATATATAGTTAACGATCACTAATAATGTGACTTTAACCGGTGGAGGATGACCGGTAGATCGAAAGTCGATCTCAGTGCTCAATCAATTTGCAATAGTAGTAGCATCATGAGCAACAAGCAACTGAAGCCATTAAGAGACACGTACGTGTTCCAGAAGCTTAGACCTTCAATTCTTCTCAACTTGGATTGAAAATCTATTTTTAACTTTTTAATAACGGATTTCAGAAGTAACCGACAAGTAGAGATGCATGGTAATATCAAGGATAAGTAGAGATGCATGGTAATATCAAGGATAAGTGTACGTAGTCGTTTACAATCACATCGTCGATCCTTTCGCAGACTGTCGTCATCGTCGATCCGTCATTCCTGCTACACCAAGGATGTGTACGTAGTCGTTTACAATCACATCGTTCCCCATATAGGATCCATGAAGCGCAGCGGCCGCAGCCCATATCAAACCATTGTCATAGATTCAAGAATAGCTACCAGACTGCCTTCGATCTAGTTTTTGCCAAATTCCGACACACATTACTTAATTGCTAACTTGATTGGGATGCCAACACACCTAGATACCATTGTGTACATAGAAAAGAGAAGAAACTGTCAAACTGAGACCATTCCCTATTCTACTATACTTTGTATTCTATTCGGCGTTAGAGTAAATGATAATTGATTGAATTAGAGGGCCGGCGATAGAATTAGAGGCATGTGACACCAATCGATGCAAAATATATGCCCCCTCAGAAATAGTCCACCAAGGGGTGACTTGTATTTTGGTTTAGCCTTGACTTTAGAGAACACACGATTATTCCAAATCTAATACGGCAGGAAAATATTTCCCGTGATGAGAAAATAGTTTAGGGCCCCGTGAGTCGAATTATCCCCTAAAAACAATCAAATCCGAATAATATATACTGATTCAGACTTTTGATCAACACTTTGTTGCTCAACATGAGAGCATGAATATACTTTTCTTAGCTCGCAAACATTGTATGTTAGTTTCATTATTAACTTATTATTTGTCGGCCCTAAACTACTCTAACCTATTAATAAACAAAAGAATTTAGGTTGTGCATATAATCTGATGACCTAATCTCGTATCCTTGCCACCATATAAATAATGCACTAATTTGTGTCTGTGTGAGTTTGTGTTTTTGTGAAAGAAAAAGCTTGTGACGGCTGCAAGTGTAAAGCTTAGTCTACATTCATTCATGATTCATTTTATAACTAATTTGAGGTATTGAAAGAACAATTAAGTTTATTATGACGTGAATGAAGGGCAATGTAGTCACAGGTCTGATTCTTCCTCCTCAGACAATTAGAAACTGAACATATAAATACTTTGATATATCTATCTATGTTGTTAGTCAACAAGTTGCGCATCATAATCATATATTTGATATTTCTCGTTAATTTGGTAAGGTAAGAAACTACATTGCTGGTTTTTCATTCATAGGTTTTGTATTGTTGTAGCGCACTAGTTCGATAACATTATAAGTACTAAATTCATTGTATTTGTTTCTTACATTTGCAAGCATAAATCTCTAAATTATTTAAGATAAGAAAGAACATAATCTCATAACGATACGTATGTGTTCCTGTTGGAAAGGCTCCATACATTTTGTCTTTCACAATCGACATCCAACCAATCTTTATACAAGTCTCTTTCTTTAGCCGTTACGTGAAGGGTCGTTTTGGTTGATTTGCTAGAATATGTTACAATCCTAAATCTATGATTGAAAGCTACATTTGTATAGCACATGGAATTCCAAGTAATTTCTCAAAACTATTAGGCTAGGTGTTCTTTTGGGTCATCAGATCATCAAATGAAAAGTTGAAAAAGGTGAAATTCATACATGCATTTATATACACAAGAAAAAGCTCTCGAGGTTTTGACACTAGCGTTAACTTACATACAGGGAAACTTTCCAAAATCTACAAAAGCAGTACAAGATGAGCAGCTACATCATGTAGCAGAAAGCTAATAATCAAAGAACTTGAAATAACAGCTAGCACACCATGTTTTCCAGATGAATCACATCTTCAGTTTGGATTTGCATTTTGAATCGATTTGCTGGGGTTTTATCGAAAATGAGATGTCGCATGTACTAAAAGCCGTAGCGCCAAACTTCACGAACTTGAGCACAGTCACTTTTCCATGTAAATGAGCAGTAGAGATCAAATTGAAAATCCCACTAGTGAAATCTTCCATGAAATGAGGGTTTGAGACCAACTTGTCTCCCATAAGATCCACAGATGTAGTAATGTTTATTTTCCCTCGTGCAGGGACAAGGGCATGCTCCATCGGAACCAAGGCTACAACCGTGTCGTGATAAGTAACAGATGCCGTCGCACTCTTGAAACTAAAGCTTCCATAGTTCCTATTATTTATCTTGACGAGCATGCTTAGTGTCACATTTAGTGTCACGTTTGGAAAGATGGTGTACTGAATGTTTTCGACGCCGACGGGTCGGGCGCTGATATGAGGTTGTTTAGGCTGGAAAACGGTGAGCGCTAATATCGTCATGACAATGATCGAGGGAGACTACTAAGAAAAGAGTAGTGACAAGGCAACAGATTTTGAGACCTCTGCTCGGACTTCTGGCACTAGTCATATCTGCGTTCCTGAGAATATTAGGCCTACTAAGCTTCATATAAGAAGGCTAATGAGGAAGATCATAATCATTTATAGGAGGTTGGATCTGTTTCCTTGTGGCAAAGATAGAAACGTACGTTTGAATGCTGAATATGGTGTTTATGTGATTAACACTAGCTTGTTTTGCTTGAGATGCCGGAAGATAAACGTTCACCAAAGGCAGTGACAAGATGAACTGAATTATTCGTTCAGGACACTGCAGAGTTCCATCTTCAACATCCATTTTGATGAGTATCAAGTATCATATGAAAGCTCAAATGGAACTCAATAAACCCAAAGTAGCTAGGAAAATGAAAGGAAATTGGTCCGGATTTATATGTTCGAGGCGGGGGAATTAAATTTGTCCAGAAATTTTGATTATAGGCCCAATGTCATGATTTCATTGGAAAATCACCAAAATCATATATTCTCCAGGCGTATCAATATCAAAAAATTAATTACATAAAACCCCCCAAATTATTAAGGTATTTTCATTTTCTCTCATTTTACTACCTCAACTTTGAGTTGGTAAACAAGTTTATATCTCCTTTAGTTAACCGCTGATGTGGCAGTTAACTTTTGGAATAGCCTCAGGTAATTGTCATTTTGGTCTTGAATTGATTTTTTTTTAATTTTCCATCTCTTCTTCTTCTCTCACTCCCTTGCGGCCCCTAACCACCAACTCATCGATCTGCAACAATTGGACCTCACCAATAACTCTGTCGCCTCCATCTGCAAGCTCGTCGGAGTTTCCTGCTGGAACGGGAAGGAGAATCGCCTCCTCAGCCTCCAGCTGTCATCGATGAGCCTCGCCGCCGAGCTACCTAAGTCTCTCAAGTACTACCACAGCCTCCAAACCCTAGATCTCTCCGCTTCAATCCCGCCGTAAATTTACGATTGGCTGCCGTATCTTGTGACCCTAGATCTCTCTAATAACCGTCTCTCCGGCAGGGGGACGAAACCAGGAATGAAATATGGGGTATGCTACATTTGCCTTAGGCTCTGAAAAAAAATATTTATAAAAAAATTGACATAATATATTTTGTTTTCAAAGAACATCTTATCTGTATAATATTTAGTATGAACACATTAATATTTATCTTTACACATTTTGAACAAGATCATGTATAAAAATAGTATCAACAAAAGCTATTACGTGACTAGGAAACAAAAATTGAAACAAATCAAAGTTAAACATTCAATACAAGTACGACTAGCTACCTAAGTTGAGCTCTTAGTTTACTTAAAGCATAAAACTCATCAATAACTTAATTTGAATCAATAGTATCAACAATGTCCCTCTTAATATGCACCGTCATTAAATCTACAAGAAATTCATCACACATCTTACTTCCAAGTGGGTTCTTAATGAATAGTGAGTATGTGGATTCAAGACTAGTGTTCAAGAAAGTGGCTTCATTAATCCACAACAGTCTAAAAAAATCTATGCTGAGCAACAAATCATCAATGCAATTTCTATTGACTCAAAACCACAAGTTCCAACCACCATTTTGCTGCCTTTTGCTTAGATCTTCGTAATCCAAAATAATACCAAACTAATCATTAATTAAAAAAAAATCACAGATTTGCATCTTGAATTGCAAAGACAGAAACTTTAAGGTAGTGGGTTAATCAAAAACAACCATCATTGATAAACAATTAAATCAACAATTCAACATTCAACAAAAGCCCCAAATAAACAAAACCAAAGAAGAATATAACACCTGGGTTAATGGGGTTCAGGGTTTGCCATTTATCAATAGCTTATTGTGTCCTTTGCAGCAAGGAAGAAGAGAGACAGAGGGTTTTCGTTGTTGCCCTCGTAGTCTCGTGCACTTGCCGTCTCACATGACACACTGGCACAGAAAATAGAGAGAAAGACAAAGTGTTTTTTGTTTATGTCGCTGTTACTCTTGTTTTTATCCAAACCTTCTTTTTTTTGTTTTACTGATAAATACATATATTATATATCCATGATATATATATATATAAAAAAGATTTTTCCCCTAAAAACTAGCCCACTCTTCCTTCCGTCCCTGCTCTCCGGTCGGAGACAGTCCACTGTAAGTTCTTGAACACTACTGTTGGATGATAATGGTTTTTCGGTTCGATTTTGTATGAGCTGGGCCGGCTGGACCGGTTGAAGAAATTTTCGGTTGCTAATAATGGACTTTCCGGTACTATCCCTCTGGAATTGTCGAAATTTGGAAAGGATGATTTCGAAGGGAACAGTAAGCGGTAGATTTTGATAAGCGTAAAGCTTTGGTCAATGAATTCCAAGATATGGTGACGAATTTTGGTTCTGAACTTGTGATTTCAGGTACGGTTCCATCTTCAAGTGTGATTCCAAGTTATTTGTGCTTTGGTTGGTTGCTTAGAGAAATTAGAGAATTAAATGAATCAAACTTTTGGGCGTAGTAGTTGCAGCCCATACGAATCTGATTTTGCTTGCTTGGTTTCGATGGCCGGAAAGTGAGTGAAAGCGTCGGAGAGAGTGAAGGTGACCAGTTGCTCGCCGCCGTCACCAGCAACACCACTTCTGTCGCTGCTGTAGAATGATGTTTTCCCGATTGAATTTTGTAGTTATCCAGATAATGATCTGATAAAATGACGAATTTGTCCTCGAGCTTAACATCCATGTCAGCAGAAAACAGAGGATTTAATGGTGAGGTATTAACTTGTTAACTAATGCAAACTTGAAGTAGAAAAATGAGAGAATTTGATATTTGGATATCAAATTGAAAACACCTCAAAAGTTCACGGGATCATATGTAATTAATTAAAAAATAAAATCCAATTTGCACCGGATGATCTAATTTGAAGTATAAATTATTCTTCATCAATCCAATTGAATACCATCATCGACTACAAAGAGAACAATTATTTTCTGCAAAAAAATAAGATAAAATCAAGGAGTAAAATTTCGCTAATTATAGAAATATCAACCACCTGAAAAATGGATATTTCGACGAAAATTTTAAGAAAATATCGATTACAGTAAAAAAATTGAGGAAATTGACGGAAATTTGAAGAAAGACACGGAAATATTAAAAGATGTTTGTTTACTATATTATGTACTATATTTAAAAATAAAACTTTGAATAAATATTGATTTATAGGGAGTTGTAGTAATTTAAAGTGAAAAGGTAAATGTTGAATAGTTAATAATGCTTAAAAGTTTATTTTAAACATTTTTTATGGCTAGAAACCTAAAGGAAGACTATGTCATCAAGCCTTATATACATATGATACATTTTACTTGAAATTAAATAATTACTTTAAAACTACGTAGAAGACCTATGAGGTACAAAGTTTTTTTTTCTATAACACCGATGCCGGCTTCTGCTCTCCTACTTCCATGATCTTCATCTTGTGTTGTATGTGTAAAGTGTAGTTCACTAGTGAATGGACTCATATTATCAACTTGATTTCCACTATAATCATGAACTCCATTATCACCTCCACCACCGTCGTGACTTCCACTATCATCATCTCTGATACTTGATGAGTCTTCTAATCTGTTAGTTATAAACATTTGATTTATGGATAAACATTAAAATGTAGGCAAAATAGTTGTAATATGAATTAAAAAGTGTAGATAAAAATAGTTGTAAATTGACCTATGAATTAGAAATTTTTGGAAAAAAAATAAAAGAATAGAAATTTTCAGAAACTTTCAGAAAATATTTGAAACTTTAGAAAAATTTTAAAAATTTCGAAAAAATTCAGACGAGAAAATTTAGAATGTAAAAGATATTTCTATGATCTAAAAAAATGAAAATTTTAATAAAATTTCATCAAAACTTTCAATTTTTAAGATCTTAGATAAAATAAAATCTCACAGTTGACTAAACGTTGGATAAATTAGGCTGTCAGACAGAACATAACCCTTGTTGCATAGACTCTCCATTATCAACGTAAAATATCAATTTATTGCCAAATTTGTATGTAACGCCTTCCATTTTGAGCGCGTGGTCTCATTCCCTTGGCCTCTCTGTCCTTTTTGGTTCTTCCTCTTCGGTTTTCCAATATACCATCTCTGTACAACGACCCAGAAAAGCTCACAACTCTTCATCTTCTTCAGAGTTCACTCTTTCTCTCTGTTTCTGGGGTTTTAGTCTTGTTCAAGATGAACGACCTGCTTACGGTAATTGGGTTTTGATTCAATTCCTTAAAGTTTCTACCTTTTTGACTGTTATAGTTGATTGATTTTGGTTTCATAACTGAAGATCAGTGTGTTCTGATCTGGGTTTGTTTGCTTTGCTTGAGAAAAAAAGGTTTATGCTGGTGGGTTTGAATTGGTGCTCTTTTAGTGGTGGTGGTGACTTTTTGTATAATTCTTTTCTTGGTGATGTTTATGTAAAGTTCGTGTTTTTAGTTATTATCAGATGTAATTTAAGACAAATTTTGTATTGGATGCTATAAAGATCGCAATCAATTGTGTTTCAGTGATACTTTACCATCCAGTTGATGAGGTGACTGTTTGAAAGGGAAAGTGTGTACTAGACAAAAACAGAGTTCTGAGTTTTCATACTTTGAAAGTTTGAATCTAAAAATGCCTTCGTTATAACGTACTTCTGTTATATATATTTTTATGCAGGAGTATGTTTTTGAATCAAATATTATTGACATCAAAGCCCTGTTCATGTAAAAATTTGAAGGAGAACACATCAATTTGAGTTCAATAGATTGCTAAATTTGTATCTGTTTTGCAACTCCCATTGTTAGATTGGTTATCAGTGTCCTGTAATCAGTGGCTAAATTGTGTAATTTTTCTCTGGCTTTAGGATTCGTTTGTCAGTGAGGCAAAAGCTCAGCCTTCTGGAACAAATGATATCGAAATGGGAATTCCCCGTAGCATGTCTGATGCCGGCATGGATAGCTTCAATAAGCAGGTCTTTCCTCAACACAGAATTATGAGTCTTTGGGTTGCAGACTACATATGATTAGCAAATCATTTGGGATTTTGCATTATATCGTTATTGTTTCTCAAGAGAATACATTAAAGAAGAAATCTCTAATCAAATGTGTATCAATTATTCTTGTTGCATTGTGGACTTCATTTGGTGAAGAGTTTGTGTTTCTTTCTTGCTCTTCACTGTTTTTTTTGGGTGTAGATCCAAGAGGTTGAGAAACAGGTGGAAAAGCTTTCCGGGCTTCTTAAGAAACTTAAGGTACATGTCTATTTTATGATAGCTATGTTCTAGTTTGTATTGGCATAGATATGTGTTTTTGATATCTGCAAATGGGTCTGATAGATCTAAGTTTCATTGGCTTCGGTTCGGTATGGACTATTGTCATGGCTATGTTATATCTGCGTTTTCATCTTTATGTTAGAACCTATGACCTTTTGTAGTGGTTTTCTCATCTCCGCCACACATTTTGACAGACAAAGTGTGTATGGATTAATACGTTTTGTCCTAAGAGCACAGGCCACCTTATGCTAAGACTAATTGAGTGATGCTGGTTGAATATATTTGTATGCATAAGAATAGTAAGTAGAAACTAACTGAACTTTTTTTATAGGATGCAAATGAGGAATCGAAGGCTGTTACAAAAGCATCTGCTATGAAAGGTATAAACTATTCTCCTACTAGGTCATATTTTGAAAAGCTTTAACCGGAAAATAGAATTTTCAGCAAACCTATCCTACTATTTGGAACTTGGAATATTGTCAGTAACTGTTTCCTGATGCAATGTGTATTCTGATGTTTAATATCTCCATTCTGTTTGCTTGTTGTTCCAGGTCTCTTTTATGTATTCATTTGCTTATTTTGTTTACTCTCGTCATAGTGTTACATGTAGTACTCTTGTTTCAGCAATAAAAAAGCGGATGGAAAAAGATATTGATGAAGTGGGAAAGATTGCTCGTGGTGTCAAAGGAAAACTAGAAGGAATAAGCAAAGATGTAATACTATAATAACTCTCCTTGATCTACCGGCTTTGTGATATCACTTGGTAGTTTCTCTGTTATTTACTGACTCATAATTCTCCCCCAGAACTTAGCCAACCGACAGAAGCCTGGATGTGAGAAGGGAACAGGTGTTGACAGATCAAGGATGAACATGACAAAGTTTGTAGATAGTACTTATGTTTTAAATTATTGAGCACTTATGTAAGATTTAATAATCTATTAAGCTGATGTAAAGTATTTTTATTTTATGGCAGTTCCTTGACGAAAAAGTTTAGGGAGATAATGATTGAGTTTCAGGTAAATATACTATGCACACATTCAGCTTGTTACCTCTGACTTTGTTAACTCCATTCTTATCAAAGTATTATATATGTTTAGACCCTTAGACAAAGAATCCAAGATGAATATCGTGAGGTTGTGGAGAGAAGAGTCATTACAGGTTTGAATGCCTTTTAAACACATTTCATATTACGATACTTGTGTTATAATTCTATTGTCACAGTTATCAATGGTTGGTCTTATGTTTTCCCATTGATGGTCAAACAGTTACAGGAACTAGACCAGATGAAGAGGTGAGCCATATTCCTAATTATAGAGTTCAGCCCCTTCGTGTTTTGAGTGTGTTTCTAACCTGTCAATTCATTTCACCTTTTTAGACGATTGACAATCTAATAGAAACTGGGAATAGTGAGCAAATATTCCAGAAGGCAGTCCAAGAACAGGGACGAGGACAGGTATATTCTGTTAATGTAGTATTTTTATAATCTATCCCTTGCCTTCCACCTTAGAAACTATTGCCTAAAATCAGAAGTAAACCATGTACTCTCATTCCAGGTACTAAATACATTGGAAGAAATTCAAGAGAGGCATGACACTGTAAAAGAAATTGAGAAAAAGCTTCTGGACTTGCATCAGGTTTGTTCTTTGCATCAAGGCATAGGGTCTTGAGTACCTGTAGGCTGTAGCTAACATGTCTGATATGGTTTGGTCTTTTCAGATCTACCTCGATATGGCAGTCTTGGTTGAGGCTCAAGGCGAGGTGTTAGATAACATAGAAACTCAGGTTTGATTCTAATTTTGCATCATGTGTTAATATCTGTGTACTGCATGTGTGATTGTGTATCGCTTTGTGTCTGTTAATGGGCATCATGTTCAGGTTTCGAATACAGTTGATTATATGCAATCTGGGACAACTCAACTGCAAAATGCAAAGAAACTCCAGAAGAACTCCAGAAAATGGATGTGCATTGCCATCATGATTCTTTTAATTATAGTAGCTGTTGTAGTTCTTGGTGTCCTCAAACCATGGAAAAGCAGCTAAGGTTCTCGAGTCTACCTTAGTCTTTAAACCATGTAATATAGGACCGTAAATGAGTTGGTTGGGGATCAGAGTGTCTCAGTAATTGGTTTTGATTCTTTATGTGCTTCCTTCCTTTTTGGCTTTTGAGTGATTCATTTTTGTCTGTACTCTTGTGAAGTTTGGTTTATCGATGGTGCTGCACATTTCACAGTACGGAATTATATATTTTGTGTATAGTTGTCATAAGAGGGATGTTTTTGGTTCAAACAATTTCAGTTTCCTTGCAGAAACTAACAATTTGAATCTTCAATTTAATTGTTTTTTCGTTGTGTATTTTTTGAGTAACATTGTCACACTACAAAGCGTGATAGTAAAATCACGTCTCACTTGGTGAAAATATTGACCTTTTTTCTCTTATTTCTTAAGAAATTTTAAAATGCAATTGGATATGGTAATTTTTCCCTCCTGTTTTGTAAAAAGTTCAGCTATAAATCTTTTTTGTTTTGGTTAATCAAGAACAAAAGATAGATCATTAGATTTACATTCAAGTTATATGCAACTTTCCGTATGGGGTTTTCCACTGTATTAAAATGAGATGTTCTACAGGATGGTACATCACCAAACCCAAGCCTTGTGCAGGTTTTGATTTGAAACTACCTTTGTTTCTGACCAAAAATGGCTGAACTTTGCTTTGGTAGATGATACAAAATCGTTTGCCCAATGCCAAGGTTATATCTTCTCTACATATGCACCCGTATGCAAAATAGAGTCAAAGTATATGTTCCATGTTTAAAAATGCGATTATATGTAACCGGTACATGGAATTAGATTGATGCACTGTATAGACATGTAATGAGATTAGGGATACATGTTTGCAGCTTGTAGTTCTTGTGGAGAACAAACATGTAGATCAGGAACACATCCATCCCAAGTATTAAAGTCATAGTGACACGCTATGGGATCAATCTAATAACTTTCATGTACCCGAATTTTACTCTTGACTTTTATGTTACACAATCATATATATATTTTTTCCCTTGCCACTTGAAATTTGATTCATAATCATTTGTGGATAGGACCTACTTAGAGTGGTGGTAGTTAGATTATACTATCTTACTTAGGTTGACCATAAGTAACTTTTAACCCTTAAATGAATTGTGTAGATTTGTTGCCAACTTTAAAATTTAGGGCATTTTATGGGAGATAATGACGCACCGATTTGTATTTTATTTTAATCATCTTCATGAAACTTTTGAAAGTCGACAATATTGATCGATTTGGAGGAACAAACTTCAAGAGGGTCTATTTTTAGATGTTTTTCTTCACATAGCAAGGAAAACTATTTTATGGGGTTATATATTTTTGTGTGAGTCGATTAGGTGGGTTGGAATGTGGAAGTTGGTTCTCAAGATGTTTGGGTTAGTTTGGGGTCGTTGCTGTTTTGCCTGTTTGGATTTACATTTCTTCCATTTTCTTGCATCAACAAGCCTAATGCATTTTTTCATTCACACTTGCTTTGCACGCACAGTAGTAAGAAACCTAAGCACAGTGCTAACTACAATGAAGAAAACTAAAATGATACCGAGTTGTATTGATACTTGTTTCTTAACTTGGTGCAGGTGACAAATGCAGTGGACCATGTACAATCAGGCACAGATGCTCTCACAACTGCAAAGAGCTTGCAAAAGAAATCAAGAAAATGCATGATCATTTCCATGGTCTTGCTCTTGATCATTGCACTCATTATTGTCCTCTCTATTCTCAAGCCATGGAAGAAGTAACAACACTCCAAGCCACCTTAACAATCCTTCACACAGATTCCCAGTCTAATACTTGTACAACATTACTCATAATAATAACAAGGTACTGTCCCTTTGCTCTTCATTTTTTTTATTCTTTCTTGAGGGATGAACGTTTTTGTAATCTATATTTGATACCCAATCTCCAGAAACATTTCAGGATTAAATTCATATTATATATACTATTGATAATGTAGAAGAGAAATTAATAGAAATGAAACGATACAAATTCATACTTACGGAAATATGCCATTACAGAACACAGAAACAAGGGTACCAGCCTACCAGGTAGCAAATACAAAAAAGATATACCCAGGATGTTCCACATTTTCACCTATTATATGATTGCAAATTGCAACACATTATTCTAATCCCAGATCCCACAATATATGAGCTGGGTTTAATCTCCATAGTCCATAGTAACCCTGAGGATCATAAGCTTACATTCTAGCCTTTGCAATCACAACATTGCCTTCACTCAGATCAGTAGCTCCTGGCCTAGACCATGACTCCTTGAATTGCTCTTCAGTCACTCCTGTAAAACAAATGGTAACAAACAATTGTAATAAGAGGGATGTTTTGGGATGAAGTATGAAGTGAAAGACTGCATTGTATGATTGTATGTTAAACACAGAAACTAAGTAAATAGCCAAAAGCTAAGGTTGTAATCTCTTTCTTAGAGAGCAAGATGACTTGCCTTTGCCCATAGCAGCAGTTGAAGAAATGCCTCCCTGCACAGTCTTGAGGTACCTGTCATAGAAATTAGCACCAGACCATTTCTGATGCGCAAGCGTGTCAACACCATTGTTCCTTTCCTCCCTCTGAATCCTCTCCACATAAGCCAGCATTCCCCTCTTTGCATAGTCCCTCGCGAAAGTATCAATCACAAGTGCATCAGCATGGAAACCAGCCAGTGTTATAAACTGCCAGCAGTACCCCAACTTGGCTATCCTTGGAATGAAGTCCCTCATTTGTTCATCTGTCATTCCAGAAGCATCCCAATTGAAAGAGGGTGAGAGGTTATAGGCCAGCATTATCTCTGGTCGCATGGTCTTGACTCCATTTGCGAATTTCGTGCACTCAACCATGTCGGGGCTGGCCGTCTCCATCCAGATAAGATCAGCATGGTCAGCAAAAGCCCAGCCGCGGACAACTGCAGCCTCCACGCACCCTTGAAACCTGTAAAATCCTTCTCTGGTTCTAGGCAAGTCCCAGTCCCAGAACAAGTTGTTGAGCCCCAATCTCTCAGCAATCTGGCGGCCTTGCTCGTTGGATAAACATTTGTCATGACTGGCATGGTTCACCCATTCGCTCAATCTCCTCCTCTTCTCATGTTCACCAATGTTCATTGCATTGATCGCATCCGTCACGCATTGATTAAATGTCTTCAGCTGTGCCATTGAAGTCCAGCCATCCTCAAGTGCTTGAAGCTCAGCTCCTGTTTTCCCAGCAGCCATTGCTTCAGCCAAAAGAGTAGCCAAACTTTTCCCCTTGAGACTAGGATTAGTTGCCCCCAAAATGAACTGATGATCCCTAGTGTCCACATTGGTCTGGATCAAGTTGGCTCCCACGGCGTCAGTTCTGGCCACCAAAACCGTCTCGGTTCCCATCACATCAAACTGCAGCCTCGCCGCAACGAGCCTGTTGATGTGCTCACTCACCGCAACAAGCACTTTGCCAGCCATGTGACCACATTTTTTGGTCACGGAGGACTGGTCTTCAATGTGAACACCGGCTGCGCCACGCTCCACAAAGAGCTTGCAGAGCTTCACCGTCGCAGTAGTCCCACCAAAGCCGGTGTCCCCATCAGCAATAATTGGCTTCAAGTAATCAACATAAGGAGTTCTAGCCCTCTCTTCGCGGCTCATGCTCATCCTCGCTTCCTTTTGCTTGCGGTCATGGTACTGTTGAGCAAAGAACAAGTGCTCCACCTTGTTTGGGACAGTGTCGTAGGGGTAATCGGCTAGGTCAGGACCCGGTTCGTTGGTGCTGGTGTGTGTCGACGAGCATTGCCAACCGGAGACATAGATTGTGTCCAGGTGTTTCGCCATCATGGTGACTTGGACAGGGTCCAAAGCACCGAAGGTTCTTGAGGATGTGCCGTTGGCTTGGTGAGTCTTGAGAGTTCTCCAGAGCTTTTTAGCCATTTCGTTAGAGCCATAGCTCTGACTGAGGCTGCCTCGGAGTGCCACAACGTCTTTGGCCGAGTAGGGTCGTTTTGTTAGCCTGAACCTCTCGGATCCCCACCATGCCTGAACCTCCGTAACCTCCGCTTCGAACCTTCCTTCTTCCTCCATTATCTGTGTTAATTGGACAATTCATATAAGGGTGCTTTTCCTCAAAGCAACATCAAGTTCATAATAATCATATTAAGACATGCAGATTCATCAGATTTTAGGAGAGGCTTGGCAACTGGCCGAATAATCCAAATACATTAAGCAGTACCAATTCTGAAATTAACCAATTTGCCAACTAGATATATATGATGCGGTGGTGATTCATCTATTAAACACGAGTGAACTTAGAACCTTATTTATATTCGAAATAGTAAAATAACAACATATACATGCACCGACGTATAATTTGGGATTAACAAATTCGCGATTAATTCAGTGAACTTACAATAAAATAAAAAATAAAAAAACGTTAGTTTGAGAAACAAGGTTATAATTCAGGAATAATACCTATTGGCGAATTAGCTAACTAGGATTAACCGTCAATAGAAAAATGAAACTGAAGAAAACTCTAAACGAACTGGAAACCAGACAGAACCAAATTGATTGAGATTAGGAACAAAGAACAGAAAAAGAAACTGAAGCGCAATAGGAACTAGCTTGAAGTATAAGGTTTCATTACCATCGAAGGCACTGAGTAAGATGCAGCCATGGCAAGAACTTGAGTTTGTATAAAAGGATTTTGCTAAAGGACTAGTGAGAAATTCATGGTGAGAAAACCTCCTCGAAGTGCCTGTATTTATAACACCATGGTCACCACTGAGAAGAATAACAATTCTTGTGACAATTGCAAAAACCGGTGGCGTTGTGGATAAGAAAGAAAATAATTTCCAACTTTGCTTTCTGAATATTATAATTTACTTCTAGTATTAAATGTTGTTCATTTTGATCTGCAGTAAATGTTGTTCATTGTTGCAACTTATCTGTTGCAGAAAAAGAGCGAAGCTTGTCCACTGGGAGCTGCATATGCAGGCACGTAGTGTGATGCCATGCATTTAGAGTCACCATGCTTTATTGTCTTATTCCTTTCAAACTTTCAGATGATGTCACCAATTAGCTATTTTTGTATATAACTGATTCTGTTTTCCAGTTTCAGGCTTTTATTTTATTTACTTAACTGCCTCAGTTGTGCCTAGCTAAGCCTCTTCATTACTCTTTCAATATGCTTTCTGGGTTTGCAGTGCTGATGAATCATATATGCCCGATATCTTGAAACCGCGTTAAATAGAAAGATGAATTAAACCACGTTACGGTTGTCTTTCTTTGGTTGTTTTCTTCTTCGATCTAAGAATTAAATGAGTCTTAATTTCTTCCCAGGTGGCAACAAACTTACGTGACACGGCTACGAAAGTTGTAGATAACTGAAATAGCTATGATTTTATGTGTCAATGCCATATTTAGGCATATGGATTGCAATGAAAGTTCGTTGGTATTGTCTTCTGTAATATTTGATCGAAGTAGTTTGTCTACACAACTCTACGTACAGTTCTAAATAATCTGCAGCCAGAGGTGATGCTTGTTAGACTAGTTAGTTTTGTAAAACTAGGGATATGTGTATAAAGGGGTGCGAGGGTTTGGGAATTCGGACTCCCAAGGAAGTATGGTGGAGGATAAGCCTATCTTCTATCTAAACTAGTTGAACAGTCTTATCCTCTCATGCAAGTTTCTCTTGGTAAATTTATTCCTCCAAGCTTGCATATATTTATGGAACTAGTAAAACCAACGTATATGCTTCCATGGATCGATCGAGCGCTTGACTATTGAGCATTATTTTACAGGGGTCCTTGTGGAACTAGTAGTACACACGTCTATATGGAATAGAATAGTTGAGAATTATATCATTTGCAGTAGCTACCAGATGAGATTATTGGTTTGGTGATCGATGTATAACAAAATAAGAGACTGGTATAACATAACGGGCGTCATGAAAATGAACATGGAGTGAGATACATTTGCACCGTCCCAAATCGATATCCAGATAAACTTGATAACCCAGACCATAAAGGGGATTGGTAACAAACTGTGATGAATAATGGTCTCGCAGGGTGAGACCAGTTTAGACTCAACTTGCAGGGGTGGCCGGTGGTCCTCGGTTGCTGCTGCTGCTAATCTTAGCAGGCAGCTAGCTAGGGTTGGGTTTTGAGCATTTCGAGGCAAGAAAAAGAACCTTCTTATCCGCACATATCTTTGGAGACCCTCATCATTTCCTCTTTCCCCCCATTAATTGTTGTATCACTTCCAATGAAATCTTCTTAATTACAAAAATAGGTGATGATGGACTATATAAGCTAGTTTTGTCGAATAAAACTAATTAGTTTACTGACATCTCATAACATAATCACCAGATATATGTAGAAATCCAGGCCATGATCTATATATACAAATATAGATGGTGGAATGATAAATTAGAGAGCTAGATTGAGGGTTTCATATCTAGAGATTTAGAGTTTCATGTAATAGTAAGATCTTTCTTTCTGAACAATATTTTGGTTTCTCAAATCTCAATCACTCAATGGTTTCAACCGAGCGAGCGATTCGTGGTTTCATCATGTTCTAGCACACAATGGATGTGTATGCGAGCTAGCAAGAGACATAAGCCACTGGGGATCTTTCCTGCTTGTTCTTTAGCTATATGCATTCAACGGTTTATGCTCCAAGGCCAGTGGAGGCTCTTGCAGGGAAGGTTGGCTAGTCAATTTTCTAACGGTGAGTATGGCTTGAGACTTAATTTGTCAGATTTAGGCCATATTGCCTCAGCTATTGGTTCATCAGGTCTTATCTTCCACAGACTCTTTTATTGGTTCATCAGTCCTATTTTTTAGGCTGACACCTTCCTGAGCTTCCAGATTCTTCTTTTTGTTACACAAATCATTTTTCTGTTTTACACAGCAGTTGGATTAATTGCAGTTTTATATACTTCAACTCAATTTATTCTCTACCATCTATATATATATACAATCCTTTTGAGTTAAGATCGATCGTCAGCCATAATATATATATATATATATATATATATATTATGGCTGACGATCGATCTTAACTCAAAAGGATTGTACTAGAGTGCGAATTCGCTCTTCT
The DNA here is from genome assembly GCA_951800085.1 of Comarum palustre. Lineage (NCBI taxonomy): Eukaryota > Viridiplantae > Streptophyta > Magnoliopsida > Rosales > Rosaceae > Comarum > Comarum palustre. The sequence goes on along the minus strand of OX637572.1, from coordinate 5,922,233 downwards.
GCACAAAATGTGTAACTATCAACTGTTAACTTTTCCGTTCATTCTCTTTCCATTCTCATGAGAAAGACGTAGGAACATTTTCTTTTCCGCAAACCAAAAGAGGTCTTAGTATAGACTATAGATCAACTAGATGTAAAATACAGACTATATCAACTAAGCTAGATGCAAAATAAGAGCAACATTGGAATGAAAAAAAAATCAATTTCCTTCTCTCTAATTCCGATCTATATCGCCATACGTACACTGAGATGGTGTTGTTCAAAACCAAATGAATACTTGGACAACCTAAGCTCGACAATAGGCCTACAAGCCCGCTATTGTAACTGGATAGGCTTATGTCCTCTATCTCATCTGACCTTAATTGTTAAGTTTTTTTTAATCTAAGCAACATTTAGGTATGTTTTTATAAATTAATTAAGTAGTATAATTAAGTACTATTAGTTTTAAATTATGTTCTTTAATTGTTTCTTACCTATTCTTTTCATTAATTAAGGGAAGTTCAGTGTTTGAATTAACACAAATTTCATCATTTATACATGGCATATATAATGACACTACTGAATTATGGCTCTTAGTCGACAGAATAATTTTTTCTGCTAAGTCATTTTTCGTCTTCTAATATCTTAGCCAACCGAAATTTCGTCGACTAAGATTCTTCGGCAAAGACCCTTATAGACAGAATGATTTCGTTGGCTAAGATTCTAGTAGACGAAATTAATTTAAAATAAAAAAATAATCCTCTTAGTCGACGAAATTTTAAATATTCCGTTAAGTATCTCTTAGCTGACAGAATATTCTGTCGCTAAACCTAAAAAATATATTTAAAAAAGCCATCACCACCACCACACACCATCACCACCACCACCACACACCATCACCACACACCATCACCACCGCCACCACACACCGCCACCACACACCACAACACAACACAACACACCACCACCACCATCACCACCACCACCACCACACACCACCACCAACACACACCACCACCACCACGGTGGGGAGAAGAGAAGAGAGGGAGAGAAGAGAAGAGAGAGGAAAGATGGAGAGTTTTGGTTCGATCTGGATCAGACATTTTAAAGAAAAATTTTGAAATTTTTGGCGGAATTTTTTCTTCTTCAAATTTTCAGAACTTAGACGACGAAATCATTTATTCCTTAACTAAGTATTTGTTAGTTTTTTATTTATTTATTTTCAATTAAAAATATTATGTCGGCTAGATGTAATGTTTCGTCGGCTAAGTTATAACCTAGGCGACGGAAAATATTTTCGTCGCCTAAGTTGTTATAAATAATCATTTAAATTTATGCATAAATATTTCGTCGGCTAGGTTAAATTATTCCGTTGGCTAAGTAACTCTTAGCCGACAGAATAGTGTTCTGTCTCGTAGGTTGTTATAAATAATCATTTAAATTTATGTATAAAAATTTCGTCAGCTAGGTTAAATAATTCCGTCGACAAAGCGTTACTTAACAGACGAAATAGTTTTCCGTCAGCTAAGTAACTCTTAACATACGAAAATATTATAATTTTGTCACTTAACAGACGGACATATTATAATTCTGTCGGATAAGTGTTAATTTTTACTAGTGTGATCATGAATAGATTAAGAAAGGCCAAGGGGGGTTAGGACCCCTTCACACCGAGAGGTTGTTCCGCCTTGGATCAAGATCGTAGACCCTATGCGTGCTTGGTTTAAAATTCTTCTGAGGTTCACATACCTTAAAAGATAAAAAAAAATGTCATGAAAACATCTACACTTTAGAGCAGAGACTCGACAAGAGCCTAAAGAAGGTGATGCTAATTTCCAAAGGCCGATAATCCTTTTCACTTTTTGTTCAACAATTATCCAATGGAGCAATTACTTGCATTTTAGTATGTAGAAAATGTCATAGAAGTTCACTTTAGGACATTTTCTCTCATATAGGTCCACCCAACATTTTTATCCATGCAAAGTCCATTTTTAGACCTAAATCTGTCATTATACTTTTATGTTGTACCTAAACTATTATTTCCTTACAAATCTACTTCGTCTTCGTTTCAAACAAAAGAAAAAAAAACTCTCCTTCTAGATCAAAAGGAGTGAAATCCTTTGATCCTTTTAAAAAATAGATCTCCACCATGACCAACCAGATCTCGCCGGAACCTACCGGATGTTGAGCCATCGTTGAAACCCTAAGCATTCGAGCCTCTGCGATCTTCCACACAGCCTTCTCATTCTCCCTCCATCTCTGGCCGCACAATCACCGTTGATAACAACTTCAAAAACCATTTGATCGGAAGTCAGAACTAATCGTTGAAGAGCACATTGCGCTCGTCAAGGATCTCAGATCCATGGTGGAGCTCTCTATGCCTCCACTCCATCGCCATCATCAAAGAGTATAGATTGAAGGTACAGGTGGAGCTCTCTGAGATTCCCTCCCCTTAGTCGTCGTCGATGGCGGCTCCTCGACAATCAGGTCTGATCCTCAGAACCTGGCCCGTACTCTTCCTCTCTGGCGTTGATTTCGCTTCAACACGTCAAGGATGGAGCACAACTGGAACATCAACACGTCAAATTAGTGGATTTGCTCTGGCGTAATTCTTTTGTGATTGGTGACAATGTTTTGTTGGTATAGGTGATTGTAGGTTTTGGTACAGATGAAGATGACACTATATTTGATCCTCGGCATATATTAATTTTTCTAGTTTAGTGCTAGTACATTTGTAACTGATAGTATTTTTTAATGTCTGTAGTAGTATCTTTTTACTGCAATGATAGTACATCCAATACAAGATCATAGTATCTTTTAATTTTTATGTTCTATGCATATATTTTTCTCAATCTCTAGTAATATATTTTGTCTTTGTAGGTAGTAGGTTTTATTGCCAGTAACGCTATTGTTTTGTTTAGTGGAGTAGTTTTTGCTAGTAGTAGTAGTAGCAGCTTTTTTTGCTCACGATAGTACTTTTTCTTGTTGGCAATTGTAGCTTAACTATCTTTTATTGGTGAAAGTAGTATTTTTTGTAGTAGTTTTTGTTTCGAACGATAGTAGATTTTGTTCACGATGGTAGTAGCCTTTGTTCACAATGATAGCAGCTTTCGTTGTTGGCAGTAGTAGACTTTCTTTCTAAAGTAGTGGTTTTTGTTCACGACGGTAGTAGCTTTTGTTCACGTGATAATAGCTTTTGTTGTCGACTGTATTAGATTTTCCTTTTTACAGTAGAAGCTTTTGGTTTTGGTGTCTTTTGTTGGTGGTAGTAATCTTTCATTGGTGGTGGGTAGTGGTTTTGGTTGCTGACATTAGTATCTTTTGTTGCTAACGGTATTAGATTTTCCTTATTTCAATAGTAGCTTTTAGTGTTTGTGTCTTTTGTTAGTGGTGATAATCTTTCATTGGTGGTGGGTAATGGCTTTGGTTGTTGGCATTAGTATCTTTTATTGCTAACGGCAGTATTTTTTTATTGCCAGCGGTAATATCTTTTGTTGTTAACGGTAGTATCTTTTGTGATCTCGTCGGAGGTCGCCGAAATATCACCGTTAGGGCTGGGCATGGTGATATTTTCGGGACGTGACGTGACAGATTGCATTTTTAGAAACGTATCTCGTACGGGACGATCCTGTTCGATACCGAGACAGGATCGGGACGAGACTGAGATCCCGCAAAAATAGAAATTTTTTTTTAAAAAACATAGAAGTGATTCTTGAAAGAAATTTTATATCTATTTTAATAAAGTCAATATAAACTCATCTAATATTAATGAGGGTTTTATTGTGTAATGTATGTATGTATGTATATATACACAGCTCCCTTCCAATGAGGGATTATTTTTCTTGACATATATGAGGGATCAAGAATTACACCAATTTTTTGATCACCAAATCACATCTTTACCGTTCAATATATAGATTTATATATGTAGATAATCTCTGCAAAATTTCATCTAATTTGGTGATCGATAAGGTGTTCAAAGCTGCGAATTAAAATTATAAGCATGAACGGTTCAAGTTTGGCAGGTTTGATGCATCAATTGATTTCAGTCAGTTCAAAGCCTTAACAATCATCAAATTGTATAAAATTTTGCTGAAATGATCTACATATATGAATCTAAGTATTGAACGGTGGAGATGTTGATATGTGATCGAAAAGTTGATCTAATGCTTGATCCCTCACGTATGTCAAAAAAATGGATCCCTTAGTGGAAGAGTTATATATATATAAGATCTTGAGAAAAGTACACGACGAACAAAAATTGTAAAAATGAAAAGGAAACCAATAACCAATTAATTAAAAGCTTGTAATTTGTATTTAACCAATTAATTAAGATCTTGAGAAAACTCTCAAGTTTGAAAAATCAAATGAACTCTAGTTATCACTACATATCTTTGTTGTGGCGGCCGATATCTTTCATATGATCATCATTATCAAATATGAATGAATTATTTAACTCTTGTTGTATGGAACTAGTACTGTGAGTTTATATTTAGGTTTTGTACGTCTCATTGAGTGTTTTTGAGTTTATTGTAAGATAGTATACACTCTAAAAATCAAACGGTTCTGATCAGATACAAGAACATTTATACTTTCAGGACTGGACGGTACGATACCACGCATCATTTTAAAATTTTGTCCCGTCCCGCCAATTTTTGGTATGGGACCGGAACAAGATCGAGATTGTGGTACGAAGTGCCCAACCCTAATAACCATAGTAGTTTTTGAAGCTGGTGATAGTAGCATTTGTAACTTGTGATAGTAACTTTTGCAATCGCTGAAAATCTTGCTGGAAACATCGCCGGAGGTTGGCCAGAAACTTCACCGGAGGTTGGCCGGAGACCAACTTGAGTTGGCCGGAGACTTTTCTGGAAAGGAGGATGGTTGTTGACTTTTTATACTAATGACATTTATGTAAATATATGAAAGAATCTATTTTTTTAGATGAGTGACAATCTGTAATTATATTGAACTTCAATACCTATATTTAGGTTTGAGTGGACTTATGTGAACAAAAATGTTGGGGTGACCCTTTAGTTCGATGATAGCGGATCGATCTATTGGTATCAAGTTCATTGGGATACCCAAATCTAACAAACGAATCAATGAACTCGCAAAGCTCGAACTCAAGTCATTTAGAGGAAATGGTATCAAGTTCATTGACCAATCTTTGTGTTTGTGTTAGCCTCTCCCTGTTGTCCTCTTTTTATATACGAGTTATCATTTTTTTGAGTTCTTGATCTTTTTGCATGAGGAATTGCGGATTCTTGTGATGATGATACAAAGGAACTGAACAAACGGTCTTACTGATATGAAGAAACGGCCTTAGTCATTAGAGATCATTTACATGTGCAACAAGTGTGTGTATCTATATGATGATGATGATATGTTCGAAGACTGAAGTATATATAGCACAAGATATATTTCAATGAACTCGCAAAGCTCGAACTCAAGTCATTTAGAGGAAATGGCATGAAGTTCATTGACCAATCTTTGTGTTTGTGTTAGCCTCTCCCAGTTGTCCTCTTTTTATATACGAGTTATCATTTTTTTGAGTTCTTGATCTTTTTGCATGCGGAATTGCGGATTCTTGTGATGCTGATACAAAGGAACTGAACAAACGGTCTTACTGATATGAAGAAACGGTCTTAGTCACATTAGAGATCATTTACATGTGCAACATGTGTGTGTATCTATATGATGATGATGATATGTTCGAAGACTGAAGTATATATAGCACAAGATATATTTAGTGCTGTTTACTTTATGCATCTGTCTTGAGGGAGCCTTTTGACCTTAGATCATGTTAAAATGATTATGTTCGGTGTTCTTGGCTTTCAATTCGTCTATAAATATTTGAACAGAGTGCATATAGATCTCTTCACTTTACTGTCTTTACCTGTCAAAATTCCACTTTCTGCCAAAAATGAGTTGGCTCCTCTATCTTTTCTAACTATCATACTAGTTTGTGCAGGGGCAGAGCCAAGTTCAGATTTGGGAGGGTCCGACTACTTGCATTTCTAAACAATCCAGGTAAACATCATTAGTCATTTTTATTTTAGTTTAAAATTGTTATTCATATTCCTTAATAAACCCCCCACATTAGCAAAATACTATTTGTTTTAGGAAATTATCAACAAATTTTTTTTCTTTTATGCTATATTGTGTTTGATACATCTGTTTATTCTCCATTGTAGATGTATTCTTTAACAAGAGTATAATAGAATTTCATTCTCCATTCTCATTTATATTCTTTCGTTAGAGAGTAGTAGTTTATTGTCAAACATTTTTTTTATTTGAACCCCTGTAACTTTGTAATCCTAGCTCTGCAACCTCATTTATATTCTTTCGTTAGAGAGTAGTAGTTTATTGTCAAACATTTTTTTTATTTGAACCCCTGTAACTTTGTAATCCTAGCTCTGCCGCTGTTTGCAGAAGAGTTTTCAAGTCTTCTCTAACTTTATATTGAACATAGCTTGTGGCAGCTAGGAAGCTTACAACAATTTTGATTGCCATCATATAATGAATATTACTTGACTTTCCGATTACAAAGGAACAATATAATTAAACAACTAAAATTCAATGGTTTCTAGATACTCCTTGTCAAGCAAACTTTAAATATATACTAGAAAAAAGTGTCCGCGCATTGCTGCGGTTCGTTTCTCTTGTGTACCCCACTTAACAGCTAACATGCCGGTGTTAGACTCATAAGAAAGAAATTTTTTATTTTATTTTTATAATAAATTGACTAAAACATAACCAAAATATTGAAGCTGTGAAACTCAGATGAGTTCTTCTTTTCTTCTTGCACGAACCAAATTTAAATCTTACATTGGGTTTTTATGGGTTTTTTATTTTCATTAGTTCTTGATATGGGTTTCATGCTGATGATTTCATCTTCCAACGATTCCACCAGGCCCGGCCCTCGGGCAAGATAGACCAAGTCTGGGGGGCCAAATTTGTTTATACAGAGCTGTAACAAAAAAAAACCTATGAGTTATTCGCGTTTATTCTAGAGTTCTAGTTTTCTTATGTGCTCTCAAAGTCCCAAAACAATCGCGACTATTCTTCTTCTTCTTCTACTCGACTGCTCATATTTTTTTTGGATAATATTTTGAGGTTTTATTTTTGAGAGGAAGGGGCCCTCAAATATTTTCTCACCTTGAGCCTTTGTGGACACAGTGTCGGTCCTAGATTCCACTTCTACGGTTTCATCACTGGCAACATCACCACTTTCTCTCTCACCGCTTGAATCTTCCCCTCTACCGTCTTCTTCGTCACCTCATCACCTCCTTTGCCTAAAATCTAAAACATCTACATAACATTTCTGTTGTTCCTCACCAGCACCATAACCATCATTAATTAGATGCTTAATGTTCTTTTTCATCCGAAGACTAATTCTTGAGTTATACCTCCTATTTGATCTTTTAAAGATAGAAGATGGTGAACACTGAGTTTGTCTTTAAAGAAAAAGGAAAAAAATTATAGAGTTTTAGTCCTAGAGCAGTAGGGGAATTTCACTACCTAATAGTGAGGGCAAAACGGTAAATTCATTATTATTTACTGTAGATGAACAGTAGTACAATATATATATAGAGTCCTTATATGCTAAGGATGTCCTTAGCATAAATTTGGTGCGGATTTTCTTAATTTGACCCACTTTTAGATCAAATTTTATAATCTTAACCGTTCACAATCTAGATATATATGTATAGATCATTTATGCAAAATTTCAGCTGATTTGGTAATCGTTAAAGCCTTCAAAAGGTATAAATACAATGAACAAACCGAATCTGTTCAACCAGAACCATTCGTGTTCTTCTCTGTAAATCACAGTTTTGAATGTTTAACGGTCACCAAATTAGCTGAAATTTTACATATATGATCTACTCATATATATCTAGAAACTAAATGGTTAAGATGAGAAAATATGATCTAAAAGTTGGTCAATTCAAGAAATCCTTACCAAACTCAAAGTAAGGACATACTTACCTAAAAAAACTATATATGCATATAATTAATTGCATGCTTTCATATTTAAATAAAGGAGTAAGGAAAAAGCTTATATCTGATATGTGTGATAGAACCGAGAACTGAGATCCTCTCCTCATGAAAGGCTTCATAATACTTCTTAATAAGACAATCCCGTCCTTTCATTTTCCACTAACGGCTGAGATATCACTAACCTATCATGCTTGGTGTGATACTCATCAATTGTTTTAAAAGGCTAAGGCGTAGCCGAGACAATGACACAAGAGCCTTACCAAGATGATTGTCTTGAGATGTAAGACTTAAGCCTTTGAAAAGTAACATGTATTTATGAAATTATTACTCTTATATATATAATATATATTACAATCAACACAAATAATAGTATGTGCTCAAAACAATGCAATTCAAGCAAATCACCAAAAATAAAGTACATCCAAATGCCAAGTTGAAAGATCATAGCACACTATCTAGTCTTGCAAAATCAAAAGACAAATAACAAATAATTGAAATAAACTTCATGTTTCAAAATCATCATCATCAATTAAGAGATCCATATCCAAACTATCATCACCATCACTACCACCCTCATCACCACCATCATCATCTAATTGGTCATTGCAATATTGAAAATCTAATGCCTATTCAGTAATCGAGCCATATATTGATAAAAAAATCTGGTAAACATAGGATTCAATATCAAAACAAAGTATAATCTAAAATTGAGACACAATCCCCACAAGACATCAAATAAGCAATCATGAAAAATTGAAATGCAAATAATGAAATAAGATATTTCTGTATACGACAATTTATGTGGATTTTATGTTAACTAAACAAAAGTGATTCTTAAACAAGTAAAGGGGACATACAAAGAGCAAAGGGACTGGATCTTCAGCAACTACAGATGACATGTTCGGAAGGTAGGTATGTCTGAGTAGACCAAGTACTCCTAATATCTGAATCTAAGGAGCTTGCATTCAGTGTTCCAAGGCCAGACCTGGGCTTGTAGCTTCTACAATGTGGGTTTGAACTGGTTGGGAACAAGGGAGAAGTGAATTTGAAATCTTCCTTCTTTGAGTCTTTGACAACAGAACCGAATTATAGAGGAGAAACAAGAACACCGCATATGTCGAACCCAATGAAAACCCAACACCTCTCCTTCTCTCAACTTTGAATATTGAAACTTTGAGCAACTTTGAGGTTATTTGAGCGACTGTGTTTGGGGACGGAGGCGGATCGAATCGAGACAGAATGAAGTGTAGAGGAGGCGGATGACAGACCTAAAAACTCAAAATCTAAAAAACAACGTTGTTTCTTAAAAAAAATTAAGGCGCACTCCTTCAGGTCCCTGGTGCGCGCCTTTTGCGCTTTAATGACTGTGCTCAAACCATAAAGGCTGACTCATTTACAACACGGCCTCACACATTTTAGGTCTCAAGACGCGTCCAAGACGCATTTTTTTGCAGAGATACTCAGTGTTTAACTTCTTTATTTTTTGTTGGTCACAAAAATAATTATCTTTTTTTTATTGTTACTGAAATGATAACATATCAGATTTAAATAATTAAGGACACATGTGATGTGGCTCAGATTCTGCAGAATGGCCATTGAAAAATGAATGTTTGTCCAACTGTCTAAGATTGCCACTTATTAGTGACTTTACTCGCTACTCGATTTTACGTACATTATTCTTTTCCTTACATTTCTCATTTCACAATACTGTAATAACTGCGAATCACTCGTTAAATCGGGGAAAAAATATTATAACAAAATTTGTCAAACACGGTGTGCATTAGACATCATTGGTTTAATTACATAACAGAAGAATATGAAATTCTGATCAAGATTCGGTTCTTATATGTGAATAACACCTGAATGACACTTTGACGAAACAGTGATAAAGTAGTCTTAAGTTCACATTTAAAATCAATTAACAATGAATCAAGTAGCTCAAACTCTTATAAGCTTATAGACAAGGTCTTGTGTTCTCGATATGAAATTGATATCTCAACACGCCACCTGCACGTGTGACGAATCTTCGAGCCTAACACGTGAACAATATCTGAGAATAACGTAGAGTGCGTGTGACCGGTAACGCTAACACACGTAGACGTGGATAACCCGCTCTCATACCATTATAAAATAGTTAGGGGCTCACACAATCAAAAGAGTAACTCAAACCTTTATAAACCTACACAGTCTCAGATTTCTATGTGAGATTGATATCTCAACAAGCAGCTAATTAATCAACCAAATTTACTTCCACTAGAGTTCATTGTAGTTCAAAACAGAAGTAAAAGGGAAAAAATGGAAAGCTTCAACCCAACAACGTCAAACCAATTACTAATTTACAAAGATGGGCATCACTTGCAGAATGCCCCCATTTTGATTGCAAGCAAAACCCTGAAACAAAACACCATCTCTTCTCCTTAATTTTAAGCAAGGGAAACTGGCATAACTAAATCCATGCATAGACTACAACCACACATTGTTACATTAACATTAACACCCCCAAAATTTCTTGCTCTGATTGAGACTGAGTACTCCAACATCATGGTTTTGGTTCTTCATTCACTTGTTGAGTATCTTGAATTCCAGTACTTCTCAATCTCCTCTGCTGATCTTCCAGGAATTCTTCCAGCAATCAAAGACCACCTGTATAAGGAATGAACACAAAATCTTTCAGCCAAAGTAGGACAAGTTTTAGACCTGAAAAGAAGAAAGAAATTGAAAACTGATAGCCTACCTCTCCCCAACCAGGTTGAACATCCTAGTGATAAGAAATTCCTCATCTTCTGAAAAGTCAAGCTTCAAGTCTTGGCTAGTATTCTCTGCTGCAAATAGAGACAAAAGCATGCATGACTTGTGAGTATAACTCAAACAGAAATCCCAAGGCAACAATTAAAGTAAGATTACATCATGTTTAATCACCCAGAAAACAAAACATTCTATAGATATAAAATTTGAGAACTTTTTCGTGAAGTGAAACCCAAGTAACAAATATTTTCAAAGGTTTAGCTATCAGAGTATCCTAAGAGTGGAAAAAATTGAAAAACTGGTTGAAATCATTTGGAAAGATTAATACTTTCAAGCCAGAATTCAGAGACAAGTAATGATCAATGATTTGATCAAAGTAGTCAGCCAATAGATAATAAAAAAATGGCAGAAACCAAGAATTAGAGTGATTAAAGAAACTTCTAAGTTCAAATGGGTACCTCTAGAATCCACAGAGCTTTCATCAGAAGAGTGATCTAAGTCAGCCATTGGTGTTGAAATATGAGATAAACAGAAGCCGCAAATTTCAACTGGTTGAAGTAAAGTAAAATAGTAAGGCAGAGCAGGAATTGTGTTTTTGAAACTGAAGGCAGTTGGTAAGTGGTATAAATAGGAAGAAGATCGTCAATAAGATAATGTTCACCATTGACAGGTAAGAATGGGCGCTGGAGTGAGTGAGGGAGAGAAAGGGAAGGAGAAGACTGGTAGTTGAAGAGGGGGTTTTTTTCTTGGTCCACCTTTGATAGGTAGTTGAATACTGAACTGTTGGTTGGCATAGGATTTTGAAGATAAGAAAGATTGTATAGTATTTGTACTCATACCTCTGTACATCTGAGTTCTATTCTTTCTATGGTCACATTTTCAGTCATCATCATGCATTTTTTGTTTTATTTCTATTATTATTTATTAAAATATTTTAATAATCAAAACCGTCTTATGATTGAGCATTATAGTTTTGAAAATCAATACTGTATAGTCATTTTTTTCTTTTTTTGAAGAAAATGTAGTCATTTTGACCATTCGAACAATGCATTGTATCGATCAGTTGAAATCACAACGAGGATAACGAGACCTATATAGCTAAACGATTTCCGGTTGAGCTGATCTTTGCGAGGCATGTAGCAAAGAATGCAGGTTAGTTTCAGTACGAGGCAGATACACTAAAGTGGCTCCCTAGAGGAATAGTGTTTGGTGGGGATAAATTATCAAATGGATCAGATTGGGCGTGTTTTAGCAGTAATTAAGAAAGTGCCAAATGAAGAAACAAAAACAATGGGATATGAATTGACAGCATGTTTGCTGCGGACATTAAACAACTGCAAATTCCCTCCTCCATCCATTTCTTTCTCCCCCATCAAACTTTGTCGCGGACCTGAAATATACACCCTTTTCTATGCATTGAGAAAAAAATAAACAAGAAAAAAAAGACACATTGATGAAAGAAATTCTCACTTCCCCACTGGGTGGGGGAATGTGACACACTTTTCCATGGGTTAGGAATAATAATAGAATTCGTTACTAATCTTGAACTGATTACTTGCTGTGCACTCATTGTTTAATATGGGTTTTTTTAAGCTACCAATTGTTCAGAACTTGAATATCCTTGGTTTTCTTAAAAGATGTGGGAAGGTTTGCAGAAAGTTGGGAAAAAAAAAAGATGATCCGTATGCCAAAGAATTAGAGAGAAAAAGTGTTACGTCACAGAGAGATAAATAAGATACAACATATATGTGAATGAATTATACTTAATTGTACCAAGTCATTTTGTAGTTAACCTTAACACCTTAAAGATTGTTAAGTTGAGACAGTATCGTTACAATGATGATCCACATACCACGTTTGTCCCAGTTTAAGTTACAATTAGGAATGATCTATCTTGGCATCGTCTGTAAACCAAAATCTATTGATCCAATGGATGCACAATCGAGGAAAACTGGTTGGAGTCGTCTGACCGACACACAGCGAGATGCTCTATTATTAACGATAGTTGACTGACTTGAATCATTCGATTTTCAGCTAAGACAGTTAAACGATGGAAGAAATGCCTCCACACCAGAAGTCTCGGATAACCAAGCTAGTGACGAATAAGAGCAATCCCAGAACAAGCAAACTTTTGATGACCAAGCTAGTAAGCATATTGGTATTGAACACAAATTAATAGGGGTGCTTAAATTTGCACATTTTTTAAACCACACACCCCTTGTGTTACTTTTACAAAACTACCCCTGCTTATTTGTTTCGTCCTTTCATCCTCTCCATCGAGTTTCTTCTATGAAAATCAATTCTGGGCAGAGACGTTTGGGTCAGAGATGAAGTCTGTCATTGGTCGACTGCACGAGATTAGACGGGTACTAGAGAACTTATCGGACTGCCAAGACACCTTCTCTTATTGAATCTTTTGTTCTTTCTCTTTTACCTAGCTAGCTCTGTTTCTTTGTAAAAATCTCTACACTCAAAAGATTTGCAGGGAATGAAAACAAAGAAGATCATTGTAAGCTAACTCGCTACTGTTCACTAATCCGTGCAAATCATTGTAAGATTTGCAGGGAATGAAAACAAAGAAAATCTCTATCACCATTATTCTCACTTGTTCATAATCCGTGCAACTAACCAATTGGTTGCCTCATCTACATGCTTCTCTCTCTCGCTCCTCCTCACTCTCTCACTCCTCCCTCCGTACACAACCCACCTCTCTCTCTCTCTCTCTTGCCTCAGTGACGACGTTGAGACCGAGCCAACACCACCAGCGAGCTATGGGGGATCAATCTGGACCTCGACTTGATCCTCTTCAGTGTGGCTGCTTGCCGGTGCCGTTTCTATTAAAGAAGCCGATGGCTGGACCGAATCGGTTCTTGTGCTACTCGGGTCGAGGCAGAGAGAGTGCATGTTGATCGTGTGAAGAAACACAAAAGGAGGGGTATTTTTGGAATTGATCAATTGTGATTGATAAGAAAATATTAAAAAAAAGGTGTGCACATCTCATCAACCATAAATCGGTATAAAACACAAATTTCATACAAAAGAGTACATTTGACACTAGATAAGCTTTAAATAACCGTTAAAATAATTCATCAAACAAAGGGTAATCTTATTAATTCGTTATAGAGTATTAAATATTAGACGGCTACGAGAAGAGCATGCTTAAATTTAAAGACTAAAGGCAATTGTTCTTCAATGGACCCTGTCCAACCCGTACTTTGTAACATTCTCCACCAAGTGTCCAAGATAAGCATTATTAGCTTATTGTCATTTCCCAATAGTTCAAGTATTGACTAATTCAACTATAAAAGTTTGTGTCATTCGCAAGCATTTTTGCTGCACTCTCTATGGTGATACTCAACTGTAAGTCCATAGTTATATAACGGTGAATAATACCGAAACATTATAACGGTGAACATTAACGAAATTTTATGGAAAATTTTTAAAAACAGTACATGATAAATGATCTTCTCCTTATTCTGGTGTTTCAAATTTTAAAACAATCAAAATGATATATGACGTTTGAAAGCTAACACACTTTTTACCGTCAATAGCACCTTTAACTGTAATTTCTCATTTTTTAAAGTGTTATTTTGGATTTTCTTTATTTTCTCTTTTTTTTTATATTATATTTTTCTTTTTTTCTATTTATATATCTTTTAATCTTATAAACTCATACCATATTCTTAAAGATTTTGTTGTTTTCCTCTAACATAGTTTATGTGTTTAATATTCGTTGTATTTGTAAGTTATTGGAAGACTCTTATTCAAAAAAAAACTTTGCTACTCGTTCCAATCCAAGTAAAACTACGACATAGTTTTCTCACTTTAAGTTTCTTTACTAAAATATATATATATATATATAATCTATTCTTTTCTTCCATAACTTACAAAACCATATCATCTTCCAACTTCCTCCTACTGCCCTACCTTGATCACCATTTTTGTGTATGATGAGTTTGAAGGGGGATGAAAAAGAGGGACAACAATACTTTTTACTTTCTTATTTGTCTATCTTTATTAATTAAATAATATTAATTTTAAAAATTTATTACTGCTAAATTAAGGAGTGATGAATTTGTCACTCAATATTCAACGGAAAACACGTTAGATTACGGAGAATGTAACGATACGTACATAATTTCGGTTGAGATTACAAGTTCATATACCGTAATGATTGTTTTGAAACTTTAAACATTAAAATTAAGAATAAATCATTTATCATGTATTATTGTTAAAATTGTTCCAAATTTTATTTAGATACCGACCGTACAAGTCACTTAGTACTACCTAGTTGCTACTTGTTTTCAACAAGTAATATAGTGGTTGATCGAGCGTTTAGGTTGTCAAAGTGGTAATGTGTTGTGCAGTACAATGAAGTATTAGAGCATCTCCAACTGAAAAGGTTAAAAAAATTATCAAATTCAAATTTAACAGATGACTTGGACTTTGTCAAAATTGACACTCCTACTCCAACCGAGTGTTAAAATTGAATATTATTATTTATTATGTATTCATTTTTTTCTTCCGTTCACCTTCCAATCTCTCTTATTCTCCGCTTCGTTTATTTCATCTCCAACATCACTATCATTTGAATCCCTTCACAACCATTCGATCTGATATCTCTCGATGTTTTGTTGACATTTTTTTATAATTTAATTATAATATGTCATATAAATATATAAAAAATAATTCGTTTAATCACCGATTAAACTCTGTCTAAACTGTTAGACGCTAGACAGTAACTAGTAACTATATCACCTAATTCCGCCTAGCGTCTTTTTAAACCTTAAGTGAGATAAAGAATAAACAAAGAAATGACTATTGAGGATGGATCTGTCAAATTTGACATTAAGGATCACAATGCCAAATCCACATCAGCTTTGGCTTACAATTGGAGAGGGGATCTATGTTTTTTGTTACCGTTTGAGCTCTGCACCTGGATTTGTCTCATCGGTTGGAGGCGCTCTTATGATCTATAGTTTTAGAAAGGTTTCTAGTTCCGTTTTTGATGTAGCATAAAGCATGGCTGTGTATGTTCTAAATGGAGCCCCCTTTGGTACTAATGGGCTTTATTTCCCATTTCAACGAAAAAAATTTCATTACACATTTTAATTATTTTTATCAAAATTACATTTCTATCCCTAACTACATATCTCACATCTCTTTCTCCACCTCTCATTTACGATTACTCTCTCTCTCCTTGCCATTGTTCAATGATCCAGGTCCGCTCTGACCTCCGACAACAACAACACACACACTGACACGCCTCCAATGAAATAGAGAGTAGTGTGGTTGTCAGAGTTGTGTTGGAGTCATCCTCTGATCCATCAACCACGTCATCTTTCTTTGATCTGCGTTGTCGTCCACTGATTCATCAATCTGTTATCATCGTCCTTTGAGTTGTCACCGTCATTCACTAATTCATCATCGTCATACTCTGAGTCGTCGTTGTTGTCCACAGATTCGTCATCGTCGTCCTCTGAATTGTCTTTGTCGTCCTCTTAGCCATCTCTATAGTCCTTTAAGTCGTCGTCGTCCTCTGATTCATCGTTTGTGTCCTCTTATCCGTCGATATCGGCCATTGGTCCAGACTCATGGTCGGACCCTTAGTAGGCTGAGCGCTAAGTACGATGGTCTAGTTCATGGGGAAGCTCGTCAGGAAGTCAAAGTCGAAATCGGAGCTGCATCTCCTCAACTCCACAGCCATAACAGTAGCCCTGAAAAACTGCGTCGGAGATCCATGTCTTGTGCAAGACAAATCAGTGTTCTCTTAACCATTGCTTGGTCACCATTGTGTTCTCTTAAACTGGGTGTCAGTAACTGAGTCTGATGGTTATTGGGAGTTAGAAACTGAGTTACTGAATGTCTGTAACACTCCGTCCCTAAATTTACCTTTTTACCGGGATTAGGCGGGTTACAGAGGGTTGTAACCGTGCTGTTAATTTTTCCCGAATTAATATTCGAGTTTAACATCGAGATATTCTCGGCTCTGGAGGAAAATAGAATTAATGACCAGAGGGGTAGATTATGTTAATACGAGTCCTCCGGTATGTCCGGAATATTTTCTGGAGCTACGAGCTGTTTATTATGAATTTATCCAATTTACAGAAGTAATAAATGTTAATTACTTTACCGTAAAAGATGACTTTGAGATAAGTCGAGAATTTGGGAAAATTTCTTTCGGGAAAGTTGTAGAGGATGTTAATACGAACCCGTGGGTATGTTCTACGCTTTAACCGGAGTTCGTATGCGAAAGTTATGCGGGATAAAGTGTTGTTACCGTGCGGTAAAAGTAAATAAAAAAATATCTATTTACTGTTCATGGTAACTTTTCACCATTTAATCTGGGCCGTCAGATCAATCAGAGATTGATCTGGGCCGTTAATTATTGGTTTTTAAAAGAGGAGGTTGACCAGATCACTTCTCTCTCTCTCTCCTCCCTCAAGCGACTGGGAGCTCCGCTTTTCGAGTCTACTGGCGCGCGTGCTGCCTCACCGCCGCCAACATCACCGTCGCCAAGCTCCGGCGGTCACTCCCTGACCACTAGATGAGCCAGCGTCGCCGTGGGGAAGGACTAGCAGAGGAGAGAGAAAGGGTAGAGGTCTACCCTCTCTGCCTCGACTCAAACCATGCGAGGGGGAGAGCTTGGGATCTCCAGGAAGCGCCAGGAACTGCCCAGAAGTAAGGAGAAGCGAGGAGGAGCACTACGGAGCTCCGCTGGAAGTTTGCAGCTGTTCAAACTCCAAGTATAAAACCTTAACTTTCCTCTCGATTTTAGCCTGTATATGTTGCTGGGGTGTTGTAGAAGATGTTCTTGCAGACATAGAAGCCTGTTTTGGCCAGAAAAGCAAGCTTTCTGGCGAAACAGCCGATCGGAGAAGACAAGGGTAAAAACTCTGGGTTTTACCGCGGTAAAAAGTCTTTTTTTATTGTTTTACAGAGGGGTAGAATGTCAAAACTACCCCTGAAAATTTGGGGGTAATTACAGGGGTGCCACTAGGGTTAAAATTCCTAAAATACCCTTGGTAGTTTGAGATAATTACTGGACTGCGACTAGGACATAAATTCCATAAATATCCCTGAAAGATTTGTATATTTACGGGACTGCCATTGAGGTTAAAAAGACCATACTACTCCTGACTGTTGTATATTTACAGGGGCTGTCACTAAGGCTGAAATTTCTAAAATGCCCCTGGTAGTTCAGATTAACTACAAACTGTCATTAAGGCTAGAATGACCATGCTACCCCTGTCAGTTTTGGCTAATTACAAGAGTGCCATTTGGAATTAGATTGACTTCATATCCTTGATGGATTTACTATTTACGTGAATGTCATTATATTATATATTTATGTGTGGATGTCTATTTATATGTGAGAATGTTGTTTATAATTGTGGTGGAATGTTTGAGATAATCCCGATAGTTAGTGGGTCGGTGAATACCTCAGCGGAGAGGTTAAACTCCGGTTATGCAATTGGAGTTTGCTATCTCTAATAATAGTTCGACCGATATGTAGTAAAACGAGATTCACCTGGTTAGAGCGTTATTTATAAGAGCTACGTGTGGCTTGATCCCTGAGTACATGATACGTAGGCAGCCTGACCGGGATTCGAGTGCAGTCACAATTATTATTAGAACCCTAGGTCCTCTAAATGTTTGGTTGAGATTCAAATGTGGAAATCGGGATGACCTCCGGCTGTGAGGTCTATTTCGGTATCGTTTGGACTATTTGAATTTGGTTTTGGAAAGAGGGTTATCCTTTTTCAAGAGGGATTTCGAGTAAATCTCTTTTGAGATGGGTCCAGCACGTCCTAACCCAGGTTTAGGAAGGTAAACTTTGGTCAGGGTGTGACAGTGTCAGTAACCGAGTCTTCGATGGTTATTAAGGGTTAAAAATTGAGTTGTTGGGGATCAGTAACCGAGTTATTAGTGATCGAAATCCGGCAACCGACGATGAGATTTAGGTGACCGGTGACTGGAGTCCGGCAAAGTCTTCCATCTCTTTCATTTTCTCTCTCTAAGTGTTTACAAAGAATATGAGTAAAAATGTCTCAAAAATATTATTTTATTGAGACTTTAATAAAGATTTATACATTTAGACATAAATAAGTCCTTATCTCATTCAATTGGGGTCACAAGTCTTATTATCATTGAAATGAGGTTTAACTTTTTTGTGCTAAGGGTTATTTGTTCGTTTTAAATCACATGAATGCATAAAATTAGTCTCCAGTAGTATTGATAAATGTATTGCAAAATCTATCAATTTTTAGATGGTCAATAGCAATATTTAAGTTTTTGCTCGAGCAGCATTGCTAAACGTTTACATTAGCTAAATTATAACTAATTCGCTTTCCAAGATTGATAAATTTATCAATTTTCACTATTAATTTTTAAATTTGTCAACTTTTTAAGTATACTGATGGAGCAAATTATTATTTAAAAATTGACAAACTTCTAGTTTTTGAATACTTTTGCGGATGTTCTAAGACGTCGATATGTGCGTGTACATGGACATCAACAATATCGCATCCTAAAACGTAGTTGGTGTGTCATTCTCCAGAGACCCAAAACCATTTCAAAGCCACTAAATGTCTAAATCTCATTAAATGGGGGCTAAAAGCATACAATATTGGAATGCTTAAAATCTCATGAGTGAATAAAAGACAGTATCACTTGTGTAGTTGTGTAGAAGTTGATATATGCAGAAACATGGACATCAGCATTGTCACACCCCAAAACATAGTGGCTGCGTCATTTTCCAGTCCAAAACATTTCAAAGCCAATAAACTAAATCTCATATATGCACCAACATCTGACGAAAAATCGTATAGCAACAAGCAGATCTTCGGAAATATAGAAAATAGACTTGTTATATTATTCTGGAAAAATGTATACACATTATCGTTCAACATAACACAAAACCCAGCAGAACGACAAGAAGAAAAACAGAAGTCTTGTATCAGACCTTCATAAGGTGAATATAAAGGAACAGATTGTAGCAACATTTAAGTTCAGATCATATATTGCTAGCAATCGAACACTGAGGTGTTGTAAACTACATATATAGGGCAGCGACTGGTTCTGGCAGGGTGCTATTCAGAAACCGTGAAGCTTGATATTCTCCTTCTTAACAATGCCTGCCTGTTTACGAGAACACGATAGTGACCAAGTTACACGTTACATACATGAAGCAATAACATATTATATTTTATACATAATTAGAGAGATAGACAAATTAATTACCTGCACAAGGAAGGAGGAAACATTCTTTCTTTGGTCCCCCTGAAGTTGTATAACCTGCAGACATGAAACAATGACGTATAAGGCTTTGTTTCTGAGGACCAAAATATATACTTGCAAAGCTATTGGCAATATCTGGAACAAGGTCATCATACTAACTGTGCATCAATCTCTGCTCAAGAAAATAGAAATCCACTACACATGTTACTGAAAAATTACATGAAGGAACAAACCTAGACTGTTGACTGTTCTGCGCGCTAATGATAGCAAAGTATTCAAAGCTATATAGAGAATAGAGTCCGAAGAATGCATCTTCGATCTTCATTTTTACAGTTTACTGGAGGGCAACAAACCTGTACCATTCTTATGTTCATGCTATATATTCGACCAATTTCTGAACATATGCTGCAGAACGGATGTTCACAAATTGAATATGATACACTAAACCCTGTCCTAATCCTACACCTACTTTGGAATCATGGTGCCACATTGATACACAAAAGAATTCATCTTGAATATCAATCAGACAAGACCAAACCAGCCTATTCATATGAAGCAGAACAATACCTTCCACATGAATCTGGATTGGCTAAAAGTACAAAAACAAAACTGGTCTATAGTAACATTATTCACTTCAAATCGAAGAACAAACACAGAATGAAACTTGAATCGTAATTTACTAAAGACACGGAACAAACCTGGCCTAACTCAGGATCCTGGACAACAGTACCATTACAGCAGAACTCCTTCTTGAGGTCCTTAAGAATCTTGTTGTAGCTGTATTCCTTCTTCAATCCTTGCACAGTAGTCAGGCTCTTCCTCCCGTTACGCTGCTGTACGCGAACGTGCACGTATTCTTTTGTCCCGGCACCTGAGTCCTCAGCATTGGCGTCAGCAAAAGGATCTGCACACACATTGCACAAACCACGTACCCGGTTAAACTTGCAGATTACATATGATAAACATCTATACACACAGGCTTTGATAAGGAAAGAGAGCCTCACCAAAAGCAGATGGGATCTGTGTTTCGAGTTCAGACATGAAACTGGACTGTTGGATGTAGATGATCAAGGCAACCAACAATATGATTTCTTTTTTCTCCAAATAAAATATCAAATATCAGATCGGCACCACAAGCAAAAAAAGAAACAAACAATCAGCCAAATTCATTACGTACAATATTTATTACTTCCAAGTTCCAACAACAATCACCAAAACCATGACAATCTTTATCGTTCAAGATCACTAGCTACTTCCCCCTTATGAATCATGCATCATGATCAAAACCAAAATGAAAGACCCAATTACGTACAGTTACGTTTAAACAAAACCTAACCACAATTTTCAAGAATACCAAAAGTTCATATGATCAGAACAAACTATACACTTGAACAGAGGTACGAAAAGTTACCTGATCCGAAGACGCGGTAAATATGGATGCAGATTGAGAATGATGGAAGGGTTTATATAGAAGAGACGAAAAGTCGTGAGAACCACACAAACACCAAGTCGGTTTGTTTGCTTTTGTTGTTTTGCTTCCCGGATATCGGCGGTTGGGAGAGGCGCCTGTGTAGTGAACGGACGGTTGTGATCTTAACGCACCGCCTTTTCCGTTTTATTGTTTTTAGACTTTCAATACGGTTCCCTGAACCCAATTTGGGGTACATTTTGTTGTTACAAAACAAAAAAATTCCTGCATATTTAGCATATCATCTAAATTTTTGACATGGCATAATCATTCAGTAACTAACATAGTGCCAAATCAATGATCGAAAACAAGTGAAAACAATCAATATGATCATATTTGTTTTGCACCTGGGATGAGGAACAGGCGGTAAACCAAGTGGACTGTGCCTAACGCTATCAATATTTACCCGGAAAAATTTACCATTTACCAAAACAACCTCAAAATTGTTGCAAAAACAAAACCCCTTAAAATGAGCAGACTTGTTCAGGCGCAGGATAGCTGTGCGAGATGAAACGGTGATAACCGTTCAATTTTTAATGAATTAATCATGTCTGTTTGACTCCGTTTGATCCTGTCTGTTTGATCAATTCATTAAAAATTGAACGATTGTCACCGTTTTGTCCCGCACACCTATGCCGCGCCTGAGCACCTGTAAAAATGAGGGCATTTCAGTCAGTCCTCCCTTACAGAACCTCAGAAGTCAGAAGTCGTCGTTCTGCTTGGCCATGTCTTCTGCTTCAGTTCTTGTTCTTCTGAAACATATATTGATATACATAAGACCGTCTTCGCGATTCAGGTGCTTTCTTTCTCTGTCATTTGTTTATGTTGGTAATTCGTTGTTGGCTACCTCGTTATAGATGTTGGGATGACTTGTGTACAAAGTCTTTCGCCTTATCTGTTTGATTGTTTACGTTTGTTTTTATTCTGTTACAATAAACCCTAGTCTCTAGGAAGTAGTTTAGTTGTTGATTTGTTCTTCCTTAGAATTAGCCATGATATAGACGTTGTAAATCATGGCTCCATGTTTCTCTCCTTTCGGTTGTAATGGCTCTATAAAGGCCAGTTGTTATTGCATTGAATAAACAAGCTTTCACATCTAAGATTTCTGACTGTGTTAACTCTAGAATCAATCAGTGGTATCAGAGCCCTCACCGAGGGCCTGATCTTGAGAGATAGAGATAGAGAAAGAAGAAGATAAAGAGAGTTTGAGTGAAACACTGAGAGAGCACAAACAAGAGTATAGTGAGATGGCGGATGGAAATAGCTTTCTGAGTATTCCCTAATTTGATGGGGATTATGATCATTGGTCCATGCTAATGGAGAACCTGTTATGTTCCAAAGAGTACTGGTGCATAGTGGAGAATGGATACGTAGAGGTCGAAAACCTGTAAGCCCTCTCTACAGCATAGTGTAGAGCCTTGGAAGAATAGAAGCTGAAGGACTTGCGAGCCAAGAATTACTTGTTCCAGTCAATTGACAAGAACATTCTGAAGACAATCACACAGAAAGGCATCTCTAAAGCTCTCTGGGACTCGATGAAGAGAAAGTATCAAAGAAACATCAGAGTACAGCGAGCTCAACTCCAGAGATTGAGAAGAGATTTTGAGATTCTAGAAATGAAATTTGGTGAGTGTGTAAATGACTATTTCTCTAGGGTTATGATGGTTGTCAATGATATGAAAGGTGCAGGAGAAGAAATGGAGGATGCAAAGATTATTGAAAAAATCCTTCGCACATTGTCAGATAATTTCAATTTTATAGTGTGCTCAATTGAAAAATCCAAAGACATCAACAACATGTCTGTGGATGAGTTGCAAAGCTCGTTGCTAGTCCATGAGCAAAAGCTTAAATGGAAAGATGTGGAAAGAACAAGCCTTGAAGGTTACAAGAGGAGATGGACGTGACATGAGAGAAGAAGAGAGAGTTGGTGGTAGAGGAAGGGGACGCATTGGATTCAACGGAGGATTCAGAGGAAGAGGAAGAGTATTCAACAAAGCTGTAATTGAGTGCTATCGATGTCATAAATTAGGACATTTTCAGTGAGAATGTCCAAGTTTTTCTCATTATGCTGAACATAAAGAGCTAGATGTAGGAGAATAGATGCTAATTATGTCCTATGTGGACATAGAAGGAGCTACACGAGAGGAGGTGTGGTTCTTGGACTCTGGATGTAGTAACCATATGAGTGGGGATAAAAGATGGTTCTCAGAGCTTGATCAGTCATTCAGGCGAAGTGTGAAGCTGGGAAACAACTCGAAGCTGGCCGTCATGGGAAAAGGCAATGTTAGAATGATAGTGGAAGGAAAGCTCATGGTCATCACTGAGGTATTTTATTTTTATGACCTCAAGAACAACTTAATTAGTATCAGACAACTTCAAGAAAAGAACTTAGCTATTCTGATTCAGCATGGTTGTCTTCGTATTTATCATGATGAGAAGGGTTTAATTATGCAAACTATGATGTCTGTCAATCGTATGTTTGTTCTCCTAGCCTCTATTTCTACTAATGCCTCACGCTCAGCATGTTTGAAGGCAAGCACTGATGATACTACAAACCTATGGCATCAAAGGTTTGGCCATCTCAACATGAAAGGACTACTGACCTTGGCTTATAGAAAGATGGTAAAAGAGTTACCTATTCCAAAGAAGAGTCCAAAACTGTGCAGTGACTGTGTAGTAGGGAAACAACATCGTAATCCTTTTTCAAAGAAGAGTACTTGGAGAGCATCCAGACTCTTACAGCTAGTCCATTCGGACATATGTGGACCGATCACTCCTGAATCCATCTCTCACAAGAGGTATCTCATTAATTTTATCGATGATTATAGTAGAAGAATGTGGATTTATTTCTTGCATGCTAAGTCAGAAGCTCTATAGGTGTTTAAAAAGTTCAAAATCTTAGTAGAAAAGGAGATAAAAGGTTGTGTTAGTTGCCTGCGTACTGACAGAGGTGGAGAGTTCACCTCTTCTGAGTTCAATAACTATTGTAGCTCCAATGGGATCAGTTGTCAACTCACTGCATTTTACTCTCCTTAACAAAATAGAGTTGCAGAGAGAAGAAACCAAACTCTAATGAACATGGTGAGGTGTATGCTTGCAACAAGAGATGTACCTAAAGAATTATGGCCAGAAGCAGCTAGTTGGGCCACTCATGTGCTCAATCGATGTCCTACATCTGCTATACAAGACAAGACACCCGAAGAAGCTTGGAGTGGAACAAAACCCTCAGTGGAGTATTTCAAGGTCTTTGGGTGTATAGGGCATGTCCACATTCCTGATGCCAAAAGGAAGAATCTGGATGAGAAGAGTTTCAGGTGTGTATTCATGGGAGTCAGTGAAAAGTCTAAAGCTTTTCGAATGTATGATCCTGGGACTGAAAATGTCATTATCAGTCGAGATGTAGTGTTTGAAGAAAAGGAGAAGTGGAATTAGAAACAAACAGGAGAAACACATGCAAGCAAGGAGCTCTTGTGGAATGAGGAGAAGGATGGAGAAATTGAGTCAACTGAAGAGAATAGAGAAGACAATGTGTTTGAAGATGTAACACCTCCAGTCAAGGGAGAAGAAGAAGAAGAGTACTAGAGTGGATGAGAGACTATGTTTCTGAAGAAGGCCTATCTGAAGACGAAGAAGGAATTAAAGAACTCACTGTTGAGATGCAGGAGCTTTCCATGTTTGCGAGCAATGATCCTAGCACTTTCGAAGAAGCAGTTAGGAGTCCTGTTTGGAGAAAAGCAATGAACTGTGAGATTCAATCAATTGAAAATGCTGGGACATGGGAGTTGATAGAGCTACCAAGAGGAGCAAAGAAGATAGGTGTGAAATGAGTCTACAAAACCAAGATGAATGAGAGAGGTGAAATTGAGAAGTGTAAGGCTCGACTTGTGGAAAAAGGATACACACAACAAGCTGGAATTGATTACACTGAGGTATTTGCACCTGTGGCACGCTGGGATACTATTCGTTTGACCCTAGCAATTGCAGCTAGTCGAGGTTGGAAAGTGTACAAACTCGATGTCAAGAGTGCTTTCTTGCATGGTGAGATTCAGGAGGTGTTTGTGGAGCAACCAATAGGGTATGAGGTAAAGGGAGAAGAATGCAAGGTTTATAAACTTAAGAAGGCACTCTACGAACTCAAGCTGGCGCCTCGTGCATGGTTTAGCAAGATTGAGTCCTACTTTGTTGAAGAAGGTTTTGAGAGGAATCTTAGTGATCACACTTTGTTCGTAAAAAAGAATGAAGAAGGGGGAGTTCTTATAGTGAATTTGTATGTTGATGATTTGATCATCACAAGAAACAATGAGAAGATGTTTCAGGAGTTCAAAAGTTCGATGAAGGAAAAGTTTGAAATGACTGACTTAGGGTGTATGAAGTTTTTTCTTGGAATGAAGGTAATACAGAGTTCAAATGGGATTTTCATTTTTCAGAAAAAGTTTGCCAATGAAGTGTTGGAAAGGTTTGGTATGCAGCACTGCAAGTCAGTGAGAAACCCCATTGTTCCAGGAAATAGTATCCAAAGATACAGAAGGAGTAAAGGTGGATGCCAGTGCATATAAGCAAATGGTGGGAAGTCTTATGTACATGACTGTCACTAGACCTGATCTTATGTATGTAGTGAGCTTGATAGCTCGGTTCATGGAAGCTCCAACAGAAGTGCATAGACAAGCAGTGAAAATGGTGCTTCGTTATCTAAAAGGTACCACGGAGTTGGGAGTGTTTTACAAAAGAGGAGGAGAAGAAGATCTTGCCGCTTTTTCTGACAGTGATTATGGGGGGATCTTGATGACCGCAAAAGTACTTCTTACATCTTCAAGTTGAACGATGGTGTTGTTGCTTGGAGTTTTAAGAAACAACCAGTGGTGTCACTCTCCACCACAGAAGCTGAGTTTATAGCAGCTGCAGCCTGTGCATGCCAAAGCATATGGATGATGCGAATTCTTGAAAGGCTTGGAGTTCAACAAAGTAAGTGCATCATTCATTGTGATAATAACTCGACCATAAAGCTTTCAAAAATCCTATTTTGCATGAAAAAAGTAAGCATATACATATTTGTTTCCATTTTCTTCGAGAGCTAGCAAATGAAGGAACTGTTGAGTTAGTGTATTGTGGCAAAAAGGATCAGCTGGCTGACATTATAACTAAACCATTGAAGTTGGAGGTATTCTTGAGGGTGAGAGATGAGCTTGGTGTGTGTAGCTTCGAAGCAATAAACTGAGTGTTCTAACACAGCTCAGTTTAAGGGAGGGTTTGTTGGGATGACTTGTGTACCAAGTCTTTCACCTTATCTGTTTGATTGTTTACGTTTATTTTTCTGTTCCAATAAACCATAGTCTCTAGAGAGTAGTTTAGTTGTTGATTTGTTCTTTCTTAGAATTAGCCATGATATAGACGTTGTAAATCATGGCTCTATGTTTCTCTCCTTTTGGTTGTAATGGCTCTATAAAGGCCAGTTGTTATTGCATTGAATAAACAAGCTTTCACAGCTAAGATTTATGAGTGTGTTAACTCTAGAATCAATCAATAGATATCAGTTATGAGTCTATAATCTTTTTTACACAAAGTTGCGCATTGAGATCTGCCCTTTACTTTTGCTGCTTCATAACTTAAAGGGTTCTGTGCGTTCTGTAACAAGCTTTGTTCTTTATGGAATTTGGGTCACTGTGGATTGTGTTAGATAATGAGTAGAAGTAGAGTAATGAATCGATTAAAGCTTGTTACTTTTGCAAGAAATGTGGTTGCTTTATTTACTGCTGTTCTGAGCTTGTTGCTGGTTTCTTTTTTGGATTTGATTCATTGTAGGCATAACATTAATCTTATGGCGGTGAGGAGAAAATTGGGGGAGAGTTTGAATTTCAATTGTGAAATGATGTCGAACTTTTCAAGGTATTACAGCTCAAACAAGGTGGACTTGAAGAAGTTGAGGCCTATGATTCTGAAGAGAATCCAAGATCGAGCCAAGGACTATCCGCTGCACAGGATGATACCAGTGGCTGAGGAGGTCCTGAATTCCAGGAGGCTTCTTATTCAAGGTGTGTCGACCCTCCTCAAAGCGGTCCCAGTGGTGGCCTGCAAGTAAGTCATTCATCTGCCAAGGGTAAGGGTGTGCAGTTCTTGAGTAGTGGGGATGGGAATCTGTATGACTTTCTATATTTTGAACTACTTGGCATTTGATTTTTTTACTTCTATTACAATGCTACATGTTTATTTCCTCGAGGAAGATCAACTTAAATCTTTGCATTTATGTACTAAATGTCTAGGTTAAGTGCATTGAGTTGAGAAAATGGCTGTCATTTAGTTGAATAGATACCTACACGAGGGGTATCTCTGAGTGTTTTTGTTACGTTTTCCGGACTATATGCATTTTATTATCTATTGTTTAGTTAAGTTTAAGCATTTGGTGATTGGAAAGCTCTTATTTTTGCAGGTTCTGTCCAGAAATTTATTTTGGCGATAAAGGGCACTTAATTCAGACTTGTCCTGGTTTCAAATGTCGTGGCAGAAATCGGGTTCATGAGTGGATAACTGGTAGTTTGAAAGATGTACTTGTTCCAGTAGAGGCATTTCATTTGAAGCACATGTTCCAGGATGTAATCAAACATAACCAAAGGTTTGATTATGACCGAGTTCCTGCAGTTGCTGAGCTGTGCTGGCAAGCAGGTGCAAATGATGAAAATCTGTATTCCGGTACTTGGAACCCAGAAAGTGCTTGTGCTGCTGTTGAAGGAGCCCAGTCGTGGTCACCTGCTGAACTCACTCTGGTTGCCAATGGAACTTTGAGGGCCTGGGAAGTACTTGGAAATGGAGTGAGAAATTGTTGATAGTTTATCCAGCAAGTGTGTAAAGACTGTTCAGAAGTCCATGTTGGGCCATCTGGGCATAAGGCAAGGCTGTGTGGACTTTTTAAGTATGGGCGTTGGCAGGGAACCCACAAACATCTGTAGATGATCTTGTTCCTCCAAACATTGTATGGCGGAAGCGGCCTCAAAATCCTCCTGTGCTTTTGAATGAAGGAAAGGGCTATTACGGGCATGCTCCAGCAGTAGTAGAACTATGCTCACAGGCAGGTGCCGTTGTGCCTACAAAGTATCCTTGTATGATGAAAATGGATGGTTTAACTGGAAATGTAAATCAAGGTTTACCCCCTCCGCCATTTAACCTGACAGAACCATACTTGGGAAGTTGATTACTAGAGGAAGCTCCCTTATGTGCAATTACTTAATTGAGATGGATAGTAATCTAAAGTGGGAAGTTGAAGCCTCAAAGAAGCTCCCTATGACATTCTGATATAGATTCACATCGATTGTAGCCTTCAGATTAACGAGGATGGAGTCTGAAATGCTATCCACATCTATATCATTTCTGATTACCTTGACGATTGGTCCAGCCTTCTGTTTAACACATACATTAGTGAAGAATTGAAGATTCTATTGACAATCAACAATGAGTCATGAAGATAGCTCAGTGAAAATGGCCAGCATTAATTGGAACATGTGAGAGCTGAGAAAGTTCTGTTTTCTGATGGGTGGTTTCTTGTAAGTTACTCCAGCTAACAATGAGCCAAGACTGAAAGCAAGGCTGGTGCTAGGACATTGGAAATTAAAGTAAGCCTCTTGTACTTAGTGACATCATAGATGGTCACTACTTGATACAAAATGATAATAACTGAAAGATCTACTGCAGTTAATGTAATTTTTACTCTTCTGTAGGTTTTCTATTATAAACTAGTTCAGATTTTGATTTTCAGCTTTTCGACTACTCCATTCTAGCATATTAATATCCACTGCGATAGACAGTCCCTTTGAACACATATATAGAATCTCCATCTTCCACACCATGCCACTTGAGGCTGCAATTGTCACGCATGGTCCTCTGCTTGTGTATGAACAAATAATCATCAGCAGGAAGAAATTTACTGCTCAAAAGTAACTGCCTCAAGTCATTGACCGTGCTTGAATCTTCCATTTTCAAAGGAATACTTGCTGAATTAAGTATACTTGAGGAAGTTTGTACCACTAAACTCAGTCTTCTTGAGGGAGGGCCGTCTTTGAGACAATTCATGGTCTTGAGGAACAAAGCAATCTCAGAAAACTCGCATACCCCGTACTCGCTTAATTTGCGAAAATCTTCTTCCAACTCTTTTCCAGAAAAGAAGAGTAAAATTCTTTTGATTGGTGTACCTTCAATAATGTGGATTTTTTCTTTTAGGCTACCAACTGTATCTGTTCTGAATATCTCTAACTGATGTTGTGCTGTTGAAGAGTTTATGATAATCGGAATCTTACTGGACTGATTAACATGAGGTTCCATACATTTGATGGTGAGATTGATTTTCGTACCTTCAGTGACAATTGGATAGTCTTCCATGTCTAGTCCATCTTCTAACTCCCATTCGGATACTGCAAGGGTTTGTGAAGCCGCTGGGACACCGAAGAGTTGTTCCACCTTCCTTTTGATTTCAAGAACAGGTTCTTTCAGATCCACTTCTATGGTGAATGCATGTCCCCAAGTATCAATAATGATGACTCTCATTGTGTCACTGATTTAGTGTTTTGCTTGCTCTGT
Source organism: Comarum palustre (assembly GCA_951800085.1). NCBI lineage: Eukaryota > Viridiplantae > Streptophyta > Magnoliopsida > Rosales > Rosaceae > Comarum > Comarum palustre. Next base: position 5,892,236 of record OX637572.1, on the reverse strand, counting down.
AAGGCTATGAAAAATGTGAATAAGAAAACTGGAGAGGTAAAGATGGGTTTTTGCTTTTATGTACCAACCAAACATGGAATTGGTTGAAACTCATTTCTCCCAGACCGGCTTTTATGTTCAGAATTGATGGATCAAATTTAGTTCCCAGAGTCATGTAAAACATATGAGTATTCTCATCATACCATTTGCATGTGGAATTCGTTTGGAATGTATTCTCAACTCTGATAATGTGCACTATTAGTCATGAAGTATACACTGCTAGGATTCAAAAACTAGTTACCACTGTCAAAATAGCTAACCAGTCTCTGGACCAACGAAGCTAAAACTGAACCAAGATCCTTCTTTTTTCGCGTTCTGATAGGATACTGTGAATCTTTTCATAGAAAAAAATAGGAAAAATATTTGAGCAGGGGTAGAAAAGTGTTTGTTTCTTTTATTTATTTGTTTTCTGGAGGGAGAATTTGAAGTTCTTCAGTAGTAAATTGAGACTACTGACACTGATATACAAGTAGTTTTGTTGATTCAACGAGTTAAACATGTCCTTAACACGGTGCGGTGTTTGTTATTTTTGATCTTACAGTTTTTTGTAGTTGTCTAACAACAGATTAATAAAACAAATACAGCTAGAGAATCAAAAGTTCAAAACCACCGGGAACAAGCTCCTGGAGAAAGGCATGGGAAGCATCAGATACAACTCAGTTTTTATCTTTGATCTTACTGTTTGGTGATTTGGATGCCGCGTATTGGTTGGAGCTGGCCAATCATTAGCCAACTTCATATATTTTAGTGATGAACTAAAAGTCATAGTCCTTGTCTGCGCAATAGTCATCTTGCAAATTTTGAGACTCTGTCCAAACATTACTATACATTTCCTAAAAACGCCAATTTTTCAACATTGCTAGGTCATTGCTTCCTGTATGTATATCTTGCAAGTTACATTAGATTAATGCCTGCGGATATGTTGCAGGTCCTTGACTTTAGTTTCAAATTCAAGCTTCAGCAGCTTAACTTGAACCAACTTGAATAGTATACTGGCTCTGCGCAGATATCATATTCTCAGAAATGGAACTAGAAGTTTCCTCATGTCATAAATATAGGTATTTGAGAGAAAGTGGTGAACAATTAAGTGACAGTTTAATCTTCTTGTTTGATGGAGTTGCCTAATTACATCGATGATGAAAATGTTGGACCTGATCTTTCTGCAGGATGATGTCATTTTATCCTCCAGAAGGTAATTGTCTGTTCACGTACCACAGCTAGCAATCGATCCCTTGATGATCATAAATTCATAACAAGAATATCTGTTTGACTTCATAGAAAACATTGTTAACTGCAAATTGTGTTATTAAATCTGGAATCTCATTTGTTCAGACGAGCATGCATGTTACTTAGGGGGTTGAGGCCAACATGTATTTTAGCTAAATACTTATCATATCATGTTGTACTGGAAAACAAGATGTGAAATGTGAATATTCTTGATTCTTTCAATTGCTTCCTGCAATGCACTTCTGTATTTCATCAAACACATGTAGTTTGACTTTACTTACTCCCCATAATCCCCCAACATCACTACTTTGTTTCCCTTGCTCATTCGTCAAATAGTTACCTTCAAATTTTATCTTTTGAAACTTCTGATGTTTCTGTTTACGTACTGTAAAGTTTCTGCTGCGCACAAGTTATAGGATATCGATAAGGAAAGGTGAAACAAACACATATATGAGGCAATTTGAAGGCCAATCAAACTCAAAGTTTCATCCTATCAATTATGTACGTACTCATTTCTTAATAAGGTTTTTTTTTCTTTCTTTCTTTCTTCCAGAAAATCTGTTATAAATAAAGACAATTTGTGGATGACAGGGTTGGCAAATTAAGCTTATTCTTCCTTATCTTTCATATAACTCTATATAACTCGGATTATATATATTTTTCCATCTCTATCACCATTCTTATTATATTTTGATGGGAGTTGTCCACTCGTTTGCTCCATGTCTTATCGTTTCAACTTTGAAGGACTATAAAAAAATTTCATAAAGTACTATGGTACAGATTGTCGAAGACAATTCAAAGGCCTTAGAAGTGCTATAAAAGCCAGACATATGTCTCATAGCATCATATCTCACATCTAAATTGGTCTCTACTTCTTCCTAATTAAAGACAATGGCTCATACTCAGAAGCTTGTCTGGTTTATTTCACTTCAATTCCTGCTTGTTCTGTTTGCCTTAGACTCCACTACTAATGCACTGCAAGTTGGGTTCTACAAGCACACCTGCCCACATTTAGAGGATATTGTCCATTCGACTACCTATTACTACATATCTCGGGCACCAACTCTTGCTGCTCCTCTGCTGAGAATGCATTTCCATGATTGTTTTGTTCGGGTATGTACTTAATTGGCTACAATAGTTTTTGTCTTGCATGAAACTATTGAGTATACAATCATTTTGCGGAGTTCCTGCTTATAAATTTTTGGTTGATTTTGCAGGGTTGTGATGGCTCTGTGCTATTGAAATCAACTGCAAACAACCAAGCCGAGAGAGACGCAATCCCAAACCAAAGCTTAAGAGGGTTCCAAGTCATAGATGCTGTAAAATCTGCAGTAGAGAAGGCGTGCCCTGGTGTTGTTTCTTGTGCTGATATCTTGGCCCTAGTAGCCCGTGACGCAGTCTTAATGGTACCAAAACATGTTTATAGTTCATACACATAATTCAGTTTTGTTCTGAAGTTTGTATAACAAGAAACTAAAATAGCCAGTAATTTTTCTTCTAGCTTCACGGTCCATTTTGGGAAGTCCCTACCGGACGAAGAGATGGAACTGTGTCGATAGCCTTTGAGGCCTTGACAGGCTTACCACCTCCCTTCGCTAACATAACTCAGCTCAAAGGAATGTTTGCTTCAAAGGGTCTGACTGTTAAAGACCTAGTGGTTCTATCAGGTAGTTATCAATATATTTTGTTCAACAACTTTTATTCACTGTTCTTTTTTCTTATGCTTCAAGAAACTTAAATTAACTCGACCTCCCTTGATTCTAACTAGGAGGACACACCATTGGGACATCTCACTGCTCATCATTCTCAAATCGTCTATACAATTTCACCGGTAAAGGAGACACAGACCCTACATTGGACAAGAATTACATCGCTCAGTTGAAGATCAAGTGCAAGCCCGGGGATGCCAACACCCTTGTTGAGATGGACCCTGGAAGCTTCAAAGTATTTGATGAAGATTACTACACTCTTGTGTCCAAAAGAAGAGGACTTTTCCAGTCTGATGCAGCTCTTCTTGATGATAGCGAGACGAAAACCTACGTGACAACCCAAGCCATTACTCATGGATCCACCTTTGCAAAAGATTTTGCTGCATCCATGGTGAAAATGGGTAACATTGGAGTCCTCACAGGCACAAATGGTGAAATAAGGAAGCAATGTTCTTTTGTTAATTAATTCATGATAAGTTTATTCGTCTGTTTTTTTGTTCTTTCTGTGTCAGCTGATTGGATTTGCAAGTGTATGTGAAGCTGTTTGTTTGATGATGTAACGTACAATCTGTAGCTTCTTGTTCAAAGAAGTTGCAGCAGACTGGTCGTACACAGCCAATTTTTTTCTGAAAATAAATCGTGTAATTCTATTTGCCACCTTATAATTTGCTATTAATCAAATCCATCTTTTTCTTTTTATAAGGTTGCCCATTAATTCATATTTTGCTAGGAAAGACTTATCGATCACCTCTATGCAGAACATCTCCTACTTCATGATCATCTCTGTGTCGAATATCTCCTTATCTCCTCCGAGTTGGAGCTTTCTCGGTTCCTTTGAGAATATTATTACTTTTTACGGTATGTGTAAATGTTAGAATTCAAATCAACTTATATATTTCGACAACAGTGTCATGTGGCTTATAGAACTATATATGTGGCATAACATTTCGGACAACATTACCTAATCTGATCTTATATATCAATTGACGATAAGTTTAGAAGCCCTAGCGTGTGTGAGGAGACATATTTTGCTTCGCATAACAAGTCTTTTAAGAGAAGTGAATTTGAGTTTTAAAATGTCTCAGCTTCAAGGGACAAGTAAACAGATAAGATGATCTTCAGCTTCCAGACGTCTAATTACGACTCGATCATGGTCAGAGCCAGCCCTGGGGCAAGATGGCGCCGCCGCACAAGGCCTCCGGCTGGCAAGGGCCCCCATTTTTTGTCCAGTCGAATTTTGTTTATATTTAAAATAACTAATATCTCATTTAACAAATTGGTGTCTGGTTGAGTTGTTTTAGAGACCCTTTTGTTTGATGCGGCGAGCAGGACAGTGGTTCTAACGAGGCCCCTTGCTGTTTTTAAATTTTGTTTCTTTCTTTCTTCTATTAGGTTTAGTCGTGAAAATTATAAAAAAAAAAAACTATTGAATTATTGATAATCTCGTTTTGATTGTTGTTTCTTTGTCTCTCTTACTCTTTGTTTCCTCCTGGTACTCAATACTTTCTATCCTCATCCTCAAATTTCCCAACTCCTATCTCTTAATTGGCTTTGTTTATACACTCATACTCTCTTGTTCTATTCTCTAAATGTATTCTTTTGATTACCTACAATATTATACAGAAATTGAATATAAACAGAATAAATTTAACCAAGGACTTAAAAATCGATAATACCGACGAAATTTCGTCGAAAAAATCGTTTTTCAAAGACAATGATATTTAATCATCATACCATACAGATATCGAAATTTCGTCTTTTTATCCCATGACCCACAACTCATTTCGTCTTTTTATCTCATGACCCAAAGCCTAAGTCGTCCAAAATTAAAAAAAGGCAACGTTGGGACTCGAACTTGGGTTGTTCGAGTGTAAAACAAAAAAACCCAGCCATCGCTGTTAGGTGAGATCTTGTTTATCTTCATAACATTTGTATATATATCCAATATAATTTCATGCTAGTTTTCGTCGAGATATTATCTTATACGGATGCTTTCTGAAATTTCCTTCGATATTTCTGTTTTTTAGATGGTCGATATATTCACAATCACAAATATTTTAGTCCTTGAATTTAACAACTTGTTCCTTGTATTGGTTTGTAAATTTAGAAGCAAATGAAGGGAGCTTGGAGGTTTGAAGCAATTGAGGTTGGGGCTTCAAAAGGGAAGGGCAAGAAGGCATCAAAAGGTCCTAATTTTCAGCAGCTTAGCTCGTTATTGTTTTGTTTCAAGCCAAATTGATTATGAATTTAGGATTTCAGGTTCTGATTTTCTTACTTGTATTATACTGCTGGTAAGAGAGCAAATGAAAGATTGAAAGATTAATTGAATGTTATGTGTAAGTGAGATTTGAGAACAAGTATTTGGTATGATGTCTAAACTTTGTTTGTACGTTTATCTTTGTTTCCTACAAAAAATTTGCAATGTCTCATACTAGAAAACATCCTTCTTCAGTAAGAAGATATACTTCTGCACATCAGAAGCTTAAAAAGGAAGAAAATAGAAAAATTTGTAGTCTCAGAGTGGGGCAATGGATCGATTTGTTGAAATAATACAGAGAAATCGTCACATAAACATTTAGCTGATGAAGAAAAAAATGATGGTGTTGAATTAGATGATTAGTTAGTCTTGCAAAATAATGTGCTGGAAGATGAGAATGAGAATGGAGGCAATCAAATTGATGATGATTTGCACTCTGAAAATGTTGATGACTAAGAAGATGAGAATGTGATTGGAGGAAATCAAGTTGATAGTAGCTTAAACTTTCAAAATGTTGATGACCTAAAAGATGGAAATGTTGCTGATGACAAGCAAGATGACAATCAAATTGATGATGTGATAAGCTTTGATCATGTAAGTGGTGATGCCAATGACATTGGTCACTCTCAAACTGATGATGATGTGGTTAGTGCAGTGAATGAAAAATCAAGTTCATCTCTTCCCCTTGACATATTTGATCCAACAAACTGGGAGGATTTAGATCTTAAATGGAAGGACCAGCTAGTGGAAAAAGGTCTTATACGAGATGTTCGGGAAAGGTCCCAAAAATAAATCAAAAAGAAGTTTCTCTTCAGACTTCTACACTCAGATTTTACCAAACGGTCAAAAGCACCATAGAGATTGGTTGGTATATTCGAAAACACTTAACAAAGCATTTTGTTTTTGTTGTAAATTGTTTAAAAGAGGGTCTCAACCAAGTCAACTAGCAAATGAGGGATATTGTGATTGGGAACATCTTAGTTGCAAACTTAAAGAACATGAGACAAGTATTGAGCATCTTAATTACTATGCTAGTTGGTGTGAATTGCGTATCAGATTAGAGAAAGGTACAACAATTGATCATGGTGTTCAAGAACAAATCAAGAAGTCAAAAGTGCATTGGAGGATGGTGTTATGTCGATTAGTTTCTATTGTGAAATTTTTGGCTAAACAGAACTTAGCATTTTGTGGTAGTAATGAGAAGCTTTTTTAGGATAGCAATGGAAATTTCATGACTGCGGTTCAGATGATTGTTGAGTGGGACTTGGTGATGAAGAAGCATATTGAGAAAAAAGTACATCATCATTATCGTAGCCATAAAATTCAGAATGAGTTGATATGTTTGCTAGCTTCTCAAATCAAGAGTTCTATTCTTAAAAAAAAATTAAAGAAGCTAAGTTCTTTTAAGTGAAATTGATTGTACTCCTGATGTTAGCAATCAAAAGCAGATGACTTTGGTTATAAGATGTGTTGATATGTCTACAAGTCCAATAAAAGTAGAAGAATACTTTCTAGGATTTTTAAAAGTGGATGATACAATAGGACAATGCTTGTTTGAAGAGCTGCAAAATGTGTTGAAAAGTTTTGATCTTGATATTGATGATGTGAGAGGGCAGGGATATGATAATGTGGTAAATATGAGAGGGAAACAGCAAGGTGTACAAAAAGACTTTTGAATATAAATCCTAGAGCATTATACATCGTATGTGGTTGTCATTCTTTGAATTTAACTCTTTGTGACATTACAAACACATGTGAAAAAACGAAAGACTTTTTTGGAGTGATACAACAGATTTAAACAATATTTGCTCATTCTACAAAGAGGTGGAAGATATTGGTAGACCATGTAACAGTAAAAGGGTTAACTCTCAAATCATTGTCCATCACTCGATGTGAAAGTCGTATTGAGAGTGTGAAAGCCATAAACTTCAAGCTCCACAAGTCAGAGAAGCTTTACTTGAACTAGCAGAAGAAAGAGATACCAACTCCAAAATAAGAAGTGAAGCTAAGTCTTTGGCTTCATTTGAATTTGGAAAATTTGAGTTTTTAGTAGGCATGATTATTTGGTATGACATTTTAGGAAAGGTCAACATAGTAAATCCTTACAATCTGAAAACATGCTTATTGACATTGCTATAACCTAGATTAAGGGGTTTATTGCTTCTTTTGAAGAGTACAGAGAAACTGGATTCAGACAAGCCATCAAAACTGTAAAAGAACTTGTTTCATCAATGAAGATTGATCTTATTTTTTCTAATAAGAGACATATATATAAAAAGAGAAAAATTGATGAGCTTTCAGGTGAATCTTCTCAAACACCTCAAGAATATGCTGAGGAAGCTTTTAGAATTCATTACTTCTTATACATAATTGATCAAACAATTGGATCATTGAAGAAAAGGTTTGAATAATATGAGGAATATGAAGATCTTTTTGGATTCCTTTTTACATTGGTAAGTTGAATTCCATTGGTTGATGAGGATTTGAAGGCTCGTTGCAAGAATATTGAAAGGAAACTACAAAGAAAAGAGGGCTCAAGACAACCTGTTTCATATTTGGATGGAGATTAACTATATCAAGAATTGAAGATCATACAACAACATATGTCAAAAGAAACAAAAACAGCATGTGTAATATTAATTTGTTTTTATAAAGAATGAATTGTTTCCCTAATGCATTCATTGCATACAAGATATTATTGAATGTTCCGATGACCGTGACATCTATAGAGAGAAGTTTTTTCTAAATTGAAGTTGCTAAAATCTTGTTTGATATCAACCATGACTCAAACAAGATTGAATGCATTAGCTTTGATTTCAATTGAGAGTGAATTCTTAGAAAAACTTGATTATGAAAAATTGATTGATGACGTTTCTAATAAGAGTGCAAGAATATCAATTTTTCATAGCTAATTGTATTGGTTGTTTCTCCTTTTATTAGTGTACTATTTTCTTTATGTCGTAATGTTCTTTTAAGTTTTTTTTCCTCAACATAAAGGGCCCTAATTTTTTTTCTCACACAGGGCCCTTCTAAGCATTGGATCGGCCCTGATCATGGCATACCAGAAGTGGTACGTTTCTGGTACACGGTGCATGAACAAGTCGACTTAGCTCTTTCTTGTTTCTTAATGTATCATTCAGGGCTGCTCAGGCGCGGGATAACCGTACGAGACAAAGCGGCGACAGCAGTCCGATCTTTAATGAATTGATCAAACAGACAGGATCAAACGGACATGATCAATTCATTAAAGATCAGACGGTTGTCGTCGTTTCGTCCCACACAACTATCCCGCGTCTGAGCAAGTCTGATGTATCCTTATTTAATTTGATCTGTTTATTGTTTCTAAAAAAAGATCTGTTTATCTCCTCGGAATCCAAGGCATAATTTGCCCGGTTTCAATTTGCTAAATTAGTAACATATTGTAAATATATACACAACATAACACATGGTGAAGTATGTTCTCAAATTCATCGACCTCGATCATGATTCATGAACATAAATGTTACATGCAGATTTATTGTATTATTAAACTTAATTAGTACATCAATCATGAATTCATGATCAATATTCATCATGAGCTAGCAAGCTAGCACGCATGTTATTACTTGGGGGCTAAGGTCAACACGCACACTTGGGGGCTAAAGTAGATTTTGGTTGATATATATATATATATATATATATATATATATATATATATAAAATAATGCTGTGCTGGCATGGGAATATATCCGGTTGTTAAGATGGAACATCTCAATGTGGATCCTTCACAACTCGATGGTCCAACTTCACGTACTGGCGGCCGCGCGCGGTGACAGATCCAAGTCTGGACAAGTATTTACATTGCTAAGTTAAAGATCATCAAATGCAAGCCAGGACGTACCACTAGCTACCACCATTGTTAATTGAGATGGACCGCGGCTGGAAGCTTCAAGAGAAGATTACTATTACTACACTCTTGTCTCTTTTTGAAGTGTTTGTATATTAATCCATATGTAATGATCTTGCGTTGTTCTTTCCAAAGGGTTGCAGCCAAATTGGGTTGCATCGTGAAGTTAGTGTATTCCATTGTGGAGACTTCACCATCTCCTCTAACTTCCAATAATTTACGTTCTGAGATACAAACCATTTTAGGTCATTTCCTTTGAGAAGTCAAACACTGTAAATTTTCATTACCAAAAAAGAAAAGAAAAAAACAACAACAATCATATTATCGGACCATATTATCGGATATTATGTGAAATAAATTTATTTTATTAGTTAAATAGATCAAATATAATTAGTTTCTCACCTTAGTTATATAACTTCTTCGATCAAAAGAACGATCGCCTTTGCTAGTACCCTTCAATCTGGTGTATTAGCTAGCTAGGTGGAGTCAACCTTTTTATGGTCATTGCCTAGATGTTAAAGAACATTTTCATATATATTTTCGCTCTCCCAGCTGGGGATTTTGTAGTCCCGTTGTTATTCACAGTAAGCATTCGAGCTGGTAGTACGTAGAGGCAAATAAAGGGTCACGACAATTTTATAACTACGGTTGGCCAACTTTCTGATCGTGTTCGATCATTACAATATTCTGAACCAATCTGGTCTCCACTTATATATCAGAATAATTTGTCGGTTAAAGCAAAACAAACAAGTTGTTTAATTAATATATGAATCAATGATACCAATAATATATTTCTTCCAAATCACATGGTTTATATTAGAAACTGAGAACCAACGTCTGTGAGTCTGTGTGCGTAGGAATTTGACAGGCTAGCTAACAAAGATTTTGTATCATCTGGTGCAGAATCGCTTTACTTCTAATTTTCTGAACTTTTATCTTTTTTCTCAAATAAAATCTGATGTAAAGGAAACCAAAAGTGTGTTCTCTTATATAGTATGCCATGAAATTTACCAGCTCTAGCAAAATTCATCGCAAAAAATGACCTTAGCTAGTTTGTCTCATGTGGAGTGATAGGAGTCCTAATGAGACGGGGAATTTGATGTCTTAATCCTATGTGACATGTCATATCATATATACATGTCATTTAAAAATAACATATCAAGTCAGTTTAAAGTAAACAGACAATCATATCCTTGTTAATCCAATGGTTCTAGATTACTATATATTTCTTATATTAAAAAAAACTATTTTTGAATTTTTTTACAACTTTTATTCTTAGATTCACACATAAAATATAAGTAAATGTGAACTCACATGAATATATATATATATATATATATATATATATATTGGTCCTAGAAAAAAAATATGTTTATATATAATTCATCATTAAACAATTTAGATTATTCTAATTATTTTTTAGTTTTCGATCATCTATATCGTGTAAGAAATTCAATACAAGAATGTTTTTTTTAAATGATGGTATATACGTTTTAAAAAAAGGGTTTTTTTTATTAAAAATGACTACTTAAGTTCTTAAATGATTAAAAAGGACCCTAGTTTTGTATGATGTTAAGTTGGTACCCGTAATTGTATTTCTTAAAGTGTTAGCCTTAAATATTTAAAAATTTACAAATAGTGCCACTGAAATCTCGTTAACCACTACCCAGCCCGTCATCCGTTACTCACCCAAATGAGTCTCTCTCTCTGAGCAATCGTCAATCGATGAACCATGGCCTCTTCAAAACGTCGACGACGTCGCTGCGTCCACCTCCGATGATGAAGAAGATGGATGGTCGTCCAATTTTTCGGTCTGCAACATCTAGATGGATGAGCTACGCCGATGAGCTCCGAGGGTTCCACCACCGTTATCATCTGACGATGAGCTACGCAGGAGATTTACCAGGTCTAGGAACCCTAAAGCAAGAAGCGGCGAAGATCGATCTTGGTCTGATTTCGACAACCACACCGATGTCAACCTTGCCAGACTCACCACCGACAACCATGTATTAACTTGATCAAATAATGGAATTGGTAAAGAATGAAGATACTGTGCTTTTAATAGTTGCATTCATCTATCGATGTGATGTTGTTTTATGATCTGAAATATTGGATTTTGATGCAGGCACAAGGTGCTGCTTCAGTCTTCATCAATAGCTCCACTCATGGCTTCCTTCGTAGCTCGGCCTCCAATGATGTCATTTTTAAGTGATCAGGCTTCTCATCTTCTCATTTGAATTCGCTTAAATTGAATCTTTCCATTGAATTTACACTTAATGTACTTGTCAAGCTACATAGGATTAGAACTGAGCTGCATCTCTTAGGATTTCAATCTAATAATCGATCTATTTTCACAGTTTGTAGATATTAGGTGCTTGCATAATTGTGGAATTTCTTATCCTGAAAGCAAGAGAAGTGATGCAGCCTGCATTGCAGACAACTATCTCTTTCGTTTGGATGGTCGAAAGAGCAAGGGTCGTAACTGATATGTTAAATGCAGTTAATGTTTTGTCTTAATTAGCTGAGTCTTTTATTTTCCTCTAAATCAGTTGTGGTTTACTGGAAGCTTTAAAGCTTCTGTAACTGATTTAGTTTTCTGTTTAAAAGCTATGGTATAGCTTTTGGTATGGAGGTTTTTTTTGGAGATTAAAATAAACAGAGAAACTTTCTCTTCTATCAACTTGGTATTCCTTAGGAATCAACAAGGCATAGTTCTCTTATTCTTGGCTATTCTTTTCTGTGAGAATCAACAAGAGTAAGAATCAACTCTATTTCATAGAGTTTGTCATCTTTCCTATCACGCACGCTGTCAGTTGGTACCAGAGCTCAGGCCATTATGCCTCCAAGGAGGGGACGTGGAGGAGCGACTCAGGGACGTGGAGGAGCGACTCAGGGACGTGGCAACGATGAAGAGGTTGAGCGTTTGGCTCAACAAGTTGAGCGCCTCACCCAACAGGTGGAGGCCTTAGTTGTTCAGCAACAACATGATGAAGATGAATTTGATGACGAAATCAATCCTTTCAGTGAAGAAGGTGAGAGAGGAGAGCGGAGGCTGGTTCAGAATGTTGATACAAGGCGATGGGAGACGGGCATGAGGATTGACATTCCTGAATTCCACGGCAGTCTTCAGCCTGAGGAATTCGTGGATTGGCTAAATTCTGTGGAGGAGGTTTTGGAGTTCAAGGGGGTTCCTGAAGATAGAATAGTGTCACTTGTAGCTACCAGATTTCGTGGGCGTGCCTCAGCTTGGTGGCGACAATTGAAAGCAACTCGTTCGCGACAAGGAAAAAATAAGATCACAGTGTGGGAGAAAATGAAGAAGCACATGCGCAGCTCTTTCCTACCACCCAACTACTCTAGGTTGATCTATCAGCAGCTGCAAAATCTGAAGCAAGGAAACCGAACAGTGACGGAGTATACCACCGAATTCTATCATTTGATAGCTCGTTGCGACCTTGGGGAAACGGATGAGCAGCTGGTGTCAAGGTATATTGGAGGTCTCCGTATCGAGTTTCAAGATACATTAAATTTGCTAGATCCATTTACTGTGGCAGAAGCACAACAACGAGCCCTACAGTTGGAGAAGCAAATCGCTCGAAAAGCAGGCAGAGGTGGGACCTGATCCCCTAGCAGTCCAAGTAATCGAGGTGCTGTCAGCAACTCAGCCCCTAGTCGCACACCAGCTTCACAAGTTCAGAATGTGAAACCGCACATGAGCGAACCTCCAGCCAAAATACAAGATGTAGGGGTTGGACGTACTGGAACTCGCTGTTTCAAATGTGGTGAGTCTGGACACCGGATGGCTGATTGCAAGAAAGAAGGAAAGGCTGGTAAGGGCTTGTTCATTGAGAATGAAGAAAATTCACTACAAGAGTATACTGATTTCGCACAGGCTCCTATTTATGATGACTATGGTGGGGATGATGATGTTTATGAGGAGTTTGTGAAGGGTGATGAAGGGCCGATGCTTGTTGTACAAAGGGCATGTTTCACCCCTCGAGAAGTAGAAGGTAGTGATGGGTGGCTTCGCAATAATATTTTTCAGTCCACTTGTACAATTGGTGGAAAGGTGTGTAGGTTGGTAATAGACCCAGGCAGCTGCGAAAATGTTATCCCTGAGGAAGCAGTTACCAAGCTATGCTTGGAGACACAACAACACCCTCATCCATATAAACTTTCATGGCTGCAGAAGGCTAATGATGTGAAAGTTTCAAAGAGGGCTCTTGTTCCTTTCTCTATTGGTACAAGCTACAAAGATAAGGTGTGGTGTGATGTCGTGCCGATGGATGCTTGCCATATTCTTTTGGGACGACCATGGGAGTATGATAGACATGTGACACATGATGGACGGAAGAACACATACAGCTTCATGTTCAATAATACTAAAATCACTCTCCTTCCAACTCGGGAACAAGTCCCAAAGCCAACCCATGGAAAGTCTTCGATGATTTTATTATCAATGAAGAAATTCGTGGGAGAAATTCATGAAACCGGGGTGGTCTACTTGTTGGTTGGTAAAGAGAAATCCAGTGATTTGTCTCCTGTCCCTGTCCCTGTACAAGCTTTACTAGAGGAGTTTCAAGATGTCTTTCCTGAAGAAATGCCGGCAGGACTGCCACCTTCTCGTAACATCCAACACAGAATTGATTTGGTCCCTGGAGCAGCCTTACCAAATAAGACGCATTATCGGATGAGCCCCAAAGAACATGAAGAACTGAGACGACAAGTAGAGGAGTTATTGGCAAGATGATACATCAGGGAAAGCATGAGTCCTTGTTCAGTTCCGGCCTTAATTACGCCAAAAAAAGATGGGACATGGCGCATGTGTATAGACAGCAGAGTCATTAATAAAATCACGGTACGTTACCGTTTTCCCATTCCTCGTTTGGATGACTTGCTAGATCAATTGTCAGGTGCTACTGTTTTCAGCAAGTTAGACCTTAAAAGTGGGTATCACCAAATTCGGATCAAAGATGGGGACGAGTGGAAAACAGCCTTTAAAACTCGTGAAGGCTTATACGAATGGTTGGTCATGCCTTTTGGCCTCTCTAATGCTCCTAGTACTTTTATGCGGGCGATGAATGAGTTGCTTCGACGGTTTATTGGAAAGTGTGTGGTGGTTTACTTTGATGACATCCTTATTTACAGCCCTAGCATTGAATTGCACCTACAACATCTAAGAGAAGTCCTAGAAGTCTTGAGAAAGGAGAAGTTTTATGCAGCAGTGAAGAAGTGTTCTTTTATGACTGACAACTGACAAGGTGTTGTTCCTTGGCTATGTGGTGTTGAAAGATGGGATTCTTGTAGACCAGTCCAAAGTGGAAGCAATCAAGAGTTGGCCGATGCCGAGAAGTCTACAAGAAGTCAGAAGTTTTCATGGGTTAGTATCTTTCTATAGACGCTTTATACAAAACTTCAGTTCTATTATGGCGCCTATAACCGATTGTATGAAGAGTGGGAAATTCAGTTGGACTGAGGAGGCCACTGTAGCTTTACAAGCCATCAAGGAGAAGCTTGTTACTGCCCCTGTTTTGACATTGCCGGACTTTAACAAACCATTTGAATTGCATTGTGATGCATCCAAAGTCGGTATTGGGGCTGTTTTAAGCCAAGAGGGGCGACCAGTAGCTTTTTACAGTGAAAAGCTAAATGGCTCCAGGGTGAACTATAGCACATATGATGTGGAGTTTTATGCTGTTGTTCAAGCCCTCAAGCATTGGCGATCTTATTTAGCTCATAATGAGTTTATCTTATATTCTGATCATGAGGCCTTAAAACATCTCCATGCACAAGAAAAGCTCTCTGCTAGGCATGCTAAATGGGCATCATATTTGCAGCAGTTTACATTTGTGATTAAGCACAAATCTGGTGCCTTGAATAAAGTGGCGGATGCTCTTAGTAGGCGAGCGAATTTTCTCACCACCATGAATACTCAGGTGCTTGGGTTTGATTCATTGCGTGGCTTATTATCTACAGATTCCTATTTTGGACCTATATTGAAGGATGTGGAATCAGGCCTACGATCTGACTTTATCCTTCATGATGGCTTTTTATTCAAAGAAAATCGATTGTGCATTCCAATGTCCAGTTTGCGTTTGAAGATCATTAGTGAGTTGCACAATGAAGGTCATATGGGGAGAGATAAGACATTGCAGCTGGTGATGAATTCTTATCATTGGCCAACCCTACGACGTGAAGTCACTAAATTTGTTGAAGGTTGTAGGGTGTGTCAGTTATCCAAAGGTGTAGCAACTAATGCTGGCTTGTACATGCCATTACCAGTTCCTGAACGACCCTGGGAGCATGTCAGCATGGACTTTGTGTTGGGACTTCCTCGCA
Organism: Comarum palustre; assembly: GCA_951800085.1. Classification (NCBI taxonomy): domain Eukaryota; kingdom Viridiplantae; phylum Streptophyta; class Magnoliopsida; order Rosales; family Rosaceae; genus Comarum; species Comarum palustre. The sequence goes on along the minus strand of OX637572.1, from coordinate 5,876,779 downwards.
CTCAGCGAGGTAAGGACTCCATTTGTGTGGTGGTTGATCGGTTTTCAAAAATGGCACACTTTATTCCATGTAAGAAGACCACAGATGCTGTTAATGTGGCACTGCTTTTCTTTCAAGAGGTATATCGACTTCATGGATTGCCAAAATCCATTGTTTCTGACAGAGACACTAAGTTTCTTAGCCATTTTTGGCGGTGCTTGTGGAAGCTTGTCAACACAAAACTTAATTACAGCAGTGCCTATCACCCTCAAACCGATGGACAAACTGAAGTTGTCAACCGGTCGCTTGGTAATCTGCTGCGGAGTTTGGTAGGAGACAATCTCAAGTCTTGGATCAGAAGTTAAGTCAGGCTGAATTTGCTTTCAACCATTCTGTCAACCGGAGCACTGGATTCAGCCCATTCTTCATCACTTATGGCTATAACCCAAGGTCGCCTCTAGACCTTGCTCCTACTCCGAACCTGCAGCATGCTCATGTGAAGGCTGAAGATTTTATGGCTAACCTCCAACAAATCCATACCACAACAAGGCAGCGACTTGAGGACACCAATACAAAGTATAAGCAAGCAGCTGATTTGAAACGGCGACATGTGGAATTTGAGGTTGGTGATTTTGTATGGGTAGTGTTGACAAAAGATCGGTTTTCAGTTGGGGAGTACAACAAGTTGGCTGCCAGAAAGGTTGGACTTGTGCAAGTTATAGAGAAGATAAATCCGAATGCATATCGTTTGAAGCTTCCCAGTCACATCCGCACTGCTGATGTGTTCAATGTTAAGCATCTATCACCTTACCGTGGTGACAATAGTGAGGAAGAAGAAGTCAATTCGAGGGCGAATTTTTCGCACCCTGGGGAGGATGATGCAGCCTGCATTGCAGACAACTATCTCTTTCGTCTGGATGGTCGAAAGAGCAAGGGTCGTAACTGATATGTTAAATGCAGTTAATGTTTTGTCTTAATTAGCTGAGTCTTTTATTTTCCTCTAAATCAGTTGTGGTTTACTGGAAGCTTTAAAGCTTCTGTAACTGATTTAGATTTCTGTTTAAAAGCTATGGTATAGCTTTTGGTATGGAGGTTTTTTTTTGGAGATTAAAATAAACAGAGAAACTTTCTCTTCTATCAACTTGGTATTCCTTAGAAATCAACAAGGCATAGTTCTCTTATTCTTGGCTATTCTTTTATGTGAGAATCAACAAGAGTAAGAATCAACTCTATTTCATAGAGTTTGTCATCTTTCCTATCACGCACGCTGTCAAGAAGTATATGTTCAGTGTTTATCATTGTGGGACATGCAATGAGGAGGCTTAACAAGAATAAACAAAAGTAATAAAAAGGCTTTAAGGACTGAAAGCTTTTGGGCTGAGGACACTGTATTTTCTGAAAGTGCTTGTAATCAAGGGGCATATTTGTGAGAAGACATAAAATAGGAAATTACTGATATGATGAAAAATAACCGAGAGTGGGAAATATATTTCACCTTTCTGGTTTCTTTGAGAAAGCTATGTCTAATGTTGATTTGGAATTGAGGTTTGTGGAGTCGGTGTCTTGGAAATGAGAAGATGAAATTAACACAAATGATTCAACGGTGTTACATACGAAGAAGAAGAAGAAGAAGAAAAAAAAAGGGTTCTAATTGGGAAGAGGAACCTAGTGTGGGTGGTGATAAGAAGCTCCAGATTTGATTATGGAAGGATATAAACTACTAAGCTGAGTTTGAATGGAAGGGGGAGGTCATTCCGGTGTAACTAGCATATGTGTAACTTAGCCATATATGATTTACAGTTTCTTTCAGAATGCATCAGGCATCATATTTCCCATTATAATGGGTGAAGAAGTAAGGCAGTTCTCTCCTGCCACTGTACCAGCATATTACAGATTTTCTGATGTTCAATGAAGGAAACGAATTAGTAAATGAGTATATCTTGAGAGATAGTGGCTATATTTCCTTTTTTCTAATTTATTGATTTGATGAACCAAATTGTACCACGTATCTAACCAGTAGCATTACTTCCCGATCCAACCCAGAAAGTAAAGATCAAGATGGGTGGTCATTGTGGTTATTGGATGATATGATGAGGTTAAATTGGATGTCTTATATCACATAAACAGGTTAAAAATGAATATGTTGATAGATGTGAATATTCAAATGCATATATAACTAACCAAGTAACTATATCAGTTATCATACAAATGTAACTGCTTAACATAAAATGTAACTGCTTATGTAACTGGTTGCAGCGTGTCGCTGCACAGCAGGGGCAGTGTTCCGTTGCCCTATTCACTCTATGCTTATATTCTACTACCCAAATAATGGAAATATCCAACAGCAATAATGTAACGGTCAATGTAACTAGAATAAAAAATATTTAATTGGACATGTAACTTAGAATGTAACCATGAGTAACCATGTAACTATAAATGTAACTAGACATGTAATTAGGGATGTAACTATGCATGTAACTAGGGATGTAACTATGTATGTAACTAGGAATGTAACATGTAAATAAGAATGCAACTATGGATGTAAATAGGAATATAACTATGGATGTAACTAGGCATGTAACTAAAGATGTAACTAGCCATGTAACTATGCATGTAACTAGGAATGTAACCTTTAAATAGGAATGTAACTATGGATGTAACTAGGGATGTAACTAGAAATGTAACTAAGTACGTAACTAGGAATGTAACACGTAACTAGGCATGTAACCATGTAACTAGGTATGTAACTAGACATGTAACTAGAATTGTAACCATGGGTAACTATGTAACTAGGAATGTAACTATGGATGTAACTATGAATGTAACTATAAATGTAACTATGGATGTAACTAGACATGTAACTAGGAATGTAACATGTAAATAGGAATGTAACTATGGGTGTAACTATGAATGTAACTATAAATGTAACTATGGATGTAATCAGACATGTAACTAGGCATGTAACTATGTATGTAACTATGGATGTAACTAGGTATGTAACTATGCATATAACTAGGCTTGTAACTGCTAAATATAAAAATGTAACTGAACATGTAACTATCAACGCTTATGTAACGGCTTAACATAAGATGTAACTACTTATGTAATTGGTTGTAACGGCAGCGTTCCGCTGCTATATCCACTTTACAATATCTTGTTGAACCATGGCAGCAAAGTTCAAACCATTAATAGACAATGTGGCTTTGAATGAGCAGCAAAGTTCAAACCATCACCAGACAATGTGGTTTTGATTGAAGTTGAGGTCTATCATTTTCTCCACCAACTGGTCATTTTTTAGGTATAATGATACTAGTTTTACAATAAATTGCATTAGATATCACAGATCCAACAATTTCAGTCTTCACTGTAATCACTAATAAATTGTAACAAGACCTCTATAGTCATCACTATTTAAATTGTAAACCCTAGACAAAATATTGGAGCAAGACTTGGAGAGTTTTAAGACTCCTTCAATTTCAGCCTTCAAATATCACTAATAAACTGTAAACCCCGAACAAAATATTAGAACAAGACTGGACAATTTCAGTCATCACTGTAAAAACTAATAAACTCTAACAGATCTCTGCTACATCTTCCCACATGTTCCCGTACTCTCTTACTTACCACAGGTCTGTTGTGTCCCACAGAAATAGACATGTTCAAAGGCAGGTAAGTCTGTTGTGTCCCACAGAAATAGACATGTTCAAAGGCAGGGTGGATGTCAGTATCCCAATACCGCTGAGGGACATGATTCTGCATTAAATATTCCAAAACAGAGTCGGCACCTTCAGAATTCAGACAAAGGATCTGGTACGACCAATAACTTCATATGCCTGCCATGCGGAATGTGCATAATACATGTGGCGTACAAGATAAACCTCATAATCACTAGTCTGATCAGTCATAGGGGCATCCTCTCTGGAATGTTCAGGCTGTGATCTTCTAGGTGAAATCAGCATTCCATCGGTATCATCTGCACTCCTCGGAGGCCTGAAATCAGCCCTCACCTCTTTGAAGCCATGTAGTTGTCCTCATCAGTATCTGCAACACAACATCAACATCATCACAACCACCAAACACATTTTCATCCAATTCATACATCATAATGTCCAACCTAATCATATCTACAATGTTACATTAACACCACTACCATCGACATCATCATTCCATTCTTAGTTTCTAATTGTACCGAAACACAAAATTGATTGCGACAAGTGTTGGATAAGAGTACCTTGGTCATGAAGAAGATGAGAAAGCTTCCGAGAGGTCGGCACGTCGTTGTGCTTATCGAGCTCAAGCTCAGCGGCGCGGCGATCCGCCATGATCTTATCCAGATCCCTCTCGTCCTCAGTCGAGTCATCAAGCCCCACCGACTCATACTGATCCGAAGAAGCGAGAGAACTCTACCTCCCAGAGCTCTCAGATGGAGAACCCAAGCTCTAGTTTCCTCACTAACCGCAGACGACACCGATCTCCGACCTCCACTGATCCAGAGAGCAAAAGAAAGAAATAAAGAGAAGCTGAGAGAGAAACATGAAGGAGTGGACAGTGGAGGTCGATCAGTTCGTTTTGTTTCGAGAGAGATAGGAAGGAAGACGGAAGGGTATAACGGGAAGGCAAAGAAAAGAAACCGGCTCTTTTTAATATTATATATTATATTAAGGTATCATTTTATCAGTTTACAATTTTAAAAGAGTCTTTTTTTAGAAAGTGAAAAGTATGATGACTTTATTATCATTAAGTGTACTTTTCAAGGAGCCCTTTTTAAACATTATTCTTTTAAAATAGTAGTTCAGTCCTGGTTGACAAAAGTCACAATATATTTGATTACCAAAAAAATATTTGATTAATACTTATTATATTCTATTTTTATTTTATGGATCTAATTGAACTTTTGACATTTTGATTACCTTATTAGGCAGAGGATTAATCACTTTTCTTTGATTACGTTAGTTTCTTAATTATATCAATTTACCATGTTTTATGGGTTAGTTTTGCAATATTAACAAAATTTGTTTCCATTTTTGTGGCTCTAATTTTTATTTTTGATTCAATTTTTGAAATCTTCTTCAATCAATTAATTTTCGACTAATTTTAATGAAATAACTTTTGTAAAGGTCAAAAAATAATAATAATTAGAAAATCTAAACCTTTTTTGTACAAATTATATATCCATAATCTTGAACCTATGTATATATATATTCATATATTTTCGAACAAGCATAATTTTTTTTAAAAAAAGATATATGAGTTCATATTTTCACATTTTCTTATGTTTTCACTTTAAATCTAAGAAAAATAGTTTAGAGTTGTGAAAAAAATTCAAAAATAGTTTTTTAATATAAGAAATACAAAGTAATTTAAAACAATTGGATTAACAATGATAAGATTGTCTACATATTATTTTTAAATTGATGATGTGTATAAGTGACATGACATGTCACATAGAATTATTGCACCAAATCTTGTGTCTCATTGAGGCTCCAAATCATTTTCCTTTGTATCATACAACATAACATAACTAAGTTAAAACTTCAACAATTAAAAGATACAAAGTATAATGGTCTGAGGGCTTGATTTAAAAGTTTTGACACTCCAAACATCGCAATTATGCCCTCTAATACATCGTTTACATAATAATATTGCATGTCATGAATAAGACATTTGAAAGAACTGAACGTGCACAGGGATTGAAACAAGCTTTCAATCCTCGATAAACAAACAGCAGTTTAAATAATAAACATCAGATTTTGACGCTGTGTAAAAACCTCAAATTAAAGGAAAAACCACATCGAAGCATGAATAAGACATTTGAAAGAACTGAACGTGCACAGGGATTGAAACAAGCTTTCAATCCTCGATAAACAAACAGCTGTTGTAAATAATAAACATCAGATTTTGACGCTGTGTAAAAACCTCAAATTAAAGGAAAAACCACATCGAAGCACAAACTCAGAAAACACTCTCAACTAGATGAATTCGTACAGAGTCTTACAACACACGTAAACTCTATTATATTACAAATTCCTACTCTCTAGGCAGACTGTTTTCTTCTATTGTCTTCAATGAAAACTTCAAATCCTCAAGACTTCACAGAGCTTCTCTTCAACACGAGAATCACTCACAAACAACAAGTTCAACTCAACAAGGAACAATTGAACTTGTATATGGCAGCGGAACAACTCTTTCAAATGCTAAGCATGCAAATCTATATTTTTCTCAAAACAGCGCCTCTCTTATATATGGTCTTCTTCTCCTGTATCGAACCCTAGTTCTTGTCCACCAAGGAAACTTAATCAAGTCATAATCATATAATAAGAGTCCATGATATTATCTAATTAATGTGAAAGAATGTCCCAACAAAGTATGAATCTTTTCCTACATAATCAAATAATATGATCCTAACCAAGTTAGGATTCAATTACATAATATTGCTTTTCATAATTCTTTTCAAACCAGTAAATTAATTAAACAGCAATTTATCAGATAATAAATATATACATATCGATACTTTGTTATAGATGGTATAGGAATGCCAATACCAACAACATTCCATTATTCCTTAAGCATGAACACCGCGCGCACCAGAACACACAACAGAGGATTAGACAAAACTATATTCCTTTGGTTCTTTCTGATTTTGTCATTCCTAGCATAATATTCCAGCTTTTTTATTAAGCAACTATGCAGGCGGCAGCAGATATCTAATTATTAATAAGAGAACTGGAACAGTTGAATGTGATAGCTAGCATTGCTGGTGTAGGAGCAGGTAATTGTTCTCACCAAATCCACGTTAGAGAAGACATAGATCGCCACCGCCTCTGACTGTTAAATTTGGAGTTAAGGTAAAGCTGATTTCTCGAATATGAAAAGCTTTTGAGACAGAAGCTAAGGCCTAAGAGTTGGAAATGGGGCATATTTAGATCTATGCGAGGACTAAAATTTTGATAAATATGAAAATTTTAATAATTCAAAAAATGAAATTTTAATAGATATATAGAGTAAATATCGAATAAATTTTATTAAAAATTATATTAAAATTGTATATTCAACTAAAAATAGACTAAATATAAAATATCAGAAATATAAAAAAATTAATATCAACACTTGTAAAAAAATATTTCGAGAAAATACCACGAATATTATAAATATTTTAATCCTTGAATCTATCTGACTTTAATAGGCTTAGGACGTCCAATGTTAATAGTATATATTATTGAATAAAAGTTTAGGACCAACGTATTCAAAATGTTTCCATGCAAATTATTTGCGAGATTTATGCGTGTTCTAGTTCTCTATCTTCGAGTTTTATCCGCTCGTCCGAGACCGCAATAAAGGTTAAAGATTCATAAATAAAAGTGTTAGCTTCATATACATTTGATCATTTAATATCGAATTCAAATTTCAGAACATGGATATTCTTCAACAGTCAAGATATAATACCTTTTTACCATGAAAAAGGACAATTTTAATGGTGCCTTTTGATCCTAAAGACGTGCGTTGTCAACTTGTCATACTCGTCAAACATGATCCACATTCAAAATGAAAACTATTGCTGTTTGGAACTTACTCCATTGTGAGGCATAAGCCTAACTGCTCATATAATTAATTAGTACGTACTATGGAATTGTGTAGAATATGTTGAGAGCATTGCCAAAAGAACATGTTAGTTGGGCTAGCTGGATTATTTTCGTCACCTTCCTTTTCATCTTGCAGCTCAGTTTGAGATCTATAAATTTCCTATCACAGTTTTGGAATCCTCAACTTGTCGTAGTTGCTTCTTTGGGATCAAATACGTACCTGCATTGTTGATAAAGATGGGAGGAATTCGAGTTTCTGGGATTTTAGCTGTGTGTCTTATGTTAGTTATAGGATCTACTGATGCTCAGTTGCAGTTGGGTTTCTACACCAAGAACTGCCCAAAAGCGGAGAAGATTGTGAAGAACTTTGTCGAAGAGCACATTCGAAACGCTCCATCACTTGCAGCAGCACTCCTTAGAATGCATTTCCATGATTGCTTCGTCAGGGTTAGTTCATGTCCAATATTTGTCCCATTTAAAACCTGTATGTTTTAAGCTATGCTAAACTAGTTACTAATTAATCTAAGCTACTGGTTTGCTATACTTTACAGGGATGTGATGCTTCGGTGCTTGTGAACTCAACTTCGAGCAACACAGCTGAAAAGGATGCTCCCCCAAATCTAACACTGAGAGGGTTTGACTTCATTGACAGAATAAAGAGCTTAGTTGAAGCACAATGTCCTGGAGTAGTTTCATGTGCTGATGTTATTGCTTTGGCTGCAAGGGACTCTGTTGTAGCCACTGTAAGTTCTTCTTCGACCGGATTATTTTTGTCCCACCGAGTTTTTCTTAACTACGGGTTTTAACGGTTAATTACTTAATTATGCAGGGAGGTCCCTTTTGGAATGTTCCTACAGGGAGAAGAGATGGAGTGATCTCAAAATCATCAGAAGCTTTAGCAAGCATCCCATCCCCATTTAGCAACTTCAGCACCCTCCAAACAAGTTTTGCTAATCAAGGGCTTGATTTGAAGGACTTGGTCCTTCTCTCTGGTGCTCACACCATTGGTGTCTCTCATTGCACATCGTTTACAAATCGTCTTTACAATTTCACTGGGAAAGGTGATCAAGACCCAGACTTGGACAGTGAGTATGCAGCTAATCTGAAGGCAAAGAAATGCAGAAGTCTAAATGATAACACATCAATAGTGGAGATGGATCCAGGGAGCCATAGGACATTCGACCTTAGCTACTACACACACTTGCTTAAGAGAAGGGGGCTTTTCCAATCTGATTCTGCTTTAACAAAAAGCTCAACTACATACAACTATATCAAGCAGCTCATTCAGGGTTCGAGTCCAAACTTCCATGCCGCATTTGCCAAGTCTATGGAGAAAATGGGTCGGATTAATGTTAAGACGGGTTCATCTGGTGAGATTAGGAAGCATTGTGCAGTGGTGAATAGCTAGAAACCTTTGTGCATGTACCACACTGTCAACTTTTTCGTGTGATTATTTATCTGTGTGTGTATGCATTTTGTTTGTCTGAATAAATGAGGGGTCCTTCAGCGTGTTGTGATCTCACTGAAGATCGATCATACATGTAAATTGATGTAATTGCTATACCAAACAAGTTAAATTATATAAAATGTTTCTTAATTTCTCTACCAATTCATGATATATATGGTGATTATATATGTTCCAAAAAAACATTACATATGTCCAGATTTAAGATTTCAGAGTCGAATTTTCAAAAGAGTTGAAAAATTGAACAACTTTAGCACATTATTAAGTAAAGATCAAATTAATCTCAACAAGTTCATGAAAGAGGCTTGTTGATTTCAAAATGAGACTTGTGAAAAGATGATGATGATGATGATGAAAGAGTATGAAAAGACATATCAGAAATCCACACACCTCAAATTGTAATCCACAAACTCACTTTTCATATTTAGTACTCTCATATAAAGACAAAATTTAAGTTACTAAGAACAAAATTTAAGTTACTAAAAATGAAAAGTGAGTGTGTTGATTACAATTTAGGATGTGTGGATTTCAATTCCCATCATTATACATGTTAAAAGAGGTAGCTAAAGGCAAGTCTCTGCTACGGTTCCCTTTACGATGGCCAAATGACCGAGATGGAGACTATGATCTCGATAGGGGACATGGATCCTCATTCTTATCTGTGTGGTCAACTGATTTCGAACAAGTCTGTGGTGATTCCGGTGTTTTCCTCGACACTCTAGGTAGCATGGAATCTCAAGGATAGGTATGGGTGCGTGAAGAGGAATAGGGTTTGTATGTTTTCCAGTTCCAGTCGAAGGCTGAGAGAGACCGGGTCATTGGAAGAGGGTCGTGGTTCTTCAATGGAAGTATGCTGCTCTTAGCTGAGTATGACGGGCTGAGCCTTGTCAAAGAGACTTGCCTCTTGCAGATTTGGATCTCTGTCGTCAGACTCCGTTTTGCCATAAGGTATGACAAGACTTTGAGTCAGGTTGGGAATGGAGTTGGAGTCTTTGTGAGAGCAGATCCGGGGCCGATTCGGAGGAAGGAGTAGATCCAGCAAGTTAGGGTTGTTTTGGAAGGATATCATCGGATTTCGGTCAGTCATATAATTTATTATTTGTTGGAGTTATCAGTCAAGCTTGACCTTAAGGTTGAAAGGGTTCATGGGATATGCAAGGACTGTGGCTTGTTTGGTCATGGAAGGAGCCTATGCGACAAGGGATTGCCCTGTGGGCTGCCGATGGCGGACGTTGTCAATGTCATTGATGGCGGGTTTGTGATGGTGGAAACTATTGGGTTGGTGGAAGAGCCAATTCTGCAAGTGAAGGAGGCCTCGTTCGTTCAAGCGGGCGACCTGATTGGGAGTGTGGCAACGACTGCGATGGTCGTGGCTTCCTCGAGTTTTTCAGTGAGAAACCGTAGTTTCAAATTAGGGTTGACTGAATCTAGGAGTTTGATCGAAGGTGATGGGTTGGTTGTGGTTCTCTCATAGGCCTCTGATGATGGGCCTAGAAATTGTGGATTGAAAAGAAATGTTGGGTTGGAGTCTGGTGTTGTATTTGAACCATCTGGGGATGGATTGACTGCGCTGAAGAAGGCCAAGGCGAGTTTTCATGATCAAGATTTCGTTAAAGTTCTGGTACTGTGGTGCTCCGTGGAAAAGCTTCATAGAGAACCCAAGAAGAGAGGTCATCGTCGTGGCAGTCGGAATACTAAGAAGATAGTGCCTAGGGCACCCTAGATGGCAGACTCCATGGCTCTTAATTTGGAAAGTGCTAATGTTGATATAGGCCTCAGGTTTGAGACTGAAGAGGAGTAGTTCATATTATTTCAAGGATAGATCACTTCCGAAGTCTAATAACTTCTCTCTTTCTTTCAATTCAATGACAAGTACACCATTAGGTCTTAGGCCTTAATCAATTGAAAATTTTGGTTTCGGTCGGTTTTATTCTTGTTTTAATTATGCTCGTTTAACTGGCTCTTAAGTGCTACCTTCTGTTGGGTAGATCTTTTGAAAAGTACACCATTGGATCTTAGGCGTTAGTTTATTATTGGTTGAAAATATTTATCAAAATGGTTAAATTTACCAATAATTCTACTTATAGTGCTGAAGATGCTCTTAAGTTTGAATTTTTTAGTAAGAAAATGATTTAGGGCCTCATTGAGACCTAGGATTTGTGACTTCACTCCTAGGTGTCATGCCGATTCACAAAAACACATCATCAATTTGCCAAATCATGTTGTGTATTACTTGAAGAGGAAAACTATGAGAAATTTTGAAAAATAACATCTTTTAGGTTGTTGTTTTGATTTTTGACCTTGTTTTATTATCAAAACTAACCAAATATTAAGATAAAAAGTATTAAAAGTCAGTATCAATTATTTGGCTAACCTTTCCCTCTCCATTCTTTCAGCGACAAAAACTTGTAGGGCACGTTTACTTGCTTGGAATGAATTTGATTAGGAATGGAATAAAAAAAGAAATGGGAGACGGAGTGGAATGGAATAGTATGTAAGGAGTTCAATTCCATTGAACTGATTACTTATCACATGGAATTAGAATATGAATGGAATCAATTACGATTGATCTTGTTTACTTACTATATGAAATCAGAATCAAAACTACTTTAATTACTAAATTATCCTTTAAAAATGTTTGGATTCTGTCAGTTTAAGGCAATGAGCCACTTACCAATCATGGTTTGAATTAGAGAGAAACTTTCTGCTTAATTTAGCCAGATCGATGTTTATGCTTTGTGTAGTTGCTACTCCAAAAACAAAGACCTCTCTATAAGCAGTTGCCAATAGAGGGCTTTCAATTATGTCCAACGATACTACTTAATCATCTTCATCAAGTCTAATTGGTCAGAACAACAGGAACTTAGTCTTTATATAGAAATAAAAAAAATCATCAAATCAAAATCATATATATATATATATATAATAAAAAGGTCTGCCAGGTTGTAGATCGCCTCATTCATATCAAATAAAAAATACTCAAAAGAGGCCGCATGTATCCATAATACAAGAAGAAATAAATTCTAAAAGTCTCATGCATAAACACCAATTTAGAAAAATAATATCCACGGTATGACAAATATATGCATAAACACCCATTCAGAAAAATAATATCCATACATAACAAAATAACAAGTATATTCTAGGGTTAGACAATTTTGGGTTATTCAAAATTATGTGAGGATACTATAGGAATAAAAAATTTATTCCTGATGACATGATTCCTAAACCCATCTTCCCCCTTGGTATTCCAAATCCGGGTTGATCAACAATGAATTCCGGGTTGACTGATGGGATCCACAGCTTATTCCATTCCACTATGAACAAGTAAACACAAAAATTTTCTTAACCCGTAATCATTCTCTTGGATTTGTATTCCATTACTGCGAAGTAAACATGCCCCTAAGGTTTCTAGTTTTTCTTACGTGAGGTGTTGTACATTCTGGTTTCAATTGATGAAATTTTTTATGGAATTTTAAAGAAGTCAATTAATGATGACATGCTTAACACTAAATGGAAGGAAAGAATCAAACTCTAAGATTAGGGTTCTTGTTAAATTGGATGTTAAAGAATTTTTGTTCATTTGACACAAAACTGGAAATTAAGAAGCAGTGGCGGAGCTAGGAATTTAAGGTTGGGGGATTTGAATTAAAATGTCATGAACAATTTATATGAACAAGGAACAAACATCTCATTGAATTTTATCATAAAAGAGAAGATAAATACAATGAACTTTCTTAAAGAATACTAAAGGAAAAATCAAATGAGACAAATATTTTCGGCTAAATAAAGAAAACAAATATGAAATTAAGATTAGATTGAACAAAATCAAAGCTTACCAAATGTAAAATTTAAAAGAAATAATTCTTGGTCAATTTAGTTAAGGGGGGTTCATTATTAAAATTGAGGAAAACTTGTTATGATTAAGCTTCTTATTAACACTAATTAAAACTATACAGGAAACTCAACAGGTGACCGAACCCTCCCAAGCCGGAGTGTAGCTCTGCCCCTGTTAAGAAGCCTATCAAATGGGATATCAATGAAAAGAGAATGAATGTGATTCTGATAAATTTGAAACTTCTCATCAATAGGTAGATAGGTCCTTGTTTAATTTATTTCATCGATGAAAGATGGGTTTCCATGGCCATGGTTTAAAGATACCATGTCAAAGTTGGTATAGAAGAAAATTCTAAGTTTTAGTAGGTTCGTCGTTGTAGCATCTATTGATCTTAAACGTAATCTATGTTTAAGTTCAAGATTTAGAATAATCAGAAGTGAAAAATAACCAGAACAAAGAGAGCGATTAATGATGTTCCAAATATAACCAAGAGAAAAGAGAGATGTGAGAGAGAGCTAGATATGATATTAAATGTGAGAGATGATTATAGTTAATCAAATCAACAATTGGTATAAAAAACTGTAAGTCACGATGAATGACAAATAAGGGGTTCTAGTTGCACCTCTAAATTTACTTAATACACCTCTATGACTAAATACACCTCTTATTTACTTTTTACATGTTTAAAAAGCTGAATACACCTCTTTTATATTTACTACAATACCCTTAAAAGAATTTGTGGTGCTATGACTAAATACATCTCTTATTTACTTTTTACATGTTTAAAAAGCTGAATACACCTCTTTTATATTTACTACAAATTGTGATCGAGTCTGAGCCTGAACATTTTCTGAAATAAATTGTGAGCGAAAAACCCTTATTGTCTGTAATTCGCTTCATACCTAATCATTGGCTCATTCAACAATGTCAAGATGTACTTAAAACTCATTCAGAGCCTGAAGTGTATATGTTTTTAATTAATATGCATATGCCTTGTACCAGAGTATTATCATTATTTGTTTGTATTACAAGGATATCAATTCTCCTTGAATAGATAAAACAATAAATATATCTTGCACATCACAGTATTTTCTTAAATTGTTCCAACATTCAAATATATATCTATCAAATCTATGTTTTCAGTCATCAATTGTGAAAATTCCTGGAACTATAATATTCGGACAACATTGTTTGTATTCCTGTTGACGTTTCTCATATCTTGAATACAAATGTATAACTTTTGCGTCTGCATTACTCCTCCAGTTTGGTGCAAGGTTTGGCAACGGATGTTCCGGAGAGAATTTAAGCTGGAAAAAAATGTGAAGCACTGTGTTAGCATCAATTAAAGTAAACTTAAAACATTACATATATTTGAAAAATAGTACATATATGTACGTAGTGATTGTTATTCACATGACCAATTCCATTCTCCTTAATATCATTGCTACTTAGATGTCCAGTATGGTGTTCTACCAAAGGAAGAAATGTTATGCATTGCCCATCTGATATATTGATCACCACCACACCATAACAAGTAGCAATTAAATGCCCCATATCTGGGAAACACATCCAATACCTTATCGGTGCAAAGCCAGAGTGATAATAGTTAAGTGCATTCTTAACCTTCTCAACATTTCCAACACCAAAGAGTATTTCATACAATTGTGGCATATTATTCAATTCGTTTAATAGATCCTTACGAACCCGATGCCAAGATTTTCGGCCAAACCCCATCGCAGACGCAACAACTCTGTAACCACAATTGTCATCAGATTCGACATCAAATGCGCCGGTAATATATGGCTGCATTCCAAGTCGGAATTGACAATTATATTTGGTTGTAAGTACCGCATATGGAGAATCATTTGGGCTCTGTTAAATAAAATTGGTAGTCAATAATATATAACAAACCAAAATGTTAATAGGTACTTAAAAAACATTCATACCTGAGCTTTATTTGGGACATCCTTATGTTTTTTATTTGATGTAACATGAATAACAGGAATAATAGGGTCATGAGGAACATCTTGACCAACTTCATAAACTGCAGATGTGGGTGAATTATTGTCCTGACTAAAAATAGCATTATCAATCTCTCATGCAGACGGCAAACGACGAGTACTAGTGTCAACATGTGGACGTCCCTTTGTCTTTACTCTTTCTTCAGGCTCTCTAAGAAATGTACTATCTGGATTTATCTCCTCATCAATTTTTATCAAAAATTCTCGTTTTCTTTCATCATTCTGTTGTTTAAACCACTTTTCCAATCGAACCATGTGCTGTTTTATTGGGAACTTTTCTTGGGCATCACTAGTATGCATTGTTTGACCAATACCCAACTGTCTCCAATGCTTATGGATAGCATCAATAGAAATTGGCTTGTTCGAGCGTTTGTATTCAGCAATCTCATGTGCACATGGCAAACCATGTGTAACACGTATAGCACAACCACAATATGCCAAATTCTTAATATTTTCAGCCCTGCAATTGATGAACATATTAGAATAATTAACTTGATTTTACTATATCTATACATATAGTGTGTAATAAAAGAAACACAAGTACCTGTTAGTTTCACACACAATTTTGTTCAAGGCCGTAATTGATACATAACTTATTAGTTCCTTCAAATAATCATGCTTGAAATCATGTTGCAGGAAACACCGACTTTTCTCAAATGAAGCCTTGAGATCAGTATGATGCAACTCCATCAATGAATGTATATTGTCCCATGAAATATTGAAATTTAATTGGCTAGAACTCAGTTGTCTCTTTAGTTTTGAATGAGCACTTTCCACCCTACTCAAAGAAACAAAGAAAACATGCAAACTTCTTACATATAGTTCAATCAATTTAAATGCAATCAAATGATAGAAATGAAAAATGATAAAGCTCATCGATTACCGATTCGAAGTAGTAGTACCAAGGTGCATGCAAGTGTCTGCCCATGCAGCAACAAATCGATTTTTGTACTTGTTCAACCAACTATTCTTCACATAATCAAGTGTAGTGGGATATATACTAAAGTTTGACTCTAGTGCCTTAAGATTTATCAAGTACTCATCCTCAGTTGTAGAGCTGACAACATTGTTCCAAGCATCAAGAAATGCATCCCACCCTTCTTTCTTCGGAAACTTTTTCTTACACTCCTTCATCACATTTTTATTAATATGCCACGTACACAAAAGATGTCGAGAATCAGAAAATACTTTACTAATGCTATTCATTAAAGCTAATTCTCGATCAGTCACAATAACTCCTGGCGTATAGTCATCATGTAGAAGAGTCTTCAATCTGCTCAAAGCCTATGTATAATTGTCTTCTGCTTCCCTTGACATGTAAACAAATGCAACATTGAATGTCTTCTCAGTAGATGTCACCCCGACAATCTCAAAAAGAGGAAAACAATATCTATTTGTCTTATAAGTGCAATCCATGATAAGAACATGTGGAAAGGTACGTAAAATCTCAAGACAATAAGGATGACACCAGAATAAGTCTGTGTTAACATTATTTACACTTCTATGATGCTCAATGTAGTTATGTTCCCTTAACTTATGTAGCAAGCATTGCATTTGTGATCTCCCAGCCATAGTCTTTGTTCGATATGTTGTTCTGGCATTATATATTGTCTTCATGATTGTTACGTTGTCTCTATCCCGTTTCTTGATTGCAGTTAATATATCTTTCGGTCTCACTAAGCTAGTTGACATATCAACTAAGAGTGCATGTTCTTCTTTAGATAAACGTCCAACAAATGAGTGACCATGAAGGGATTGATAAGAAGGATGATTATGTTCACCACATATCACCTGCAATGTCCATTCATCCCCCGGTGTTGTTAATTCCCCTCAAGGCAAATCGACACCCACATTTTTTTGTACAACTAGCCTTGGGACGTTTCTTCTTCTTTTTTTCTTCATCAGTTTGCTTATCTCTCTTCTCACAATGAGCATTAGACTTCAAATACCGTCTGAAATAACCACCACGCTCGCAACAAAATTCTATTTTAGGTCTCTTTTTCTTATTTCCAATAGTTCCTGAATCTGACCTCTGAATAACAATCACCATATTATTCTTTTTTCCAACAGAACGAACCCACTCAACTAATGCATCTCTACTTTCAAACACCTTCAAAACCATACTATTATATCACATTGGTGACCATCTCATCGGGTCTGACATGACCTTGGTGACCATCGTAACCCGCTTTGTCGAGCCAGCCTTGGCGAATCCCGGCACTAACAATTTCGGCACGAGCCTCAGCCCTTGTCGTCCGCAGCTTCAAGTCAAACTCGGGGCTCGCCTGAAACTCGGAGATAGCAGAGTCCTTGGCCCGGGAAACCGCCTAAACCAAATCTCCTTTCTGCTGCTCCAGAGAAGTCACTTGTTGCTGTAGCGCCTGATTCTGTTGAGTCAGCTGAGCAATAGCGGCATCTTGAGAGCACCGGTCCTCCCGGTGACCCTCGATGACCCTCTCAAGCTCCGAGTTTTTGGCAACCAACTTTGCCACTTGGTCTTCTGCCTTGGCCAACTCCTTCCACGACGCGACCGCTGATGCGCTGGCCTCTTCCCGGAACCGAGCCAGGCATTCTTCGCTCGCCGTCACCTGGTCCCGGGCAGCCCGGAGGTCGTCCATGAGCACTCTCTCCCTCTCGGGGATACCTTCATTGATTAGCCGATCAGTTGCCAAGTATGACATCCTGACCGCCTACAAAAAAAATTTAGCGGGTTAGTATCAAGAAACAGAAAAAAAAACCCCAAACATAAGTCACACGAAGAAAACACTTACTCGCATCAGCTTCTCCTGTGTGCTCCGGGCGGAAATTACCGGGTCTTCGTGCTCCAGGATGCAGGAGTCAGCGGCACAGTTCTTCATGTCCGCCACCATCCTCTGGACGGGCACGTCCGCCATCCCTCCACTCGCCAACTCTTCCATGATCTCGTGGACGGCCCGGTGCTGCTTCCTCTCTTTCCTCTCCCTCCTCTCCTTCCTCCTCTTCCTCCTCTCGGACCTCGCCGAGCTGGATGCCTCCCGGGTGCGTTTGCGAGAGGGAACGGGTTTCACTTCGTGAACTTCGTCGCTCCCGTCACTCCCCTCAAGGTTTTCCTCACTCATCACCCTTTCAAAACCTCCAACATCTTTACCCCCGTCGTCAGCCTCATCTTCAGTCAACTCCTCTTCACCCGGGAGCACAGATGAGGGCACCGCGCTCATCACCGGTTCTTCAATCTCTTCATCTGCCAAGGTGAACTGAGTCACCGGTTCTTCAACTACCGGGTTTTCCGCCACCTCCGCGGGATTCCCATCAATTTCCTCCTCTTCCTCCTGGTACACCTCTGTTCCGAGAACCTCAGCCAGGTACCCGAGGATCTCGTTGTAGTGCAAGGTATCAACGTGGAATTGCTGAAGATCCCCTTGCTCGGTTTCTAGGCGCAGGAAAGCCGCTTTTGTGGTCAGATCGATATCGTACAGTAGACCATCCGCTGCTTGCGTCTGGATCCCGGCCCATACAACTTTATCTTAAAGCCGTCGTATATCCCCGGGTTCTTCCGCTTGGTAAACTCCATCGGAAGAAGAGCTACAACAAAAAACACAGCCCGTTACACAAGAGCATGCCATATGACAACAAAAATTCAAAGGACACTGGACACTGGACAAACCTGGTAGCTCCATCAACCAGCACCTGCTGTACACGTACAGCCTACAAAGCCGGTATGAACTCCGGTCATCTTGCCCACGGAAGGCCCATAGCATCCTCCGGATCCTCTTTTCCATCACCGGCTCTAGAGGAATATCGGGGACATCTGCAACAAACATAATTATAACCCGGGATAGCGAAAAGAGAAGAATCTGGAGAGAAAGAGGAACTTACTTATCAATGGTTGGAAGTCAACCGGTACTTGGAGCGTGTATCCCGGGTCTTGAAAGTTTCTTATTAAGAAACTTTTCTCCCTCCAGGTCCGGCTCACTGAGGATGGCAGGTCCTCAACGATCTTCTAAAAGGTCGCTTTGGACTTCAATTGGATAGTCCCGCTAAAACCCGTCTTCCGGGAATACTCGGCCCGGTACATGGCGTGCAACTCGTGGTATGTCGGCATCTGCTGCCTCAATACTTTGTACATAACGCACAACCCGAGAAGCTGTCTCCACGTGTTCGGGCCAATTTGCCCGATAGCGAAGTTGCTGACAGCTAAGAGGCACTGCACCTCTATTTTCAGCGGGAGTGACAGGCCGCACCGCAGCTGGTACTCGTGGCACAGCGTCCACCCATCACCGGGAGCGAAGAATTGGTCCTCGGGTTCCAAAGGGCGTATCTCAACGGACTCGGGGATCTTCCAGTTGCTCCTCAAATCCACGATCTCCTCCGCTGTCAGTGAATACCCGGGAGGATCGAGAGCGGTACCATCAGTGAAGGTTACAAAGTTGGACTCGGGGACGTGAGTGTCCATTGCTTCATTGGCCATCTGCAAAACCAAAAACACGGGGACATCAACAAAAACCCAGATAACCCGGCGATCACAAGTTAAAATCCCACCCAGCATAACGCAGAAACCCAGAAAAACATTCTTGGAAACCCAGAAACAGTACAAAAGTCATCCCAAAACACACAAAAAGGAGGGAAGGAGAAGCCATACCTTACTTGTGAGGGTTTGAAGGGGTTTTGAGGCAGATTTGAGTCTGGGAATCAAAAGAAACAGCGACAGGAGAGAGAGCGAAAGCAAAAAAAGCACGAAAAAGTTATCGGGTTTGGAGGTGAGACAAAACTGTCATACTCACCCCCTATTTATACAGTTAAAGGCGTGCACTGAAGGGACGTTTCGGTTTTTCAAGAAAAACGACACGTGTCACGCATGCCGCGTCACAAAACCGAAAAACTTTTCAGTTTCCCCCCACTACAACCCGGAGGCGTCGTTTTAAATTCTCAAGGTAAGAAGTATCTGCGGGTTACGCTTGCGTACGGACTTGGGGGACTGGGTACCCCGGGTTTGGTTGCTAACTTTGTAACCCGGTAAAGAAAAGATTTTAAGTCCCCACCCAAGCGTACCCCTTGACTGAGGACTTGGGGGACTTGTTTATAGGTGGAACCTAATATTTCACCTTTACCGGGTTACAATTCAAGAAAGAACCTCTGAATGTCTGGTCAATTATTAAATATGCATTATTTATTGTGCTTGAAGTATTGTTTATAGGGTGAAAGCCTAGTCAAATGTGAGAAGCCACTCTGGGTCCTTTGTCAGGGCCCAGTTCGTCGTAAAGCTAAGGAAAAGCAAGGGAAACTGTTCCCACATTGGAAAAGGACAAGGCATGCTGCCTTTAATGCTACTATAAATACCAGCGTGGACCTCCCGGTAAGGGGACGCGCAACTTCTTGACTATTCTTGAGTTTTCTGCTTACTTGACTGTGTCTAACTTAAGCATCGGAGTGGCTTCCCTCGGTAAACCAGGGGACGCCTCTTTGACGTGTTTATTCTTTACACATGAAAACTCGGAATACAAGGAAGTACCCTATTTCTGGAGCCGTGCCACCCGCCAAAGGGACCACGAGTTTACCCGGAAACAGTTGTATTCTATTTAGTCTTTATAGGTGTAAACAGTAAACTATTTAATTTATTTGTCTAAATATGTCTTTTCCCATATGTTGACAAAATCAAATAAAAAGAAAAAAAGATTAGAGGTGTATTAAGCAAGTAGAACTCCCCATGACAAATATATTGTCTATGAAAAAGAAAAAGAGTAGAAAGATAAGATGATTTTAACGAGACTGAGGGTAAAATAGACTTTTTATGAGAATCATTCGAACGGGGTATATGAGATAAGAGTTTTATTGAAATGGATTATAATTTTCATATTTTTGTGTATTTGGGCATTTGCTCTATATATTTTCATATGATATTCAAACTCAATTTATTAGTGTTATATTAATTTTAACCTAATTCAATGTGTACGAGACATTCTTTAGATTTCTACCTAATTAATGGCTGCTATTAAAACGTAAGATTTGTTTTCATCATGTAATAAAGTTCATTAATATCATTCATTAACCCCTTAAAATCTAAAAAGAAATATAAATGGTAAAATTGGTAATGCAATATTATGATTTGGTAAGAAATATTACATAAAATTAAAATATTTTTTTAAATACCTAGACACATAGAATTTAAAGCTATAAATTGTAGGCCTAATTTCAGTAATTTGAGACCCTCAATCCCTCTCCTTTTTAGTATATAGTGGATTCAGAATTTCATTTAACATAGAAAGAGAGGGCGCTGAGGGACTAGAGTAAGAAGGCTCAAAATCACGAAACATACTAAAAGCCCAAAGTAATTGACACCCTAATTCCCAAGTCGCTGCCCTATATATACCTCCCATCTTACACGGTCCCGTCATCCCCATCTTCTTCCTCCGCCTCCCCTCTTCTTCATATTTAGATATCTAGGGTTTATCAGTCAAATGTTTTTCTTCCTATGTTGGTTTTCTTTGTTTCTCTGAAGTGTGCTGTGATGATATCATTTGTGGACTAGAGTTTATGATCTGGGTTCTTCTCCCAGGACTTGATTACAACCCCTTGGCTGTCTGAGCACTCATTCATCTCTTCTCATCCAACCTAGTTTCAAAGATCTTGTATTTAATGCTACCCATCTCATGTTTTGTGTTTTACTTCTTCAAATTCCAATTCTTTTGATTACGTTGATTGTGGAGCTTATGATGAAAAGTTTAATTATCTTAGCGGATTTCAGTGAGGTCTTAGGATCAATGATCTGATTGTTACACACACTGAGGCTCAAGCTTTATCTTATTTTCCTATTTGATTGTGTTTAGAAATTTATCTTGAAATTGTTGGGTTTTGGTTGCTGTGATGAGGTTAAGCACTTGGACGTGTTTTGGGCAGTGGACGAGGCCTTCTTAAGGGTCTTGCCGTGAGCTCGATAACAAAACGACTTCTCCTTCCACTGAGATTCCCTTTTGTGTTTTTGTTTGTAGAAAAGGTTTGCAATGTGTGAAAGAGTGCGTCCTTTACCAATTCTAGTGAATTATCAGTTTCACTTGATATAATGGCTTGGACGCCAAATTGACATTGTGGCCATTCTGATCTTTGGGTTTTTAATGCCATTTGATCCGGGAAACTCCACATACATCTGGTATTGATTGTCATTCCAAACTCTTGGAAGTGCCTCACAAGTTTAGGGGATTCATGGATTAAAGCGTTGCGGTAGGTAGGTAAAGTAAGGTGTGCCCAATTGTAACAGAAGTTGACTTCTCGCATGACATAAAGAATAGAAACAATCTTAAAGCTCTTTATCAGAATTTAAACTTCACGAACCATTGATTTGATACCCCAATGAACATTGCAGCCATCATTGATAGTATGCTATATTGAGTCTTAAGAAAGATCGAGTCTTCTAAAATATTTCAGCACGGAGTACTTAGGTTGAATATTTGGAGTGAAAAGAGGCCGAGCTCCAACAATAGGGTATCCATGTGAGTTCCTAATCACAAAACCAAGATCATAGGAGCCAAAATTTTCTAAGAGTACAACACGTAGCTTATGATGTAAGAGAGTGCACCCAATACCATTTACCTAATATGTATTTACAAAATCATATGGTTCACGCATAGGGGTTTAATTATTAAGGTCGATACTCAAATTCATATGTACTAACTTTCCTAACAATATAACCACCACACAATAAGGAACAATTCCGACCGGTTACAACAAGGATGACAGCTTTCTTATGCCTAAGATTGAGTGTAGGAGAGAGATGGAGATCAAGAAAGTATTTTTGTCA
Organism: Comarum palustre; assembly: GCA_951800085.1. Taxonomy (NCBI): domain Eukaryota; kingdom Viridiplantae; phylum Streptophyta; class Magnoliopsida; order Rosales; family Rosaceae; genus Comarum; species Comarum palustre. Next base: position 5,854,125 of record OX637572.1, on the reverse strand, counting down.
TTCTTTTTTAGTTGGGTCTCATTACGGACACGTCAGCAAATAGACGACGTCGTGGAGTTCAAGTACCACATTGATAGTTTTTAAAGTATGGATATCACTATTACCCCTTCTAACGAGCGATCATTTTTACTGACATATATGAGGGATCACAGATTACACTAACTTTTTATCACTAAATCACATCTTCATCGTCCAGTATATAGATTTATATATGTATATCATCTCTGCAAAATTTTATCTAATTTGATGATCAATATGGTGCTCAAAAGCCAAAACTGCTAATTAAAATTATAAGTATAAATGGTTCATGTTTGATAAATTTGATGCGTCAATTGATTTCAGTTAGTTTAAAGCCTTAACGATCACCAAATTAGATGAAATTTTATAAAAATGATCTACATATATGAATCTAAGTATTAAACGGTGAAAATGTTGATATGTGATCGAAAAGTTGGTCTAATGCTTGATCCCTCATATATGTTAAAAAGTATGCATTAGTGGAGGAATCTTTTATATTTATACATATCCCTATATATAGGGGATCTGAATCTTCGTGTCCACCTTTTGGGGTCTCTAATCAAACTTCCAATCAAAACATCAATGATAATCTTATGCTCTCAACCATGAAGTTTCCATTGACAACCATCAATGGGGTTTAGATTTTCAATATTGGGGAGGCATGATTTTGTGGCGAATGATATCATCTGCATCAGGTCAGACTCGACCTAGTAGAGTGAGACTCAAGGCTGATTGGGTGTATGGGATGGTGGCATGAAGACCCAGGTTAAGGCCTCAACCAAGACCAGATTCGTCTCTGTTTGAGTATCTTTGATCAGCGACAGAACTATTGAGGTGGAAAGGTTTCGAAAAGCGACCGGTGATGGAACATGCCAAGTTTGGAAGTGATATTCGATGCTTCCTGGATTGTTTCTGTAGGCCAGAAAAAGGTGGTTGCGAAAATTGTCGGAGCATCGCGGTGGAGCTTTGCGGCAGCGTTCTTGGCTGCAATTCTCCCACATTTGGGTGCCCAGATCTGCTTGTAGGGTGTCCAAAACATTTGTTTTTTGTTTTTGGACCCTTCTTTGGGCTCAACAGATGGATGCTAACCCCTTAGGGTTTCACATTTAGGAACCAGGAGATATCAATTGTACTACTGAATTATCTGTAGTACCAAACGATGATTCAAGACATTTTGTGAAGCATGAAGTGAAGGAAGGCAACACGGGACATTGCACCTTGGGTACTATCATAACGTCTTGTCTGTCTATAGATGACAGCGGCCGGGTCCATCGTGTATACTTTGAAACAATGTTAGCAGTTTATTTTCTCAAAATTCAGGAACAATCCAAGAATATTATTTGGATTCGTTTCAAAACTCCGATGATACACCATACTGACTTCTTAGATGTGTCTAGGAAAGCTTGTCAACAAGCTATCTCTTGTAATCACGCTATTTTGAACATTTCTTTCTATTTGCAATAAAATCAGTAATATCTTATTTCAAAAAATGCATGGTTAATTAGCGATAACTGAAGAAGGGAGGATGAGCTGCACCAAAGTGCGTGTACATTGGCAGTAGGTGCCAGGAGTTTTGCAAGGAGGTTAGTAATGGCATGAGAGCAAACACATAAAAAGAAAATTGTATTTCTAATTTTTGATTGTAAAATTGTAAAATGGATTCAGAGTTCAGAACCAATTGAAGACGAAAACTTCCAGCACCTAGTAACTGCTCATGAAGACGATTTTCCTTGGATACTTTGATGCACTCAATATTAAGTACTATAGAACAAATAACCAAATGTTATACACTACTTCTTAGCCTCTAGCAATCTAGCATCCTCGTTCAGCATGAACGGTAATAGCTAAATTACTCTGAGCTCATTTCTTTGATGCAAGATATATTCCTGATATTATGGCAGCCCCAGCAACCACAACACCACAATATTTAAGAACTTTAACCGTCGAAAAACCTGTCTTTTGTGAAGGAATTCCCATAAGATCCGTCACCTGCAGTACAAAGCAAAACAAAAAGACTTGATCAAAAAGTAGACAACCTATGTTTTACATATATCTTCAATGAAACATGATAAGAATTCACTAATGAGAAAGCAAAGCATAGATGCTATCAAGGGGTAGCAAGCTAGATTGCCAATGTTAATTGGTGTGCAGACTGTTTTACAGGCACAATTGACAGTACTAGATAAGTAGCAATGTATGCAATTTACTAAGAAATGATTAACGTACCACAACAGGCTGCTCCCAGTGCTTCTTAATTCCTTGGAGGTGTCCCTTCCCTACAACTGCAACTACTGAATTATGCTCCTGAGCAATTCTTAGTAATGTGGACGACATGTACCTGATTATTCAAAAACATATAAGATAAGAAACTCGGAATTTATAAAAATAATTTATGAATTAAGAAAATGAAGCAGAAAATAAGGTTTTTAAAGCATCATTCACGCACAGTGCTCTGCACACATACAAATCCCAACCACAAATAGTTATCTAGGGTAGATATATTTTAATGTGGTGCTTCATCTTTCAAAATAGTATTTACTTTGTCAGAACCCATGAAGTCACAAAAGAACTTACTGATCTCGTTCATGTACAAGTGTTTCCATTAGAGTTGGGAACTCCTTACTCATCTCTTGAATCACAAGAGTCAGCACGTCAACATCATCCATTTCTTTTAGCTGGATATAAAACAAAATAAGTAATCAGAAGATTAAATAACTAATGCCAGATGGAGTAAATATTTACGCAGGCGAAAGAAGAGATACGTACCATTTTATTAAGTTCTTCAGGATCTGGTAAAAAGACCGCTTGAAAAAGTATGGAGTACAGTAGTTTTATCTTATGCCAAAGGGGCATTTTTGCCCATGTCCTTCGCAAAGTGATCTGGTTCAGTAAATGGAAAAATCATGTCATAGTAGTTCTTTATAATCATCTTATCACCCTACCGGCACTGCATAGGGAACTATCTTAATAAATTTTACCTGCACTGGACGATCACCAAGTACCACCTTACCCCCATACTTCAATGCTTCATCATATCCTACACGAAACTCAGCACCAGGAAACACCTCAAGCTTACTTGCAACCTAGAGAAAACCGAGTTTAATTACAATGCAAATAAATATACTACAAAAAAAATTGATAACAATCATATCAGATCAAACAGGAAAACTCTGCTAGGCTCGTGGATTAAAATGAAATACCTTAGCAAGGAACCAGCTGTAAAGAATTCCAAAGGCATTGTGATTCTTCTTCCACATATCTATCATTTCTCCCGCTGTAGGAACCTGAAATTCTAATATCAGTTCACATCTGCAACCGCGACACTCATCAACATGTCCAAACAATAACCGGATCACTTTCAAAATCTATTCCAACCGAATTCGAACAACAATGAACCTTAAGAAAAAAAGTACAGACCTTCAAGTTCTGAGGACTGAGTACAGCTACTCTGCTGGAGCATAACTCCAAGAAAACAACCTGCATTCGTCACAAAAACAGAAAATTCAACCCCGTGTAATTGATATCAATTTTGAAAAACGAAACCAACTCAAATAATCACCTCCGGTTTCAAATATCTTATCACTTCTTCAACTTCTCTGCATGATTCCTACAAACAAAACAACACCACAGCTTTAGAATTTACAGACAAATTCCGAATTCAGTTACAAAATCAGATCAGAATTTTACCGACGAAACGTGAGCCGTGCCGACGAGGTAGACGTCGCAAACGGCGCTCTCTGCGGTGGACGCACACGTCAGCACCACCACGCTCCGGGACAGCTCCTCCGGGAGGCCGCTCCTCCCCTCGACTAAGTCCGTTAGGGTCTCTCTAACAAAATCGAGTGTCGCCGACACGTCGTCGTTCTCCTCCGCCTCCTCTCTCTCCACATTGACGATGCTCTCAGACAAGCTGTCCGCCAGGGAACTCACGACGTGGACGAAATCCTCACCGGGATTCGGGTCGGGTTGCACCGTCGACTCCTCCGGGTCCATCGCGCGCCGTATGCGGCTAAAACCACGCTGAACGCCGCCGGTGACACGTGGCGTCAATTTCAGGTTCGGGAATTGTGCCTTTCGGGATCGAGGAGCAAAAGCGAGGGCGTTGCTGTTGAGCGAGTAGAGTCGACGAGTCCAGCGATTCATATCCCGATCTTGACCCTATTATATGGTTGACGTAACACGTGTACGGCTCATAACGCACGGCTATAGTTTATATATAATAATTGGTTTTCCACATTCTCTGTAACAGAGTATCGAAGAGGAAGACGAAGACTTTGGGCTTTTGAAGGGTTGGAGTTTGCTTTGTGCGGCGGAGGAGATGGTGGAGCAGAGGAAGCTGTTCAAGACGAAGCTTTGCGTATTGTATGAGAGAGGGAGGTGTTCGCGGCAGAGCTGCTCTTTTGCTCATGGCGAGGTTGAGCTACGTCGTTTTGACGGCTCCTCTCACGGTACATTTTGCTTCTTCATTGCCCATTTAATCTTATCTTGTGTTTAGGTTTATTTGATATGGTGTTAAGTGTGAGATTTCGGAAAGGATTAAACTTTGATAATGATTTTGACATGTTACACATAATTTTGAATCTAGTTTGTAATACATTTTTGTTTGTTTTGGATGAGTGATTTATTTTAATCAAGATATACAATGCACTTTGTTACTGCATTTTCGAGTTGTGGTTCCATTGTTATGTTCATCTAATGAGGTCCTTTCTCGCTTTGGTGAAACTATGATGTTTCTGCAATTTGGATATGATTTCCTATATCTGATGGAGCATATGAGACCACAAACCACATATGAGCTCTATAACTTATGGTTCATGCCGCAAAGGTTGCTGATTTAGAGATTCAGTGGTTTAGAGCTGCTGATATATTGCCTTGTCAGCTGCGGTTATTGTTGAGCTGAAATCTTTTGGAGAACATTCCAACTGTCATTGTATTGATTTTGGGAAGTGCCCGGTCATTGTGTTATGGCCTATATGGCTTGGGGGAGCTAATGCATCTTTGATGTGTTTGGATGGATCAAGATTAGTTAGTTCTGGAATATATCTTCTAATGACTTAAGACCATATTTAGTTTTTGTAACTATCCAAAGTTTCTATCCCCCATATCTGCTACTTCTGCTTTTTGTGGGATTCATGAGATCATGGTGTTCTCTAATTGAATCATATCATGAAGAGGAAGAATAATGCTATACTTGGGGAGAATTCTGCTCAGAAAATATTATTATATGTGCTTCAGATGATTATGTCTCTTACCCATGTATGGAAACCTGAGAATCTTCTGGTCTTTCTGATTGCTTCTTATTCTTCTCTGTCAACCTGAAGCTGTTATTGCCAATTCTCTTATATCAAATGCTTCTCTGATAAGATGGTTATCTCAATGGCATAAGCTACAAAATCTATTTCTCATATGAGAGCAGTAGTTACTATCGCCCCTTTGAAACTGGCAAGGATGCAACATTATTGTTCATTATTATGATACCATGTTATCCCATAAATGGTAAGCTTGCCTACTATCGTCAGGGGAGGTCTCTTTGTTTCTTCTGATAGTGGAACTGATAATTATTAGATCTGTTTTACCGAAAGATATTGTCTACCTCATCGCAGGTAGGCGGGACTCTGGAGTCAATGACTTGAGGGAGAGAATTGAGAGAAACTATTCTCCAAAGCGAGGGTATTCACCAGCAAGAGATGCCAGAGGCCGACATACACTTCGTGGTCAGGACTTTGTCTTCTTCTTTCTTTCATATTTGGTTACATATGAGCAGAGTTCGGGTGTCCCATGTTATGGAAGTTATTTGGATTCAGATATCTTCTGATATTTGGTCAAGTGTGACCGTTTGTGGTGAACCCATTCAATATTTGAGTCAGTAATCTAGTCATTTACTTCTATTTCTAAATTCCAGCTGAATTTTCCTTTTTGTTTTTTCTTGCTTATATTTCTATTGGCGTCACGGCAACGACAGAATATAGTCCATCCAGGTCCTTCGAAAAAGAAAGGTGATTTTTCATTTGCATTTTTCTTCTTTCTGGTTATTACTGGTTTCAGTTTTTATAAATTCTTGCCTTGTGAAATCGGAGGAAAAGAGAGAAAATAAAAGGGTGGTGTATTAAGTAGGAGAAAGGAAAGGGTGATTTTGATTGAGGGGGAGAGCACATAATTGACTGTACTAACTGTCTAAGCATAGTCCCGCATGAAGGTTACTAGTTCTCTTAATTATATTTATGGTTTTTTTTTCATTCATTTGATAACTGAATTGGGAGGTTAGGGGGTGATCTTGGATGTAGTCAGCACTCACCCTTCTATTTTTTTGTACATAGGAAGAAAGGTTTTTCTGTCACTTTAGAGTTTGCCTCATCATTAATCTATCTGCATGTATTTTTTTTCTGATAGTAAGAGAAGGAAGAGACAGCACGTGGATGATCACAGTGATTATTCTGGAAGTTTAAGAATTCCAATTGATCCTGAAGATGAAGTTAAAGAAGCCAGAAGTGTTTTTCAAAAGCAGGTACAATATTGTATCAATAGTTTACATCATAAGTTCATCCACAAATCTTTTCCGATTTCAGTTGAAAATTATCATTTGCATTTTCTTCTTTGAAATGCTGCAGTTACAGGTAATACAGTCAGAGCTCAAAATTGCTGAGCAACACAGATCTCACTTAGAGGTCAGTTTCAATTATTATATTGCTCAATGGTCAACACCAGTGTGCTTTCGCTTATTGATTTTTGTTTATGTAAAAGTCAACATGCTTCAAAAGAAATGTTAATTTGGCAAATTTTCTTGTATATTCTATATGCTTCCAAGAGAAAATTTTGGTCAAAATGATACATCATGAAAATACTTTTTGCCAAGGTTTTGGTCGTTCTGTTTTTGTTTGAGGTGTACATGAAATATGTCTTGCATGAGTTTTACAATTGTCAGTACGGTGGGAAAGAATTATGTATTGGAAGTTCTCCTTGTTTCTTTTGCTTTTGTCCCTGACTCTATTTTCTGCCTATATTTCTGGTACTGCAGGTCTGTCTGGGAGAGAGGTCTCAAGAAGTGGACAGTCTTACTTTAAAAATTCAAGAGCTTGAGGCCCAATTATACAAAGAAAAAGAAGAATGTAAGAGGTAATTGATATACTATATGAATTTTTGTTGTCCCCTCTACAAGAGAATGTCAATGGGTCTATAATAACTGAACGGTTTTTCATCTTCTTCTCTGGGATTCTGAAACATGCAGGATCTCCCATAAAGTTAAGAAGTTTGTAAAAGCACATTCTCATCATTCAAGGATACAAGACCAACTTAAAAGGCAAGCTCTTTAATGTGATTATAACTTCCTCTGGTTGCTTTTGCATTCTGAAATTATCAGAATTTTAAAAGAGCTTGCAAATGTGAATTTTTCTTTTCTTGAAAACCTGTAGATCACAGGTCCGACTAAATAAGTTGGGAGATCGTCTTGGTTTGGATACTTATGTCACTGATGCCAATGAAGAGGATGCAGGCATTAATATTGTCAGCGATGGGGAGACTGATTTTCCTGTCACCTTTCATAAGAAGCAGATGTGTGATGTTTCTCCGATCAAGAAAAAGCTCGATTTAAATAGGGATCCTGCCCAAGAACCAAAACAAGCTGGTAAGTTATCCCATTTCATAGGTTTAGTGGTTTTATAGAGTAAAAAATGTCATCTCATTGTTTCAAGGCTGAAGTTTCCAAAGACCACGAGCCTTGGCAGTGCATAGCAGCTGAGTTTTCCTTTTCACTGGTGCATGTGCTTATCTGTTGAAAGCAGAATTCGTACCATAAAATACTCTGTTTGGATGTACTTGTTAATTCACCTATGTGACTGAATTTAGACTTGAAGAGCTGGCATTTGAAGTAAACTAGTTTTTGCTAATTAACTGATGTTCGAACTTGTTGAGTATTCTTCAGAATTCATATGCACCCTCATTTGATGTTTGAACTATGTTGCCGAAGTTGTTTCCTTCATGATTAGCATATATGTGGTTTATTTTATTGATGCCTGATTTTTAGTGATACATACCAGCTCATTCAACAAGACCACAGAGACTCTCTCGATGGAACATAAACCCTGCTCAATCAAATTTTGAGAATGGAAATGATGCAATGAACAACGGAATTGGGAGTCCAAGGCTCTTAACAAAGGACAGCAAGCATGACAAGAGGAAGGCTGCTTCGTCTAGTGTCGTCTATGCTGATGTGGTATGTTTTTCAGTACTTTCTAGTAGGTGAAACCAGCAGCTATATATTTAACTCCAAATGTGGCATGGGAGCATGTTCTTGAAAATTTATACATGATTATTATAGTGTGGACATGGAAAAGTTCTTTTCATGTTAAGGATATTGTGTGAATGACCTCCGAAATTGATCTTCTCCTTATGCATGGGGCTAATTTCTATCATTACATAAAGGTTGCATTTATGTACTAAGTAGTAAGTACTCACTAATTTGGCCTTGCATTGAAATCCTTGGATAACTAATGTGCAGTCAAAGACTTCGGAGTCAGGACATGTGGTACCCTCAACCAGCATGGCAGCTCATGCAGTAGATACTGAAATTGATGTTGAACTGGACGGTAAACTTGAGAATGTTGATATTGCTTCTAGAAGAATAGAGGGGGAACCTACATATGAGAGCGGGACATTTGCACTTCCACTTCCTCCACCTCCCCCATTCCCTCCGAAGAACTTTTCACAGGTCAGTCCTTTTCAGTCAATTATCATTACTGCTGGAAAGTAGATTGTATTGTATATAATTTCATAGTACTGCACCTTTTCTTTTTGAACATTAATGTAGCCTTTGCTGCCTTGGAATTTATACTTATTTTTTTGTCAAATATTATTTGGTTTAACTATGCAGCATGAGGGTGATGACGAAATTGTAGATATTGTTGATGGAGTTGAGTAGGTGATGAGCAGTAAGATGATCAGTCACTTTGTGTGTGGATGGAGTCGAGTAGGAGATGACTAACATGATTAATCTCTTTGTTTGGAGATACTGAGCATGATTAGCGAATGTGCAGTACTTTATAAAGATGGTGTTTATTTTTTGGGCTGAGAATGTGCACAGAAATTTTCCCCTTTTCCCTATGTTACTCTTATGTATTTCACTTTGCATATAACTCTTGCATTTGCCTGTCTGTTAACAATTATCCATTATCCATAGCAACAGCTTCAACTAGCATAGACCAGAAATGAGCAAGTTTCACTTGTAGGTATAGTATTTCAAAGTGGCTGCAAAATTGAGTGCTTTTGGTCTCAAACATGATAGGGCACCCTCCATTTAAAAGGAAAATTGTCATGGAAGGGAAGTGACCCATACAAGCAATGAACTTATTGATGTCCTATCTATAGTAGGTAATCTTTTGCAAGCTTCATAAGGCTCATTGGTTATTGTTCTTCTAAGCATCTTGGACACCTGCATCTAAAACCGTAATCTGCAAGTAATGCCTGTCTCTCCTCCAAAGGAATGTCCTCATCCACATAAGAAATAGTAACCTGAAAGTGCATCAAATTAATGGGTGATCACCAACTGAAGGATATTATTATTATTATTGACCTCAGAGAATAATCAAGTTGAACTTTCAGTATTACCTCCTCTCCCTTGGGAATTTCTTTTAGCGCAACTAATGTTGCTTGACCATCTCTGTCCTGATTATGGAGAATAAGCAGAAAAGTGAGGAGTGCTATTGAAAGATGCACATGGGCTTTTTCTCTAAATAATACTCTCAAATCACTGCCATTCTAGACTACAAATCCAGTAAATACAAGGTAAACTTCATGTACCTCCTCTCTTTTGAATGCCTTGGCATTAGGTGTACAGGAATGATTCATACAACTCTGTAGAGGATAAAATGCTGTGCCTAACAGAAGAAAAGATGTAGCTTTGAACAATTACTAGAGAGCAAATCAAAGTACTTTCATGATTTAATAGAAAAGTTACTGCAAAATGACATCATACCTTGGCAACAAACTGAATAGTCATCACCAAGAGCATCCAAAAATGGTCGTGTAATCTCCTCAGCTTCCTTCTGTCACGAAATACAGGGATATGATATTAGAACATTAATTTGATAAAATGTTGGAGAAAGAGTGGATTCTAACCCTTTCAGGATCTGGAAGATCATCTATGTATAAAAAGTAATCTTCCACAGGAGATGCTACAACCAAATCCCTGAAACATAAGAACGCAAAGAAGTTAGAGATCAATGCCTCCGAAAATTAAGCATACATTTAACAGTGTATAAACTGAAATACTACAGGAAGCCTTGAAAGGTGCAACTTACAGATTATTCAACTCGAACATGCCAATTATATGTCCATAAATTTCAAGAGAGAATACTGGTGAAGAGTAAAGGAGTCCAAATATATAAACAGCAAAAAAGTATTGAAGCATGATTCCAATAAGTCAACATGCAACAAGTTCTAATTTGGGAAGGATACTTGGTTTACATTCCTCATCAAAGATGGCTGCTTTTAGGAGCTGCAGTGACTGAAAATGACCAATAAAGAAAAGAAAGATATAAAGTATTAGCAGGATCCGGGATACAGTAAGTGGATAAAGTGGTAATAAAGTTAGATAATCTGAAACCATCTAGACAAGGTATTACCATGAATGCCAGCTCTCTTATTTGCATCCTAAATGCAGCTTCGTCAGAAGATTTAACGTCAATTGGCAACGCAACACAGTCCCACCACCTAATATCAAAAAAATGTAGGGGAATAAGAAAAAAACCTACATGAGTGAACACAAAGAAGGGAAAACTTGAAGAATAAATACACCTGATATATAGTAAATTATCACCTTCTCTTGTGTCCCATCGATATTGGCTTCCATGCTTCTAAGAGTAAGGATAGATATGGACTCTCTGAAACATTACTGTCTCCTTCAGAGTGAGTTAATTTCAACTTCCTATAGTTTAAAATGGTGGAAGCCACTGCCTGAAAAGAAACCATCGTTGTTTTCACATTATTCGAATCGTACAACAGCATAGTGATGACCATTATCCATATATTATCAACTGTCTATTCATGAGTGCATTAAGGATAAAATGAGACTACATACTCTGCAAGTATCACATCACATAGGCTGCTAGAAGTACTCAAATTGACGGAAGACAATTTGATCATGGTCCTGACTAAATAATTAAACGAGTACAATCACGAAAAAAAGTACCAAAACCACAATTGGAGATAACTGAAAAGAATCGACATACCTTCGCAGCAAGGAGGAATATATCATTGGTTTCTGATAAAACAAAAACAAAGCAATTAAAAGAGGATAGAGTTAGTAGAGTATATAGAGAACACACAGCTACAAAGCAAGAGAATATACACAACATACAAATTAATATTACCATTGGCATGCTGTATAAACTTCACAAGTGCCTCCCTACTCACCGCCTCTGACCTCTCTCCGGTGCAAAGCAAGCAATGCGAGGAATTCCAATCCGAGTCTGCACATAGTTTGCTACACATTGGCGACAACAAACAAGTCACTTATTTTTCCTATACCAACACGGCGCAATCAATCAAAAATATCAAAACTTGGCTTTACCCCACCTGCAGTAATAAGCTTCTCCACATCCCCCAGGACATAGAACAGCCTGAGGCATCGAAAACTTATCCGAATATGGCAGTTTGAGTTCACCATTCATCAAAGCCTCTGCAAGTCCTTTAGGAAGTGGAACCTTATCTTTGTAAGCTGAACTGCTCGAACCACATTGCCCCAACTCCTCTTCTTGTTCCTCGTCAGATTGACAACAATTGGAAGAAACTCCCAGTTCTTGAAGATAAAGCCTCCTTCCGATTTGCCGCTCAACAGAACCAACAAACCGGAAACAGAAGCTGCAAACTAAACACTCAATCTGCAACCACAACAAAAACCAAACCAAACTCAATCAAGACAGCTTTGATAAACTCGAAAACAACAACACGTGTTACCTTGTTGGAAGAATGCTGATGTCCCACGAGCATTTGGTCCTTGAGGACAAGCTGGTCTCCTTCCAAGTCCGACACGGCGTAGACACCTGAGACCAAAAAGGGACAAGACTCAGAATTTGAGTTAAAACATGGAGGGTTTGAAGTGAGTTGAGTTGGGTTGGGGTTGTTTCACCTTTGCCGAGGTGGCCGTTGTGTTTGACAGTGATGGCGTGGCATTGTCGGGTTTGGATGAGGTGGTTCAAGTAGTGTTCTACTTGGGATGGTGGAGGAGGTTCCAGAAGGGCTGAGATTTCGTGGCGGAGCTCTGCGTCTAACGGGCACGCGCTCTCCATTTCAGAACTCTAATGGCGGCCAAGCAGTGGACTAGTAGTTGCTTTTGTTTCTACAAGTCGCAACCCATAAGTCCAACCCAAAATCAAATGTGATTTTGTTACGGTCAAATGAAATTGGTCAATCACCAGTGTTTGACAAGTTTTCTTATACTATATCAATACTCATAACAACACCAGCTAGTGTCGAACTCACGAGTGGTGACAATAAACCAAACCATGTATGTTGCACGGACAGATGGAGTGTCGGAGTGTTCGACACGCGCCGACACGTCGACACACGTGTCCGACACGCTATGTGGTATGTCGGAAAATGTTGATTTTTCTGACACGACCTCGACACGTTGACTGACATGCCACATAAGCTTCGGGCACGCCATGTCACCAAATTTAATAAAAATTATTATGAAAAAAAACCAAAACCTTGTTAAACCTAAAAAACCTCACATTTTTAGCCTATTCTTTTCGCCGATCTTCATGACAATATCCTCTCCTCAGCCTCTAAGAGTTACGAGTCTCTTCCTATTGTGAGTCGCGTCAAGATCCTCTTTATTGACGGTCTCTCCAGCAATAGCCGCAGTCATCAAAGAATTATGGTTTGAAGGACGAGATTGGGGATGGAAGAGAGATGAGGTATGATTATGTTTCTGAAACTCAAATTGAAATTTTATTTAAGAGTAAAGAAGAAGAGACGGCATGATAAATTGTGTTGGTTTAGTCAGAAATAAAGAAGGATGAGGGATTGAGTTGTGTTGTTGAGTGAGTATGACAAGAAAACAAAAGGAACTTATATATATATATATATATATATATATATATATATATTAGAAGCTTTTAGTATGTTTTTAAGGGGGGTTTTAAAAAACATTTAGTAATTTTTATATATACTAAAAATATATAAATATATTAATTATTTACCGTATCGGAACTTCATTTTTTAAGATTTTCCGCCCATGCATCATACCAAACCATTTAGATTTAGTGTTGAGCTCGTATGTCAGGTTCGGTCATTAATGAACTATAGATATAGAAGTAAACAGGAGAAATAAAATGAAATTACTAATTTTGCACTAGATGGATTTGTTCATCGACAATAACATGGTTATTCTTATGGATTCAGTTCTTTTATTTCAATGTTAAAGACGCGTTTAGGATTTTGGGGTTGCTACCTATCAAATACTGAATAGTGCATCAATTGATAGTGAATCAAGAAAGTTCTCAATACCTGTTACACCAAAAGAAGTTTGCAAGGCATGGACAAAGAACCTTTCAAACTTGGGGATGAAGCAATTAGTCTGAAAAAAAAATCAAATTAGAATCCATGGTGGCACATCTATTAACTAAGCTAGATTACATGCATCAACCCCTTCATAAAATTTCCGGTTGGGAACTTGGATTTCATCCATTCTATTACACAAATCTCAAATGAAGAACATCCCTTGAAACAGTGTTTTACACGAGCAGGTCTACCGTCTAACTAGCGACTACCAATAACCAAACAGTACAACAAGAAAAGAGAGCACTGAGCTTTAATGCGCTGAAGCTTAAAGTATGAAATACATAAAACCCAAAATAAGGAGGGAAAGAACCCTAATAGAAACCTAAAGATTTATGTTTTGTAATCATCGTCTCTTTAAGCATCAAATCCGAAGAACAGTTCCAAGGATGGGGAGTTAAACACATTGGAAGCAGCCCGTTCAGATCTAGTAGGAGAGATGTGAAGCTGATACTTGATAAACCTCTGCAACCAACAATAAATAAATGACTTAGATGACAGGCATGAAAATGAGCATATACATCAGAATATAGTAGTTTGAAGAAATAACAAGAAAAGTAAGAGGAATATAGTAAGAGGAATATACAGATAATTGAAAGATGATCTCAGGATTTGTGTCGATATGCCAATCTGGTTCCAACTGCCGAACAAAGGATGTCCGCCCATTCTCTGTGCTGCAGAACAGAACCTGTGCAGTTCCATCACAAGATTTCTGAAGTGAGGAAAATAACAAGATATTTGAAAAGACTAGTTTATCAGGTAGTGAGAGCAAGCCACACTGTTCATTGAGCCAATTCAGCCTCGTCATGGTAAGCCTCTTTCCTGCTAATAACAGGAAGTCTTCCACAAAATGATTTATGATGTTATCAACACATATAGTTACCTTGTCTTTGACCAAACCCCCCGATGTGAAAACCCCAGCATCTTCCAAAGCCGATAGAACCTTGTTCTGAAAAAAGTATATACTCGTCAATTATAAAGAAATATAAATCAGTGATAGGCATATGTAGCAAATAAAAAACACCTTCACAATTCACATGTGAACCTTATAAATGAACATACAATTTAATACTAATATTTAGCATAGAGAGCAAAAAAAATATCCTAGTGATGCTGCCATCAAGATAACAGCCATTTAGACATTATCTGAGTAGATAGCACGTAAGAACTACAAAGTATCACCCACCCCTGCCAACTATGCCAGTATGTCCATAAAAGTATTTTGATTACTGATCAAACATAATAAGTTAATAAAACACTTAAGCATGGAGTACAGCATCCAATGAGATCAATTGCCATTTTGAATATCAAGATGTCACTGCTTCAAAAAATAGCTTTAAAGGGCTAGGAACTCCAAGAGTGGTTAACAAGCAAAGAAATTAAGTTAGGCCCCACTAACATGCATGAAAACTCATATCTCATCAAGTCAGAACAAAAACATAAAGTTTGATGCATAGAGGCTCTCACATACTTCAGTTTCATCATCCAGAACTCTTTCCATTAGATACAGATCGCAATATTTTGTGATCTCCAAGAGTACTTCTAGCACTGAGTACTTCACCGTCACTTGTTTCTGTCAGGATAAAAGCATAAAAGAAAACCATTAACCTCTATTCATTACAAGTTACATAAATAAATTTACTGGAAAGGAATCAGACTACCTGAAGTTCCTCTGGGGTACTTTCCTCCAGGATTACTCCAAGTAAACGACAAGTCACCTGCACAGCAGCTTTAAGCATGAGTTTTTTGATAAGAATAAATAGTTGCCTAAGACCCATACAAATCAACTTTAATTATTCTCGTTAAATAATTCCATACAGTTTCAAATATCAGTTTTGGTGGCCAATAACAATTCTTTGAAAAAATTAAAGACCCAAGTCCATTAGTGTAGCAACTCCCAATGATGTTTTACATCATGCAGTAAGTTGAGAATCAATATAAGCTGATATGAGGGCTCTTAACAAAGTACCTTTCTTCCTTCACTCAGTTTCTGCCTAACTATCTGCCCCAAGGTTGGCTGCAAATCACATGAAAACAATTCAGTACAACCGACATCAACACAAAGTGGAACACAAATCATGTGGCAGACCCATAACAGTTACCTTTACTGGCTGAAAGAACTCATCAACAGCATTCTGTGCTCTGGTAGCTTCTGATGATGTAACTGCCCTATTCGTCAACGTAGAATTTGAAGGAGAATTGACCCCAGAACTACTGGATGCCGGTGCCTGGCGCTTCGGCTGCCTTCTTCGGGGTGCGGCAGGGGTTCTAAAAAGCCTCCAGGTAAACACTATCGCAACGGCAAAGCCAGCAATTGCCCCAATAGAACGTGTATTCTGAACACCATTCCAAAAAGTTATGTCAGTCACACAACACCAACATCACCAATGTTACATTCAATTCATATTCACTAAAACCTATTAGGATCATAAATTCCTTCACTAAATTAATGAGTTTCTTTTCAAACTAGTCATCTATAAAACCTATTAGGATCATAATTTCTTCACTAAATTAAATGGTTCTGTCTTGATTAAGCCTATCGTAGTCAAATTTTCACAAACTGAAAGCTTTATGGAAATTTGGTTACACTTAAGCAATTGAAATTAGGTTTCATATTGAAACCAGAATCGAATGGCGAACAAAACGACAAATGACCCTAAATTTGCAGAAAGGAAGAATCCTTGGGTAATCAGATCTGCGAGAGAAGGGAAGGATTACCAAGTTTTGGGAGGAGATCGAGAATAAAGAGGACATCTTGACGGTGAGATAAGTGCCGAAGCGCTTGATGAGTTGGAGAAGCTCTTCCTTCGAAGCATCCGCCATGTCTCCTCCTCCAAGTCTTCTTCTTCTTCTTTTAGGAAATTGACGACTCTAATTCGGCAAAGACCAAAAAGGGTTTTAAATACTAGTTAGCTCAGGACAGGAGCTAAGCTTCTCAATATCTCTATCTCTGAAATTACAACAAGTACTTTTTTGTCAACGAACCCCGATGCAGGGAGTTTGATGCCAAAACTAGTTGGTTCTATTTTTTTGGAAAAAAAACTTGATTTTTTAGTTTTGAATATATATTTTTAACAATATCAATCTTAATTTTAATTGTTTAATAATTAAATTAACCAATAAAGATTATCTATACAAAATATTAATATATATATATATATATAAAATTTACTCAACTAAATGCATCGAATAAAATTAGCAGTTCCTGAGCTTTTATGATAATCCGTTCATTTTGTTCGATGCATTCCGCTGAGCAAACAATATTTTTACATTGTTTTTTTATAGATGATCTTCATTGGTTAATTCAACTATTGAACGGTTAAGATTACGATTGATATTGTTAAAAGTATATTTTCAGGAGATAGAACGAAGATCTTGGTCCGATCTAGATGAGGCCTAAGTATTTTTTTTCTTGGATTAATTTCAGTTTACCTACCTGAAGTATGAGACTAACATCATTTCACACCCCGTACTTTTAATCTTAAAAGTTTACCCCTTAAATTTTCTAATTTTTATCAATCATACCCAATTACTAAAATTTCGACCAATTTGAATATTAAATATTACTATGTAGTCTTATTAAACAAGTTTTAAAAGTTGATTTTGATGAAGTATGAGAATAATGCGATTAGAGAATCGTGAAACAGATATACTTTATTCATAGATAGGTGTCTCTACTTTATTCATAGATATGAGAAGCAATGGCTGCAAAACTAGAATCCATGCATAAAAACTATGTGTGGGAGCTAGTCAAGCCAAATCAAACTCAGAAACCCATTGGCTGTAAATGGGTGTTCAAAATTAAAAGAGATGTAAGTGGAAAGGTAGAAACACATAAAGCTAGACTTGTAGCTAAATGTTTCACATAAAAGGAGTATATTGACTACACTGAAACATTCTCACCTGTTTCATCTAAGGACTCTTTCAGAATCATAATGACTCTTGTAGCTCATTATTTCATGGAGTTCCATCAGATGAATGTAAAAACAACTTTTCGTAATGGGGAGTTGAAAGAGGTGATTTGCATGGCACAACCAGAAGGTTTTAAAGAGGCTGGTAAAGAAAACATGGTGTGTAGACTTAAGAAATCCATTTATGGACTTAAACAAGCTAGTAGACAGTGGTACACAAAGTTTGATGTTGTTATCTCATCTTTTAGTTTTTATGAAAATATAGTTGATGAGTGTGTTTATCTCAATGTGGTTTGTAATAATTTTATTTTTCTTATTCTCTATGTCGATGACACTCTTCTTGCAAGCAGTAATGTTAAACTCCTTAAAGATACTAAGGATTTTCTGTCAAAGAATTTTGACATGAAAGATTTGGGAGAAGTTTGTTATGTTTTAGGCATTGAGATTAAGAGAGATAGGAAGCACGATCTGTTGGGTTTGTCTCAGCAGAATTATATTTCTAAAGTTTTAAGAGGTTTAGAATGGAAACTTGTGGTATTGGTGCACTACCAGAATAAGTATCATAGCCGACGAAAAAAAAATTAACAGGCCGACGAAATTTTTTTTCGTCGGCTAAAGTCCACTTTAGCCGACGATTTTTTTTTTCGTCGGCTAAGTAAAAATTTCGTCGGCTAAAGTGGCATTTTAGCCGACGAAAAAAAAATTTGTCGGCTAAAGTGGTTTTTTCGTCGGCTAAAGTGCTTTTTTCGTCGGCTATAGTATGTGAACTTTAGCCGACGAAATTTGAAAAGTTTAGCCGACGAAATTAGGGTATTTCGTCGGCTAAAGTAACTTTTAGTTATAAAATTGTACTACGGATATTTTGGTGTCCGATTGACTATTGTGATACCAATCTGGAAGCAGAACGGGCGTAGGAGCAAAACTCATGGCTTTGCCATGACATATAAGCTTTTTTGGCCATCCGAGTTCGTTTAAGGCTTCAAAATGAAGTTTTTCTAAACGCTTAATACACGAAAATGTCCATATCTACGCCTATATAAGGTATTTTGGCCGAACCTTCAACACAACAAACACTTACCATAATGAGACGCAACTGTCCATCTAAAAATTTTGAGACATTTACCCCTCCATGATAGGCCTTCCCGTATAGATAAATAATGGTAAATAGTAGGCATGTTGTGATTCCGGTCATCAAAATTCACAAACAAAAATACGACCGTCAGATATCATCAATATGTTGAAATATATCTCTGGTAAAAAATTCAACTTTATCTGATAAATTTAAGAACTTCATCTAGACGGTCAATCTCGTAAGTCAAACCTCTATATTGTATTGACTGCAACTATCGGCACCGAGACTTTACCGGAATTACGTGATTTTTCAACCGTAGGCGTATTTCACCATTCCGGTCATATCTTATTTCACGACTTTTTTGCGTTTGAAGTTTCTACGTACAGTTTGTTTTAGAAACGAAACATTTACTTAAAGCTTAGTAAACAAGTTATACAACATTAGTACGCATGTTGTGATTCCGATGATCAAAGTTGAGAAACAAAATTCCGACTGTCAGATATGATCATTATGTTGAAATATGTATATAGGAAAAAATTTAACTTAATCTGACAACGTTAAGGGCTCGATCCTTACGGTCAATCACGTAAGTCAAACCCCTTAATGCACGGAAACGGTCATTTGACCGTCTAAATTACGTATTTTGCCCGGACCTTCAACTGAAAATAGTTTCAAATCGATGAGACGCAACCAGTGGTATAAAAATTTTATGAAAAATAACTACCGGAGATAGGGCTACCTCTAAGGAGAAAGAATGGAAAATTGAGTTAACCGCAATTATCGGTACCGAGACTTTACCGGAATTACGTGATTTTTCAACTATAGACGTATTTCACCATTCCGGTCATATCTTATTTCACGACTTTTTTGCGTTTGAAGCTTCTACGTATAGGGTTTAGGGTTTAGGGTTTTAGCCGACGAAATTAGGGTAATTCGTCGGCTAAGGTTAAATTAATAAATAAAATAAATAACTATAGCCGACGAAATTAGGGTATTTCGTCGGCTAAGGTTAAATTAATAAATAAATAAAATAAATAACTATAGCCGACGAAATTAGGGTATTTCGTCGGCTAAAGTTAATTAAAAATTCAAATTTTTTGGCGGGGATTTTTAAAATTTTAAAATTTTTCGACGAAAATTTTGAACTTTAGCCGACGAAATTTCGTCGGCTAAAGTTCAAAATTTTCTATATCTTTCATTTTTCTCCTCCTCCTCCTCTTCATCTTCCCTTCTCCTCCTCCTCCCTCCTCTTCATCCTCCCTTCTCCTTCTTCTCCTCATCCTCCTCTTCATCTTCCCTCCTCCTCCTCCTCCTCCTCCTCTTCATCTTCCCTCCTCCTCCTCTTCATCTTCCCTCCTCCTCCTCTTCATCTTCCCTTCCCCTCCTCCTCTTCATCTTCCCTCCTCCTCCTCCTCTTCATCTTCCCTTCCCCTCCTCCTCTTCATCTTCCCTTCCCCTCCTCCTCCTCTTCATCTTCTTTCCTCCTCCTCCCTCTCCTAACCTTCTCCCTCCTCCTCCCTCTCCTAACCTTCTCCCTCCTCCTCCTCCTTCAAATCCCTCCTACTTCTCTAAAATAATAATTACAAAAATTAAAAAAGAAAAAAATATGAAAAAATTAAAAAAAAAAGAAAAAAAACTATAGCCGACGAAATACCTTAAAATTCGTCGGCTAAAGTGTTTTAAAAAATAATAATTACATAAATTAAAAAAGAAAAAAATATGAAAAAAAAAAATGAAAAAAACTTTAGCCGACGAATTTTATTAAAATTCGTCGGCTAAAGTTTTTTAAAAAATAATAATTACATAAATTAAAAAAGAAAAAAATATGAAAAAATAAAAATAAAAAAAAAAAAAACTATAGCCGACGAATTTTAATAAAATTCGTCGGCTAAAATTAAAAAAAAGAATTTTTTTTTAAAAAAATAATAATTACATAAAAAAATTATAACTTTAGCCGACGAATTTTAATAAAATTCGTCGGCTAAAGTTAAATAAATAAATAAAAATAATAGCTTTAGCCGACGAATTTTAATAAAATTCGTCGGCTAAAATTTTTTTAAAAAAAAATAATAATAACTATAGCCGACGAAATACCTAAAATTCGTCGGCTAAAGTTAAATAAATAAATAAAAATAATAGCTATAGCCGACGAATTTTAATAAATTTCGTCGGCTAAAGTCCAGAAATTAAGCGACGAAAAATTTATTCGTCGGCTAAATAAATGACTTTAGCCGACGATGAACAGTAATTTCGTCGGCTATAGTGTTGGCCGACGGATTTTGCCCGACGACTTCTTAGCCGACGACGTGTCGTCGGCTAAAGTGGTTGTTCTGGTAGTGGTGAAGCACCAATTTCTAAAGGAAATAAACTTAATAAAGATCAGTGTCCTAAGACTGACAATGAGAAAAATAGCATGAAAGCAGTGTCATATGCTCAGCTTGTAGGAAGTCTTATGTATGCACAAGTCTGTACAAGACTAGATTTGTCTTTTGCAATTGGTATGTTGTCTAGATTTCAGTCAAATCCTGGACAACAACATTGGATAACTGGTAAAAAAATTCTAAGGTATCTGTAAAGAACCAAAGGACATATGTTTGTGTATAAACGTGTAAAAAAGCTTGAACTAATAGGTTTCACTGATTCAGATTTTGCAGGGAACTACCCTTCATCTATGAAATCTACTTGTGGATATGTCTATATGTTTGCAGGTGGTGCAGTGGCTTGGAAAACAATGAAACAATCATTGATAGCTACTTCCAAAATGCAGACAGAAATAATTGCACTTTATGAAGGTGTAAATAAAGGTTTGTGGATCAGAAACTTTATTCTGGAAACTAAAGTATGAGTGAGCTTATTAAGGAGAAATTAAGAGTATATTGTGATAATGAGGCAACTGTGTTCTTGTGTAAGAACAGTTAGAGATCAAATAATTCTAAGCACATAGATTTGAAGTAATATAGTGTGAGGAAGTTGGTGAAACATGCAGAAGTTGGTGTTTTTAATATCAAGACTGCATACTAACTTGTAGATCTATTCACCAAGGCATTACCAGTAGGAGCCTTCAAAGAGATTTTAGGAACATGGGTGTATTGGCAAGTAATTTCAAGGAGGCTTAAATTCAGTGGGAGCATAGAAATTTTAAAGAAATTGAGTTTTTTTAGTGTTTCTGTTTTGGTTTTGATTTTGGTCTTGATGTATGATTTTGACATGAACATTGTAGTATATGTTTTCAGTTAAATGAAATTGAGGAATTTTCATGTTAATGTTTTCAGTATGTTTGAAACTATAAAATTTTTGTTTTATCAGCTCAAGTTTATCAGGTGGATTGAAATATGCATATGTATGTATTCAGTACTTCAGTAGTAGCAAACCATATCCACTGGTGTTCAGTTGTGTTTACATTGTGTTGTGATTTTGATTTTCAAAATTGCCTACGTTAGGACTGTTTGTTAAATGACTTAACCACTTTGATATACATTGTCATTTAACTGCATTACATTAAGTATTTTTGACTCATGTGAAGTACATAGGCTGTTTTTGTAGTTTTGAACACGCATGATCATGTGAACATGCTTATTTCTGAGTTCTGCAGTTGTTCTATGTATTTCGATAGAGTTGAATGGATTTTAAGAGGCATATTGCTCAGCGCGCACTTCAGCTATTTTGATTGAAATGCTTCTACTTGTATTATGCATTTAAGATGATGGTTCAAGTGAGAGATTGTAAGTATCATTATGTGAACCAATCATAATTATGCAAATACTAATTGGAACAGGTTTCAACTTAATAGGAGCTTATGTTATTACTTAACCTTATTTAATATGGTTTATGTATATCTATCCATATATGGTAAGGGAATCCATTAGCAACAAGTATATTGTGTTGGTAATGCATTAGGACAAGCTCATATGAGTTTACTTGGGGATCAAGAAGTATCTTTGTGAGAGATCTTTTGTTATCATGTAACACTATAAATAAAGGTGCTTTAGTCCATACTCTATCTACAACAAGATATAGGAGTCATCCCATCTATGGTGTCTAAGCTTAATTAGCAGAGAGGAGAAGACAAAAGCAAAAGCCAGACTTGTTCAAGACATTGACAGCCTAGTTGATCAGTTAGAAAACATGGACATCAACCAAGAAGGTTTGTCAATATCCCATATAAATAAGTTCATATAATTAGTACTAAAGAATGTGTTTATGTATTTGGTTGTGATGGATTCTATTTTGCTCCTATGATCTTATATGTTTTCTCATCAACTAGCCAAATAACCAAGGTTTGCCTTGTACCGATGGAAACTGAAATCTGGATGCGGAACCTTCATATATTGTATGCGCATTTTCTCATATGCACTCATACTCAACATGACATCGATCAAGAATCAATTCCTTTTTCCGATACTCAATCCTAAAAGTGGGGGTTTACTGTTGCATAAATAATACGAGTCGTGTTTTCAAGGGCGACGCATAAATGATACAATTCCTGAATTCCCCAAACCTGTATCATACGACTATGAAGGAGAAAATTAGAGTTAACCATGATTCTTAGATTCTGATGAGGAACTCTGAGTGTTTTCAGAAATTTCAGGCACATCAGCCACATCTGTGATGGGGAGTACTAAAGCCCTTTCTATTGTTTGGCATGAGCCATTCAACATCATTTCCTTTTCCAAGTGAAAGCAATAGCTCTCAAAGACCCTGGAGCTGACTGTGACTCCAAAATCCAGCAGGAAAAGAAACTCCACTTCTAGTCTGTTCAGTTCAGCATTGCTTACTCCCCCAACCTTGGCATAAAATGCATTGTTGTAATGCCTGCATATTTTTGCAACCACAAAACAAACATAATCAACTTTGCATCACTTTTCGTAGTAATCAAAATCTATGCAGTGTGGAACATGGCAACAATATCCATCAATTTTCATAATCATAAATCGAAGGACAGTGAGAATCGAGCAAAAGTTCAAGGACTAATGACTAAATCTTAGTATATCACAGAACAGTTGAACATCAATTCAGAAAGACAAGGGAGAGGTACTTACACATCATCTAGCATCTTAGAAGCAACCATGATGCTTGTAACCAGCAACCTATGTACATTCAAGGACAACACAAGCGAGTCTGGGTGTTTATGCACCAGTCTGTCTACATACACATACCCCACCACAAAACATGAAGGGCTACAATCTGTGTACTTGTACAGCCTCTCCAAGTACTTAGGTATGCTTATACTCGGAGCCCTCACGCCGTGAAACGGGTTCAGCCTCTTTCCGATGGCAGCCGAGCCACAGCTCAGAGCATCCAGTGGTTGGGTCAGGTCGTCTACTAGACTATTATTTCGAGCTACTAGCTTCTCTAGTACAAAAGAAAGAATGGTCAGCACTCGAGGAATGCTCGGCTCCGGCCGGCTAAGGTGATTGGTGAACTCACCGGCGGATAACATTTAAGGCATTCTGGTGTTGAGGTTCTTGCATGTGTGGGAAAGTGATGAAGACTTTTGGGTGGTCATGACTGAAGAAGGTATTGCATGTTTGCATATCAACTGGGTTTGGGGGGCTCAGCAGTTATGAACTGGGATTTTGACACGTGTGCATACCATACAATTTAGGTCACTGGAGCCATCGAAAGGTGGTGTTTTGATCAACACAGAATTTGAGTTAAGTGATTTTGATTTGAAACCACAGATTTGTGGGAAATGGAAGATGGATTTTGTTTGGTCATCACCAATTCCATGAAATAAGTGGTGGAAATTCTTCAACACAACAACCAGAACAGATGGTCACATAATACAAAGAGGAATAAGCCAACAGTGATGGGAAATTATCATAATAATCATTATATAAAGATTGTCTCAGAAAATGATATATTATCTCCTTGATGTTTACGTTTAAATCTTGAACCTAATTTTTCTATGAAGAAACTTTTCTCGTTCATGTAAATTGCAATTTCTGAAAGTAACCGACCTTCCCTGTGTAGGGCAAAAAATTATCCAGATCTACCATATTGATGAAGCTCGGAAGACAACTGATCAAGGGTCTATACATTGTGGCCAATAGAAACAAGTAACCTGTCTTCCTCATTTGGGATGTCACTCATGGAAAGCTGAATGTTAGATTTCGAGCTCATCTTGATCCACTCGTTTTCTACCCGGAAGAAAACCCATTGAAAGCGGCGGAAAATCTCCAAGGCAGTGATTGCAAATACAGTAAGATAATTGTGGCGAAGATGGGCAGACAGCTTATACGTCCATGTACAACGCAATATTAAGTTGCTAGTTATCACCCAGAAGTAAACCTGCAATACATTTTGCAAAACACCAATATCAAGATTCCAGGCTAACGAAATAGGCTGGTCAGGGTAGACCAGTCAGGAGAAGCCCATTCAATTACTGACTGACTAATTGAAACATATTCTGAGGATAGGTCAAATCATTTGGTTTGCAAGTGAGTGGAGGGTCCAAGCCTCAGTGAAGGTGTTAAAACCCACCGAATGACAGGGTGAAGGTGTTACTCAACTTACAGAACCTGGCATACTTACCCATTTTCGTCCATGTATGAGGTGTGACAATATATGTGATTTGTTGAACTTGAAAATTCGAGTGAAACCACTGAGAAAAGAGAATAGCATATTTAGATACATAATAAAATAATTTTGCAGATGCAACAAGTTCTAAACATATATTTGTGTTCTTAAAATGCCTTGGAAAACCATATGGTTTCATTCGTTTACAGAGAACTTCCGAAGTAATTGTATCACTAAAATCATAAGTACCACAACAGACATGTAAAAGCATCACTGATAGCTCACGAATTAAGTTTCACTTATGGATCCAAAAAATTATTCACCCCTAAATATTTAGAGTGATACATAACACAAGTTCAACAATTATTACTATTAACAATATATGTAATGGAAAAGATTTCACATACCTCAAGTCCCAATCTCTAGTCACATCCCAATAAAATGAGTAAAAAGAGTTAAAGATGGCCGAGAGAAGCCAAAGGGGCCTATAGAAGTTTGTCCACTTCTCTGGGAAGACGTGATATTTGAGGGCTGAGAGAAAAATCACAGGTACTGCAGTCGAATATTTTAAAGCTGTAACCAGAGAGTAGAAAAATCAATACTGTGATGTCTAATGACGCGGCAAATCCATCAACAAGCAATGATGTACTGCACAAATTAATCGAGCAATAAATGACAAAAGTAGGGGCAAAGAGAACAAAATCTGTTTAGATATTTTTTCATAATTGTTTAGGTATTAACACAATTAAATAAGTTTTACAATTTATGATTCTATGTTTACATAGACATGCCACTCAAATTCTCCAAATGTCCAAAGCATTGATGATTTGGTTAGGGGAAGACACTATGATCATGCCAATGGAGATAACAAATTGAAGCTACAGAGAAACTATCCATAGGAACATTAAAAAGAAGAATGGCCATGTCAGCATACCATTCAGAAGGGTTGTTTTCTCTCCAGTATCTTTGTATTGTCGAAGGCATTGGAACAAACGAAAAAGATAAGGCAACACAAGAACCAAAGGGATTGCAACAGAGTGACTGCCACAAACTGAATCAGCTTCAAACCATGCAATAGTGGCAACCTGCAATACTCTTTACAGTTATCTTAACAGATAAGACACAAGTATTACCAGCTTGACAAAAGAAAAGAGCTGGAGTGATTCTGAAGAAGAGTAACCGCCACAAAACCACTTAACTGAACAGCCGAAAGACGCAGAATTTTGAAGATAAAGATATATTACAACTTGATAAAGAAGACGCGAGAAAATAGTGTATCCTGACACAAAATGCTCCTCATCACTATTTTGACATGTGACTGACTAAACCAACGAGACTTATCTTTACTGATGTTTATATTACACATGGCACAAGATTGAATATTTTCATGACACATATTTCTAAATACAAGAGAAAGAAACTAGTTTTCTTGATGCATTTCCTGCACTAGTCTGTCTACCTTTTACAAAGGTATTCAGGGTAAGATACATTTTCATCCAACCTACTGACTAGAAAGGCATTTTCTTTTAAATTTTATGAAAAAAGTGTTTGGTTTTCATCAATAGACCACAAAATAAGGGGGGACAAAGAAATTATATAAGAACCAGCTCAAAAGTGGAACTCTAACCTGTCGATGGAGCATTCGACAAACTGATCGCTCCAAATCTGAAAGCACCTGAAAATCACACAAGGCATCGGTAGAAGTAGTGACTATCAGAAATCTTATCAGACACAAAATTATTTCTTGATTCTACACTCCTGAAACGTTAACCTTATTCTGACTAACAGTAAGCTATAAAGGTAGAAAAATATCAACATGTCACAATGTTAAGATTAGACATCCAGGACATAAAATAATTTTAATACGAGGGAGAGAGAGTGAGAGAGAGATTTAATGGCGGCATACCTTTGACATGGAAGTAAGAATATCGGCCAGGAAAAAGTCAGAAAAGGTTATTGCCTGTACTCAACAAACAAACAAAAAGGCTGTAAGGAAACATAGTATATACAAACAAGAAATTAATAACATGAATTTAGAACACAAATTTCATTCAACAGGATCTGAGCATTTTATGAATGATTTGTTACTGAAATGCTGTCCATGCGTAAAATTATGGTGAGAAGAACTTACGACAAACTTGCCTGTAAAGGGAGAACTATACGCCAAAGAGTCTTTAAAAAGTAAAAGCGAGATGACAGATAGAAGATATCAAAAGGGAATATAAAAATCATTGCAACTGCAGCATATAATAGTACCTGGAGAAGAATGTAATACAAGTCAGCACAATTTTGAAATATTATTAAAGGAGAGAAGAAATGGCAGTTAATGGTGTGACTTTGATAAAAAGCTGATATGTAAATCATAATATGAAGCTATAAACATTTAATATGATACTAGATGCACTGTTTATTTCAGCAAGGAATATATAAATAAGGCTTGGTATTGGTCATTAAGCAAAACTAGAGTATGTTTTTTAATCATACTAATTTAGAGAAGAACATAAATAAACAACATATTGGTGAATTTTTCAGACTGGAAGCATCTATTACACTGGTTGTGATGCAGCCAGAGACACTTCTCCATGTGAGTAGAGATAAAGATATGATGTCATGCTGGTTGGTACAACAATGGTCATCCATGTGGCACACTGCAAAAATTATTATTAAAAGTAAGAGTAATGAAACAGGAGGTAGAAATTAAGATCCGTAATATGCAAGAAATATTGGGGGGGAACACAGCTCTTATGGAAGAAACATGCGTTCTATTAATTGCCTACCAGTTTGCTTGAGGTTATCACTAAAGTATGACAGCTTGACATATAACTTCCATTAGAGTGTTGACAGAATTAATAACTGTATATATATAATGAGGATTAGCATACAAAATGAACTAAAAAGCAATAGCTTTAGAGATTGCTGTTAAAGTCAAAATGATATACTTGAAGTTACAATTCTTTGCATCATGGTGAAAGAAATATTCAGAAGGCACCTGTTAATGAAATCTACCAGTTACTACACTTCCTCACTGAAAACAAACAAATACCAACATACATATGGACACTTAAACAAATAAAAAAGATAATTCAGCCTTCCATAAAACAGTGAAGAACTAGCAGAACAAATCTTTTAGTGTATAGACTAAATATAAGTGTGCAATAAGAGAAGAGCATCAGAAAATATAGAAATGAGTTAATGATAACTGCCTATAAAAGTTGGTACCTTCCATATTTCTCTGTGGGTCAAATGATTTTGATCAAGATCAAAAACTTTATGATAACTAACACTGGACTGCACGAAAACCCATAGATTAATTCCCCAAAACCAAACCATCATAGTCTGCACATATAAAACCAGACGGCAATTTATCAATACAAGGAGAAAGGATTCATAGTACCATGGGATAGTAAATTCCGGATTAAAAACCATAACTAACCACAAGAAGAAGAGGATTGTAGTACAAAAATGCCTCGTATAAAAATAAATCTCGCAAGTCCGCACTCATTCTCATGACAGAATCCCATCCAATCTGCAAGTTTACAAGTTTTTTGTCAGAGACCTTGCAGCATGAAAATAAATACACTCTTGACTCTCATCACAAGTAAATCAGAAATCCAGCCACGAAATGATGGAATATGTATAACTGACCTTGCAACAAATGAAACCCCAAGCGAAGAACAGCAGAACCTGTATATGAAACTAAATTATACACTGCATAAGGGAAAGCAGAGAAATAGAACAAGTGATTCATACAAGAATATGTGTACTAACGTACTGTGACTTATGATGTACCAACCATGACAATTTCTTATAACAGATGCTTTGAAAACGAGAGAATGTATCAGGTGCGCTCAAATCAAACTTTGGTGGTCCTTTCCATCTATCTCAAAATCTTTTGATACAGTAAACAAAGTAATTGAAATTTCCTTCTGTTACATTTAAAATTGTCCAATTACTAAGCAGTAAGAAGAAGAAAACAAATGAACCTTGAATCTCCACAGAAAAGTCGGAGACGGCATTATTGCAACTGTGCTCAATGGTGTGGTTACACCCTTCATACTCAATGGTGTGCTTATACCCTTCATATCATCTCCCTCATTTAGATGCACAAAACCCTCCTCAGCAACATTCTCAAGTTCACTTGTACCTGAAAGATTTTTTCTATAACCATAAAGATGTCCCAAGGAACAAGAAAAAAGAACAAGATAGATACATATAATCAGCAGACATAACTCACAAACTAACTAAAAAACATAATTGTACCGAGATCAGAGACAACAGGTCTGCTACCCGACTTTCTTAAGTGCGGACTATTGGAAGGAGCTGTCGCAAGACCTCCAAACATAGATAAGCCTAGCAATTAGGAAATCTATCTTTCTCCCTTACCCAGCTAAGAACCTGCATCAAATCACACGAAAATTAAAACACCCTTATATATCACAAAACTTGTTCACCTAAACCATTGCCTTAAAAACTTGGGAAATTGATGCATCAAATAGACTACTTTTCTCAATGATGATTACAATTTCAACAACGCATAGCTTTGACCAAAGTGATTCAGCTTATGAAAAGAAAAGAAAAACCGTTTCTTTATGAAAAAAACAAGCACCCAATTCAACATTTGGTTAGATGTAACAACAAACAAGACTGATCCGAATGAGAATTATGAAGACCACCTCAAATGTCTGCCAAAATCATCCAAATCACAACATCAAATTTCAAAACCCAATTCCAATCAGAACCCAGAAACACCACTCGATTCCAATTCACAAGAACTCAAGCGAAATCAGAAACGTGCAATATGAACAATTACAGAGAGACTTGGTGGGAATAGATATATTAAGGAACAGATTCAGATGGAATTAAAAGCTGAAAATAAAATAATGGGTTTATAAATAAATAAAGGTACCTCGCAATGCGAAACTTCGACGGGTTCGCTGGATCTATCTCTGTAATCTGATCTGGTGCCCCCAAAGGTTTGGAGTGAGAACTAAGCAGAGAAAGAAGACGTAGAATATGGAAAAAAAATTCAGAGACCCTGTTCTGAAAATTTAAGGAAATCAAGGGACAGTGTGGGGATTTTTGTTTGAGACTTCACGGCTGCTGGCAGGTTTTTTATTTTTATTTTATTTTTAATATTGATATGTTAATGCTCAAATCAGTGAATATCGTTACAAATTATTTTTATCGACGAATTCAGGATTTAACATTGAGGTAGGCTTGAATTTTTTATTTTTTTTTATTTTTTTTTCATGTTGATTAAAGCAATAAGAAAATTTATTGATATTCAAAAATATTTAACTAAACTATAATAGACATATATTCACACATACTTGATTTATTGATGCAATAAAAAAAGAACCCAGCAAAATTGTACTTCACTCAATCAATTGCTAGAAAGAATTTTTTTAGCGCATGAAAGAATTCTACTATATTATGAAGAAACCCAAAAAATAAAGGAGTAAGAAAAGGAAAAAATAAAGATGCAATAAGAAAATAAGAACCCAACAATATTGTACTTCACTCAATCAATTGGTAGAAAGAATTTTTTTTAGAACTATGAAAGAATTCTACTATAAGAATAAATCCAGGAAATAAAGGAGTAAGAGAAAAACAAAAAATAAAGAAGTAAAATACAGGAAATAAAAGAGTAAGAAAAACAAATAAATAAACATGGGAATCGAACTCAGGTGGCTACATTTGTAGTTAGTATGCTAAACCAAACCTGCAAAGTCTTATGTTATGCTTACTATGCCCACGTTAAAAAAATTATTTTAATAATCTTGGTTGGGTTTGAGCCATACCAAGCTCTGTACTGGATCCACGCCTGATCATCTTTATCATTAAATGGTAGATAAAGAGTTTGTGATATAAGACCACAACGATACATAGGAGATAGACCTAATAATTTAAACGTTAATGTGCTCTTAAAGAGTTTACAAACTTAGTGCGACAATCAAAGTTGGGCAAATTAAAATTTAAAATTAAAAGCATGAACTATCCACTAAAGCAGCAACTCCCTTTAACAGGCTTAGCCCATAGGAGTCACAAGGTCCGCAACTGAGCTCAAGCCAACAAACCTAGGCCCGATTTTGAACCCTACTCCCCGCCACCGTCACCGTCACCATTTGGCCTGCTTCGATTTCCGGGGCAACAATAGATCGTCCACCCAGTCCGAAGACTGTCCAAGTCGACCCCTGCAAACCCTAGTTGAGATTCGCTAGAAGTCCTATCGCTGTGCTTAGCATCACCACAACCAACATCACATTACCGTTGTCGGATCAAGCTTAAAATTTACCCATACACATGTTTCAACATAATGATGATATCTGACGGTCAGATTTTTGTTTCACAAGATTGATCATGAAAATCACAACATGTCTACTAATGTTGTATAACTTGTTTACCGTGTTAAGTAAATGTTCCGTTTCAAAAACAAACTATACGTAAAAGCTTCAAACGAAAAAAATTCGAGAAATAAGATATGACCGGAACGATGAAATATATCTACGGTTGAAAAATCACGTAATTCCGACATAGTTTCGGTGCCGATAGTTGCGCTCAATGCATTTTTTCATTCTTTCTCCCTAGCGGTAGCCCTATCTCCGATGGTTATTTTTCATAAAATTTTTATACCACTGGTTGCGTCTCATCGATTTGAAACTATTTGCAGTTAAAGGTCCGGGCAAAATTCGTAATTTAGACCGTTAAAACTCGTAAATTGGAAATACATATAATAAATTAGTATAAAAAGTATTATAGTCGACGAATTGCATGAGTATTTTTCGGCTAAAGTTTTACTATAGCCGACGAAACTCATGGGTATATCCGAAGATTTTTTTAAATTCGTCGACTATAGTGAAACTTTAGCCGACGAAATAAAAAATTTGTCGGCTATACTTCTGCCTATATAGGCAGAACCCAGCGTGCTACACAAACCCTATTTCATTTTTTCTCAAATCTGCCTCCACTCCTCTCCTCCTCCTCCACTGCCCTCCTCGGCCTATCTACCGCCTCCTCCACTCCTCTCCTCCGCCTCCACATTCACTCTCTCTCTTTTTTAAATTCTCAAGCAATTAAGGTAAGAAATTCCAATTTTTGTATATATTGATGAATTTGTGTTAATTTGGTATATTTGTTATTGAAATTGTGATAATGTTGTTGAAATATTTGTTTAAATTTGGTATATTTAATAAATTTGGTCAATTAAAATATTAATTGTAATAATTTGGTATATTTAATAATTTTGGTCAATTAAAATATTAATTGGTACATTTAATATATTTGTGATAATGTTGCTGCAATATTTATGATAATTTGGTATATTTGTGTATTAAAATATTAATTGTACAAATTAAAAATTCTAATAATTTAATAAACAGGATGAAAGGCTTGTTTAGTAAAACTAAGGGTTCAAAGGGCTAAATGTCTGAATTATCTGAGGGAACGTCTAGCAACCCTCAAGCGTCGTTTCAGGGCCCCATGACAGCCCGACGTGCGTCTCTTCTAGAGCCGACGCAGAGGCAGCCGAGCGCCACTCATTTCTCCCTGCAGTCAGGGGCCACGCATTCCACCAGACAGCCGGGAGCCACACATTCCTCGAGGCAGCCGAACGCCCCTCGCTCCTCGAGACAGCCGAGCGTCCCTCACTCCTCGAGGAAGTTGTAGCCTCCGACTCAGGCAGAGGTGTCTGAACCACGTATGCCTGAGATACACAGGACACCGACTCAGGGACCCACTATTTCGGAGGGTGGGTCTTCTGGGATACAGATGTCGCCGCCTCTTCTCTACCTTCCGTGGTTGATACCGACATTACCGGCAGTCGATGACTCAAGGGTGCCGTTTTTTCCACTGCCTCCGCAGGTGACCCCATCAGCGGCGTACCCCTTCATGCCTTTTGGTACGGATCTAATTTCTATGAGGGTATCATCATCGACGACAGAGTCGGAATCCGTCGTGTCCGCCCCAACGCCCTCAGGTAATGAAATATAAATAATTTGTTTTCTTATAATGTCATAATAAGAATAATCTATTAATAATCAATTTGTGATAGGCACCGTCGGAGCCAAGCCGACAAGGAAGAAGAGAGACCCCGTCACAGGGAAGACTCTCGAGAAGACCGTGAGTACCTCGGGAAGGATCGTCATCGATACTGACGGGGATGAGAACGTAGTATCAGGCGGGAAGACGAGAATGTACTCCAAACCGTCCCAAATCTCAATATCAAGAACAAGGAAAAGTGGTCTTCCAAACATGAAACTGCATGATCCATGTTGTAGCGAGATGTATTTGCATAATGAATTATGATATGATGGCATTTGTGAGTCGACTGAGGCACACTTTTTTTAGAAACCGATAAACATGTTCTTTTTTTAACCATCCTAATAATAGAACCCATCACATAAAACGCCTTAGGTTGCTAAATCGTCTACCGAGGTGTTCCCTTCCCGAAAAACATATGTTACCCAAACTTGAGAACCACGTAGAAGAGACATACCATTCATCCACCTAGTACGCAACCTCCAAAGAACTAAGGAAGGAGATTGAAAATATCTCAATACAACCATGGAATCTGTTTCTATCCAGAGATGATCCCAATCTTTAAGCCTAGATATGTGGATAGCCTTTAAAAAGGTCAAAACCTCAGCATCTAACGCACTTATAACCTGAGCTCTTACCGCAAAAGCATGCAAGAAAACACCTTCATGGTTCCTAGCAATATCACTATAACCTGCATGATCCATATCCTGAAAAGAGCCATCCGTATTGAACTTTATCCATGGGCAAACAAGGGGCTCCCACACCACTCTCCTAAAAATAGGGGCACTCAAACAAAGCTGAGAGATTCCCAAGAACATAAACATGGGGGTACTCAAACAAGCGCTTGAAGGAGAGAAAATAAGGCTCGTTGATTCCTTTAAAGAGATCACAAAGAAATGTCAAAATCTTAAAAGAGAAAAATTACATGTATCGTGCTTCAAACGATTACGCTCAAACCATATACACCACAAAAGTGTGCAAATAGTAATACGCCACAGCAATTTGGAAGACTTGGTAAGCCTAGTAATGACATCTTCTGTAAATAGAGCATTCAATGTCAATTGTGTGAGATCATGAATTTGAAACATTTGAACCACCCAAGTCCATATATTTGAGGCAACCCTGCAGTCCCAAAAGAGATGATCTCTGCTTTCACACTCCACTCCACAAGGTAAACACTTAGAACACAACTTAACCCCTCGTTTCTGCAACTTATCATCCGTCAAAATTCGTTCATGTAACACCTTCCAACTGCAAAGACTCTTGCGTGGCTGAATGATATCCATCCAAATTTGTGAACCCCAATCTACCTTAAGGGCATAAAAACTCATCACATAAGCGTGGCTGAGGCTTGACACTTGCTTTCATGGCATTAAGTTTTGGAATTTGGAGATTTCTTGAGCAAACGGTGTGGGAGGGGTGAAGAATTCCCATAAAACACCTACGTTGCATAGAAATGGAAACAGAATCGTGAAAGCAGAGCATTCAAAAGTGTAGAAGCGGATTTTTTTTGAAATCTTTTGGAAACGAAATATTTTAAAAACGTTGAAATAAAATAATTATATATATATATATATTAATAAATCAAAAAATATTATATTTATTCTAAATGCAAACATCAGTATAATTAATTTTTTCTGACAAAATAAAATAAGAAGAAGATTTTACACTGCACTTGACATTAAAAACTAAGTTAACTGGATAAGCTTTAATGTGGATGAGTGGATAGCATAATTAAGTAAATCAAATAACAACTACATAAAGATGGGAAGTCAAAAAAAGCTTTGATGTAGAAGTCAAAAGTAACAGCCCTGCATTTCCTCAAGAACACCTGCAGACCAAGATCAATACTCTGTGATAATTGTCATAAAGATGGGAATGCTGACTACGGCGATGTCAACCTCAAAACTTCAAATTCGAGTTTGGGTCTCTGCAATCTAAAACCCCAATTTGCTTCCTCATCGTACTTTCCATCCCGAAAAAGGGCCAAAGGTAGGTTTGATTAGTGTACTTCGAAAGTGGGAAGCGTGAGCCAGACGACGCTTACATGCTTCAATTCCTAGGAAAATACAAGGGATTGGATTTAAATGTAATATATAGTAAAAATTCCACCCTATATCAATGTATAGCTAAGCAAAGATTGTTGATATGGTGCATGCCACTTCATTTGTATCTAAAGTTTGTATAAAGATTTGGGGTCTAGCATTTTCCACAAACATTACAAGACAAATTCGTTTTTTTGTAGAAATAAAATATGGGTGATGCAATTAACACATGCACCCTATTTTACTATTCACACATCCCATGCATTTGTTTAACACTAAAAGTTGGATTGATTGTGTTTACAAAATTGCTCCTTATAGTTGATTTATGATTGGTTCACATTATGAGAGGGTGTGTGAATAATAAAATTAAGGTGTGTTAATAGCACCACTCCAAAATAAACATTAATAGAGAGAGAATATGATAAAAATGAGATTTTTTTTAATCAAGAAGTCGGCAATTTATTGAAGAGCGTGACTTGTGGGATTTCTAAATTTACTCAATATATACATCTTATGCTCTCCACACCTTTATTTTACTTTCAAATGCTAGCATTTGCTAACTAGACCTCTATTTAAATTTTTAAAATAACCTTATTTATAATATATATATATATATATATATATATTTCAATATCTAATCATTACACCTCTAATTCACTCACTAGACCTCCGATTTTTTTTATCGATCATCAAAATCATTACCTCTTAAAAAAATTTAATTTACTAATCATAATTGCTTTTCATCACTCTACATATTTTAACTATAACTTCATTTCTTAACTTAAAAATCAACAAAAATATTTCTAACATGAATTAGTTTTTCTTTCTTTCTATTTTACCGGTGCTAAACATCGATCAAGTATACCAATTTTTTCTCTGTGTGTTTTTTCCTCTATTTTATGTAACTCATGATAGATTATTTTAGGGGTGGGAGTTTGATACTGAAATCTTGATACCTATCCCGATCGTCCCGTACCAAACCTGATCGGTTCGAAACACAAAGTGAAAAAGTGTTGTCTCGAACCGTATCGAATCCTGAATTTAGTAATCGATTCGAGATCGGTATGAGCCAAATAGATACCGAATGTCCCGAACAGTCTCAAATTGTCCCAAATTTATAATTTTACTAGTTTTAAAGAAAAAAAATTATGTATTTATAATGAAGAATTAATCATCTTAAAGTGATGAAGTCACCTAATTATGTTAGTTTGTTGATTTATGTTAAGAAAAAGTGTTAAATATTGCATAAATATAGTACAAAAGTGATTGTTTAATTTATAGATATAAACTCCTAACTTAAAACCTTATATCTTGATTGGTCCCGAACTTTTCGGTATCAGGACGGTTCAGTACCAAGCCTTAAAATCATATATCATGTCCCGTACCGATACAAAAAAAATCAGGATCGGTATCAGGATAGGTCAAATCCCGTACCGTCCCATACCGATCTCACCCCTAAATTATTTCACTAAGTTCTTTTCCCACAATCGATTTTTTTACGTATATACTCCTCCTTGTATATGCTTTCAACATGTATAATAATGCAAATTTTTATGTCACTTGATTGATATTGATAATAGTGTTAGCTCTTATTAAAATAAATAAAATAAAAAATTTAATAATATTTAGTAAAATTAGAAAATGAAAATATATAAGAAAAATAATAAGGAATACATATATTATTGAATCAGAAAGTCTATTAAGAATAAATATATGATTTCTTTTTGCGCGCATAATTATTGTATTAAATAGTCATTATGTAAGAGGATATATATATATATATATATTATTTAATAACTCAAAATAAAATGAGGTCAAGCGAGCAAATTCAAAGGCCCTAATAAATGCACTCTTTATTGAAATGAAAGAAATTACAAAGAAACGTATGCTGCTAGTGCAACATGAAGAAAAGAAAGTGCAGAAAAGAAAAATTGTGCATCTGTCAAAGTGCACGCATTAGCAGCTAAATTATAGGTAATCATATTTCCCTTCCGGCCTATATGTTTCACGTTAAAGAGTCTTCAGTCCAACAATAAGTATAAAAGTCTTTAGTATTTCTTTTTTCGTATGTTTAGAGAGACATAATTGATTAGCAGAAATAAGTATTACATGACATATGCAAACGAAATGCTAGCTCAAACATCGCAACAATATAGTGGGATAAGATAAGAATGAAATGTTTATTTCTGAATGGTAAATTTTGGTCCAAGATCAAATGTATGGGGTCTTTTTTAACTACTACTTTTTTTTAACCTAGGAAAAGATAGAAAAGTTAACAAAATGCCGCAAAATTGCAACAATAGAGTAGGATAAGATGATAAGAATGAGATGTTTATCTCCAAGGGGTTAATTTCGGTCCAATAACAAATTTAGGCATGGGGTAATTTCTTACGTTT
The DNA here is from genome assembly GCA_951800085.1 of Comarum palustre. Taxonomy (NCBI): domain Eukaryota; kingdom Viridiplantae; phylum Streptophyta; class Magnoliopsida; order Rosales; family Rosaceae; genus Comarum; species Comarum palustre. The sequence continues at coordinate 5,816,573 of OX637572.1, read as the reverse complement.
ATGTTCTTTGAAAAAAAGCGGTTTCTTTTTCTACATTTTTTTAGAGATAATGTACGGAACCGTATACCCAGTTTGTTTCATAGAAATGTACGGAGTCTTATGACTTATGAGAGTACTAGATTACGAAAATAATGCATACTTTTCCTTTTTTGGAAACAGAGAAGTGCATCTAGGTAAAAATGCCATAAAAATATGAAAATCAGTTCGAAACCCTCCACGTCAGTCTCTCTTCACCACAAAGTTGATAGCTCGCAGGAATTACTGTCAAGTGTGATCTTTGTATCCGGAGCTACACTGACCTAGCAATCCGACGGTGACTTAACTCCGTGAAAAACTCTCCACGAGGCGAACATCCAGAAAAACTAGGGTGGTGAATAAATAACCAGGTGCGCAACCGTACGGAGCAACGTCATGTGTTTTGAAACACATGAAGCCACTCTGAGTTCTTACTGCACCACCTTCATCTCTCTCCATCGTGCCCGAACTGGCTAGCTCTTGGTTTCCGTCAAAACAATTTCCTTCTCCGATCAAAACATCTGCACTTTCCAGCTAAATAATGGGATCTATGTTTCTTGATCTTGGCTGAACTTACTTTTGACTAGTTTGGCGGGAATTCGGTAGGTGGTAAGTGTAATCTTCATTGCTTGCTATTAGATTTTTATCAAATTATTGTTGGACTCTTGATGTATGTGTAATGGGATCTAACTGATTGGCCTGAGATGCTGATATTTCTCTTCTTTTGCCTTGTTCTAAATTGGTGTTGTGATCAGACAGTTTGTGGGGGTTGGAGGAAGAATAAGCCGAAGAATTCCCGCCATGAACTATCAGTCAGTTTTATTCATTTTCTTTATCAATTACCAGCCATTTTTGTTTATTTTGTTTATCATCTATCAGTCAGATGTCAGGTTACCTAATTAAGGTATAATAAGTACTAATTTGATTAGTACTAGTGATTTAGCTAGAAGAGGATTAGAAAAGCAATTCAAATATGCTGAGTCGTTGTGAGTTATGTGGTGGGGTGGGTGCAATCGTTTACTGCAAATCAGATATGGCTCGCCTTTGCTTGAACTGTGATGGATGTGTACACTCGGCCAATGTCTTAGCAGAGAGGCACGCACGTTGGTTTCTATGTGAAAATTGCAATGATCAGCCTGCAGCAGTGCGATGCCTGGATGTGAACGTGTGCTTGTGCCAAACTTGCGAGTGGGAACACAATAATAGGGTTACAGGAATGGCTCACCGGCACCAACCAATAAGTTTCTATACAGGCTGTCCATCTTTGTCTGAGGTTTTATGGTCTCCGATCCTTGAAGGTGGTTCGGCTTCTGGTAGTTTTGGTGGCAGTGGTTGGGAGTGGCTTGGGGGTTCCGTAGTGTCAAAGAATGAGAAAAATTGCATTAGTAACTGTAGAGATAGTGAGGCATCTTCGTTTGGAGGAGTGAGTGCAGGCAATAAGTTGAATGCAGAATCTAATTGTACTCCCGAGTTTGAGCCTTGGATGGCCACATCTACTGTGATTCCATCAAATTCGAACTGCTACCAGCCACAATGCAAAGATCAAACACCGGTACCATTCTTGCCTCAGGAGTCCAGCCAGCTGCCAAAGGTAAATTTCATACTAGATAGTATGGTTTTGCTTCGTTAATTAGCAAAGCCTAATTGATGCACGCATTGTTGTATCTTAATATGATAGCTACAAGGTTCTTCAAATCTTAAAGATCTAGGAATTCAAGATGGCAATGATATATGTGAAGGTCTCAACATGGAAGATGTTCCATTAGACGTTGAAAATGATGATGATCTATTTAGCTGTTCGCAAGGTCCTTCCAAATACCCGTTTGAGAATGGAGAGTTCGATTGTCTATTAATGGACCAGAAAAACTTATCAGCCACCGAGTCTAATGGTCCTCACTGTGATAATACTATACAAAAGGTCCCTTCATACCTAGCTTAGTCTGCTTTCAGAATCTCTCATCAAATTAACTTATCATCTTTTATAATTACTTGATCCTTAATTGTGTGTCTATTTACAGGCATCACCATCAAGACAACAAGACTGTACCCTGGGATTTCAGTCGTCCTGTGATAATGTGATTCCGCCGGTGATGAATGCTGGCTTGCTCCTGAATCCTATTTGCAGCAGGAACATCACTTTGGAGGGATTACTTAATCCTACTGGTCAAGTTCATTCAAGTATATCACTATCACTATCCAGCATCACAAGAGATACAACTCATCCAGATTATCAAGATTGCGGACTGTCGCCCGTCTTTCTATCAGCAGAACCTTGGGATTCTACTTTGGAGGCCGGCAGTCCACGAGCAAGGGGACAAAGCTAAGATGAGATATGAGGAAAAGAAGAAAACTCGCACGTATGTCTCTAAACTAAAACCCTAATTTTTCAGTGCTGCATCTTCTCTGGTTGTTACTATTTGGTGCCGATATCGTGCTTATGGCCAAAATGTCATCATTCTAGGGTTGAAGGATGAAATAATATGTTTGCTAGACTTCAATTTCCCTTGCTTCATCGTGATTGATTCTTCTTATATACACCGTAGACGTACTCACTTTTACTTGTAAGAGAAACTTTTGTGTTCTTCGTGTAGGTTCGGTAAACAAATAAGATATGCGTCTAGAAAGGCTAGAGCTGATACCAGAAAACGAGTCAAGGGAAGATTCGTAAAATCCGGTGAAGAATATGATTACGATCCTCTTACGAGAAGGAGCTTCTGATTATCTAAACGAGTCACCAAACTAAGTCCTTCTATCCATCTCAATTCCTTTAGCTGCAAGACGAGGCCTGATCATTTGGATAAGCTAGAGTCCACCAGCATGTTTTCTCTTGTGTACAGGAAATAAAAGCTGTTCAATGTTTTTTCATCCAAACACCGTATGCATACAGAAGAAGCATCGAATCAATAATTGTCATAATATAGATGGCATAAAAAATCCAGTGGTGCTCTATGGAACAGTACTCTTCGATCGATTAATTTGTTTAGGGTTAATAAAAAGAGAGACCTTATTTCTTCAAGTTTTAAGCCAGATTGCATGTTAGGTTACCCAGCATTTGGGATAGTCCTCGCTGTTGTCCCTCCAGTTTCATTAATTTTTCAATAACATCGCGCAGTGTCCTTTAACGTTGCCTATGCTAGGATTGCTATGCAGAACTTCCGCTATTTGTTTCTTACTCAAATTTTGTCACATAAGTTCTCAAGGGAACCGTTCGCATGAGCTTATGTTGTTGATATATATATATATATATATATATATATATATATATATATATATATATATATATATATATATCACATCAGGAAAATGAGACATTGTCTGTGAGTTATAAGAGTTTGAGTTACTCTCTCCATCACCAATTGGTTTTGGAGTTGAACTACAGACTACTTTATCATGATATCAGAGCTGGTTACCCACGTATACGTGTGAAGAGTAAACACCACACGAACTCCACGTCATCTCATATGTTGTCCACTGTTTAGTCTTAAAGATTTGTCATATATGTGGGGACATATATATATACTCTGACAGAACCCACCCCGGGTTAAACCCCTTTAACCCGAAGTAAATCCTGCGGGGACCACCTCAAGGGAACTTCTTACCTCAACTCCCTTGAAATGGCCAACCCTTCCTACACAACTAACTAAACCGGGTTAGTCAGAGCAGTCTATAGAGATGATTACCCAAAGAATTTCAAGCAGCAACGGAAATGATCGACTATGCCTCGACTCTCCTACGCGCTCGACCTCTTCTCAAGAACCCTGCAACACTGGGCATTTAAAAACGAAAGGCCCAGGGGAGAAACATTTAAAAACTGTTAGAGTGAGTGGACGAAAATGAAATATAAAAACTCTATTTCCTTTAATGCTCTCCCAAAACTTTAATGATTCAAATATCATTTATGCATGCCCACAATTACCAAATTTCCACAAATGCATGACAAGGTAAACAATTAAAGAATATGGGAAGAGAAATGTTCACCAAACATAATAAGTCTGACCTCTCAGACTAGGGTCGGAGCTAAGAGCTCTAGTAGCGCCCTCACGCTACGCTATGCTAGCTAGATAAAATAATACGGTCAACCCTTATAATATCAACCTGACCTCTCAGGCTTGTCTGACCTCTCAGACCAGGGTCGGAGCTAAGAGCTCTAGAATATGTGATAACGGTCAACCCTTATAATATCAACCTGACCTCTCAGGCTTGTCTGACCTCTCAGACCAGGGTCGGAGCTAAGAGCTCTAGATAAAGTGGAAATGGTCAACCCTCATAGTGCACTACGTAGTTTGCCTGACCTCTCAGGCTAGGGTCGGAGCTAAGAGCTCTAGTAGCGCCCTCACGCTACTCTAACTAGCATATTTATTGGTCAACCCTTAAAATAAAAATTCATAACAAGACAATAATCAAATTCTCTTCCCAAAACAAATAAGTAAAACAATTCCTTGTCATATATGCATAAAACCAATTTCCAACGAAGTCTCGGGTTCAAATCCATTCGAAGGACGGCCATCACCGTCTATAACCATTTTCGGGAGAAATAGAAAATTGAGTAATAATGTAAATACTTCACGCATAAGTGTCAATATCTCAAACCATAGTAAAAATCTTTAACCGAGGCTCCCGCTAAACTTTATCCATATAAAAACGTTCAAGAACCCGAGAAAGATATAATTCTCGAAAACCATCATAAAAACCATGCAATTTACTCAATAAATAAGGCATGCATTTAATTAAAATAATATGTCCACTCACAGTACTATTGCGACCTTCCCGCTCGGAAAGCTCCTCGAGCGAAACCCTCGAACTACCCGCGTAGTCGAGCCCGTCTCACATTCATTCAGAGACTGTACAAACAAACCACTATATTAGTCATTTCATCGTTGACTTGGTCTTTTCCCTAGTTTGACCAGGAATCCTATTTGACCACGTGTTGACCAAGTTCCTTTCTTTAGCACTTTAACCTTTTTAACATTCTTTCCCGGTCATCGACTCTTACTCAATTTACCGAAAGTCCGACTCAGCTTCCGAACTTTCATTTATTACTTTAACTTGACGTTAGGGTGTCACGTATTAATTCGTTGAATTACTATGGACACCCAACGTGTCACATTAATCAGTACATTTAACCTTGAGTCGATTTACCGATTTAACCTTTCCTCATAACTGGTAACCTTCCATAAAGGGAAAGTTTCCCAAAATGGAAAGTTTCCTAAATTGGTAAGTCTTCCTTAAAATGAGAAGTTTCCCAAAATGGAAACTTCCTACTTACGTCTAATTTTCCGTAAATGTCTCAATTACGAATTAACCGTACTTTTTGACTCGAGTAACGAGGATTCGATTTCTACCTCTTCGGCATTCTGCCGGTTTACGGTATCACCGGAATCTTCGCCGGATTCCGGTAACTTGCCGGAATTTCGCCAGAGTTTCCCTCGTTTCTTCGCCTCCAAGTTACGACAACATGTAGGAAAAACAACAGCAATTCAGTCACACCAACAACAACACAGCAACAAGAACAAATCAAGCAGCAGCTTCAACCATTAACACAGGGGAAAATACTGAACCTTACCCACTGCTCGTCCAACTCGGACCTGAGCACAGTGCCTCCTCTGCCTCCCCTTGTCCAACACTCGAACTTTGAAGCTCCACAGCAGCCCTGCCTCCTCCTCGGCTCCTTCCTCTTTTGTTCTTCCCTCTGCCTTCTCTGCTTGCGACCCGAATCCAGTAAGTCTGGCTTTGCTCTAAAACCAGTACCAGCAGCCTTCAAGCTCCTTCCAAACCCCACTGCAGTGCCCAAGACTCCCAAAAGAGGTCACTGGGCTCGAGAGCCACGCCAGAAACCACCGTCGGAGGGAGGGGCAGAAATCCCAGAAAACAGTGAGAAGAGGAGACATTTGATTAAGGACTCAAATCGATGATCAGAAGCAAGGAAAAGGAAGAGAAAGAGAAGAGAAGACTAACCACACCGGTCACGCGCCTTAGCGCCGCCTGGAACGCCGGAAATCGTCCGTTGACCGCCGAGACAGTTTCCTTCGATCTCCATGCACGGTCGCCGCCTCGGTGAGCTGAGAGTATGGAGGAGTAGAGGAGGAAGAGAGGAGAAGAATGGAGTTGGTCCGCCGCCCTGGGGTGGCCGGAATCGCCGGCGCCGGGCGGAGAACAGGGAGGAGGCGAGAGAGAGCTCGGGGAGAGGCAGTGTTGACCGGTTTTGTGAGTTTTGACCGAGTCAAAACTCACCCCCCTATTTATAGGGAAATCCACGGTTGAGATTCAATCTTGAAAAGATCCAACGGTTCAGATTAAAAGAAGGTAAAAAGTGAAAAGGTTAAATGGTAAAACTGATTTACCGGATTAATGATTTAAAAGTTACCGAAACCTTTGAAAATCCGTAAAAAAATGAACCGAAGCTCCGAAAAATAATCCGAAAATACCGGGAGACTCGTGTCGACACGTACTACAACATCGAGTCGTCAATTCAGGTATTTGGAGTACTTTTAAAAACTCGAAAATTAACTCGAGCGATAACTTATCGAATTACCGATCAAAATTAAAAATCCTCGGTAACTCGTGAATTTCTGTGAAAGGTAACTTTTATTAACTTCACAAGATTCGGGGTGTGACAATTCTCCCCACCTTATAAAAATTTCGTCCTCGAAATTTCTATACTCAAAGTCCAATACTGTGGGGGATAGTACCACTTAAAATAATAATAATATTGTCCTCCAATATCAACTTCTTCTGAGAACTTTTCTGAGACGCCTCACGAAAAGCATTGTCTAGAACCCTAACACCTGTCCTTCACGATCAACCTCCTTATTGATCCTTCTTATAAGTCAACTAAACACAACCCAATATTCTTACTAACCACAAGTGACGTCGTCACAATACTACTAATACTCATCTGATCCAATAACACCTCGCTTGTCGCGAGTAAAATTTCTTCAAGAACACTCGTATTCTTTCGTTGAATTTAGATATCAACTCAACACATTCCCTCTGCAGGAAATGACTACCACGCCCGAGGAGTAGGGTCCGATGTCACTAATGGATTTAGATCCTCTAATATCCATAAACAACGTGGGGTCTAAAACCCATGACAACAAATCCACCAGAAAACCATGACGACTTGTGTTACACGAACCATCGCCTCATTTGAACCAGGCTCCCTGATCTGGTTTACGCTTTCTAGAAACCATTCTGTCAAGTTGCTCTGATACCATTGACACACACAGGACACGAACTACCATGAATTCTTTGCGTAAATCCAAAACCATAGCCTTTAAATCAGGGAGATACAAGTCTCCAGACATCGAGATCCCACAATACTTACTCCTCGCATGATGACAAATTGTCAGGCTACACACTGCTCACGTGACTATTCTGACAAAAACAAATCCGGACTCTTTTTACTCACATGCCAAGCATACAATCGCTAACTCAATTATCACCTCGTGGAACTACAGCGTACTTTACCACTGGTAACACATCTCCGTACTACTCATAGGTGAGGTGCCACTGACCCCCCTATCTCTTACCTTAGCCTGGAATGACGCATAGTGCAGAACTTGCACTTCAACCATAACTGTGCGTCCAATAAACTTTATCTGCATCATAAACTGGAATCGATTTACCATTAAATGACTCCCAGAGCCTTACCCGCTCAACAGGGTTATTCCATTCCCAGATGCCTCCATTACCACATCGTCTGGTAATAACCAGCAACTTTGGACATTTAACTAGATCAGACATCTACATAAAATTCAGTGCCACCGGTGCACACCCAAAGGAAATCTTGATCAAAGCATCGGGAAATTAATTCCGCCCGAACTTAGCCATATTGATCACCGAGCATCCAGTTATCACCGCACTGGGTGAGTACACACCACAGAGTCAACTCGTACAACTGGACAGTTTCTAACAAAGCTGTCCCCCAGGCGCTGCGCGTTTACCATCCACCGCAACCTCTATTCGGTAAGATTCAAAATTCTCAATCGCTTACCACTCTAGATCTTAAATCACAAGATCCACTGCCACACGTTAACATCCTCTCAGATCATAACTTAATCTGAACGTGGCTTAATCATTCCACGGTTTCCGATGGAGGGTTGCACAACTAAACGACATACCTTACCAATCTCAGTAACAATTTCTACCAAACTTAGGCTCGTAACACTCTTTGAGTCATCAAGGGAAACTTTTCCTAGTTCCACTGCATTTCATACTCACCGAAATGTTGAAAATTTCGAGAGTTACCTCCAATGATCTTTCTTGCTACCACTCTACACTCGTGGCGCCAAGAACTGCCGCTAGGTCAAAAAATTCCTAACAAGTAGGGTCACTACTCAAATGACCAATGACCAGAGCAACGCCAACAAAACTTTAATCCTCTCAGGATTTCCTTAAATTAATCTCAATAATTGATCTCCCAGATCTTAATCCTTATTCCACATAACAAGATAGAGAATATTTCCTGTCACTGCAGTGAGTGTAACTTATAAACCCCCAAACACGACTAAGTACACCTTCGATTACAATACTTGATTAGACCACAGCCAGTGAGTGCACAAATTCCCCTGCCATTAAGCTCAGTTAATCACCTTCAACGAAACCAGGTGTCATAACGGACGACTTTGGTTGCAGGTTGAAGCTTGACCATCTACAACATTCTCACTCCTATTCAACGATTCAGTAAACCTTGCCTCACTGCTGTCCCTTCACCTTTTCCGTGCATTTATCTCAGAAAACATCCTTCCACCTACTAACGACATTAAACCATTTAATTGACGTTTTACACAGAATCTTCTAACCAAACGTCTTTAATCTCCGTTTTCAATAAATGGAACTCTCATGACACATTCTTAAGATGATGTCATCATCAGCCTTAGTCACTTACCTGATGTCATTTTTGACCACACACAGCTGTACACCATAATTATGCCTTACCAGCATGTGCTACCCAAATTTCAACTTTACCACTTCCCTAAACAGGAGGTTACACGTGCTCATGTGGGGTATACCCATGTACAACTTCGGCCGTCGAAACAATACTGTTTGCACAATGACCGGTTCCTACACCATAATAATACCAAGTCAATCAAGACTCGTATCACTATCTCCGGTACCTCAAGCACTCTTGGTCCGAGACCCGGTGGCTTGTTGCCACTTCCAACATGTTCCTTAAAATTCCGGAACCACTTAACTTTAATTACCACAATTAACGCTTTCTCGATCTGAAAATCGATCTCTAATACAGCCAACCTGGAGACTCCTCCACTGGTGTACTAATTACAACACTTTGACCGCAGGTGGATAACTCACCTTATGGTTGACATGATCCCCAAGATCTGGATAACTCACCTTCACGATAAATGGCCCAATAACCATTGTCACCAACAATTCAAATCATGCTTGGACTCACTAACAATTCAAACCTTCTAGTACCCCAATCATGGATGGCTGAAGCGAAATGGGTCTGATCGTAGCTGACGACAACAATGTCCGTACCACGGTGACCCAACCATCAGTTCCTGTGGTTGTTCCATAAACATCGAGTGACCAAAGCAGCCCTTACTTCCTTAACATTCTTCAATAGTGTCACATCATGGACTCGTCACTAGAAAAAGTCCATTGATCACAAAATAACCCCACTCAACTTTCCTTGAGTCATTCCACTTTCATAAGTCCGTTGGTTTCTCTGAAACCACATTAATGACGAACCTCAACAAAGTCGTGACAATCGTCAAAACTCAATATTCATCCTTTCTGAACAATCGCGTTAGGCGACTTCATCTCTTACATTAACTCGTACGACTCTCCACTGCTAAGAGTCTCATAACTCGAACACCAAAGCCTTGTCTTAGGCTTCTACAGCATCCCTGTCAACAACTATGACAGCCTCCCCGGTGTGAATTAACTGTTTCACCACCGAGTACTTACACATACTGTTCAAGCTCGTTAAACAACGTGAGTTTACAGCTCGATTCCCAACTCAACTCTCAATAAATCCCTTTAAAACCCAATCCTTGGGGAACTCATCAAATAAATACGTAACGAGCTTACCTTGTTCCTTACAGGAACTCTCTGTGAGGTCGCGCGTACTGAGGCATAGTCTTGAAGATTCGATCGTTTATAGGACCACTCGGTCCATATCTCAATCAGGAAGTACTAACTCATATCCTCAATAAACACTAAGCGTCCAAAGCATAAAATGCCGATGGATCCGCCGCGGTCGGACCATCACTCTATAGACACTAAGTGATACTAAGTTTATGAGGTAGTAACAGGAAACGATAACCTAATGCTCTGATACCATTGACAGGACCCACCCCGGGTTAAACCCCTTTAACCCGAAGTAAATCCTGCGGGGACCACCTCAAGGGAACTTCTTACCTCAACTCCCTTGAAATGGCCAACCCTTCCTACACAACTAACTAAACCGGGTTAGTCAGAGCAGTCTATAGAGATGATTACCCAAAGAATTTCAAGCAGCAACGGAAATGATCGACTATGCCTCGACTCTCCTACGCGCTCGACCTCTTCTCAAGAACCCTGCAACACTGGGCATTTAAAAACGAAAGGCCCAGGGGAGAAACATTTAAAAACTGTTAGAGTGAGTGGACGAAAATGAAATATAAAAACTCTATTTCCTTTAATGCTCTCCCAAAACTTTAATGATTCAAATATCATTTATGCATGCCCACAATTACCAAATTTCCACAAACGCATGACAAGGTAAACAATTAAAGAATATGGGAAGAGAAATGTTCACCAAACATAATAAGTCTGACCTCTCAGACTAGGGTCGGAGCTAAGAGCTCTAGTAGCGCCCTCACGCTACGCTATGCTAGCTAGATAAAATAATACGGTCAACCCTTATAATATCAACCTGACCTCTCAGGCTTGTCTGACCTCTCAGACCAGGGTCGGAGCTAAGAGCTCTAGAATATGTGATAACGGTCAACCCTTATAATATCAACCTGACCTCTCAGGCTTGTCTGACCTCTCAGACCAGGGTCGGAGCTAAGAGCTCTAGATAAAGTGGAAATGGTCAACCCTCATAGTGCACTACGTAGTTTGCCTGACCTCTCAGGCTAGGGTCGGAGCTAAGAGCTCTAGTAGCGCCCTCACGCTACTCTAACTAGCATATTTATTGGTCAACCCTTAAAATAAAAATTCATAACAAGACAATAATCAAATTCTCTTCCCAAAACAAATAAGTAAAACAATTCCTTGTCATATATGCATAAAACCAATTTCCAACGAAGTCTCGGGTTCAAATCCATTCGAAGGACGGCCATCACCGTCTATAACCATTTTCGGGAGAAATAGAAAATTGAGTAATAATGTAAATACTTCACGCATAAGTGTCAATATCTCAAACCATAGTAAAAATCTTTAACCGAGGCTCCCGCTAAACTTTATCCATATAAAAACGTTCAAGAACCCGAGAAAGATATAATTCTCGAAAACCATCATAAAAACCATGCAATTTACTCAATAAATAAGGCATGCATTTAATTAAAATAATATGTCCACTCACAGTACTATTGCGACCTTCCCGCTCGGAAAGCTCCTCGAGCGAAACCCTCGAACTACCCGCGTAGTCGAGCCCGTCTCACATTCATTCAGAGACTGTACAAACAAACCACTATATTAGTCATTTCATCGTTGACTTGGTCTTTTCCCTAGTTTGACCAGGAATCCTATTTGACCACGTGTTGACCAAGTTCCTTTCTTTAGCACTTTAACCTTTTTAACATTCTTTCCCGGTCATCGACTCTTACTCAATTTACCGAAAGTCCGACTCAGCTTCCGAACTTTCATTTATTACTTTAACTTGACGTTAGGGTGTCACGTATTAATTCGTTGAATTACTATGGACACCCAACGTGTCACATTAATCAGTACATTTAACCTTGAGTCGATTTACCGATTTAACCTTTCCTCATAACTGGTAACCTTCCATAAAGGGAAAGTTTCCCAAAATGGAAAGTTTCCTAAATTGGTAAGTCTTCCTTAAAATGAGAAGTTTCCCAAAATGGAAACTTCCTACTTACGTCTAATTTTCCGTAAATGTCTCAATTACGAATTAACCGTACTTTTTGACTCGAGTAACGAGGATTCGATTTCTACCTCTTCGGCATTCTGCCGGTTTACGGTATCACCGGAATCTTCGCCGGATTCCGGTAACTTGCCGGAATTTCGCCAGAGTTTCCCTCGTTTCTTCGCCTCCAAGTTACGACAACATGTAGGAAAAACAACAGCAATTCAGTCACACCAACAACAACACAGCAACAAGAACAAATCAAGCAGCAGCTTCAACCATTAACACAGGGGAAAATACTGAACCTTACCCACTGCTCGTCCAACTCGGACCTGAGCACAGTGCCTCCTCTGCCTCCCCTTGTCCAACACTCGAACTTTGAAGCTCCACAGCAGCCCTGCCTCCTCCTCGGCTCCTTCCTCTTTTGTTCTTCCCTCTGCCTTCTCTGCTTGCGACCCGAATCCAGTAAGTCTGGCTTTGCTCTAAAACCAGTACCAGCAGCCTTCAAGCTCCTTCCAAACCCCACTGCAGTGCCCAAGACTCCCAAAAGAGGTCACTGGGCTCGAGAGCCACGCCAGAAACCACCGTCGGAGGGAGGGGCAGAAATCCCAGAAAACAGTGAGAAGAGGAGACATTTGATTAAGGACTCAAATCGATGATCAGAAGCAAGGAAAAGGAAGAGAAAGAGAAGAGAAGACTAACCACACCGGTCACGCGCCTTAGCGCCGCCTGGAACGCCGGAAATCGTCCGTTGACCGCCGAGACAGTTTCCTTCGATCTCCATGCACGGTCGCCGCCTCGGTGAGCTGAGAGTATGGAGGAGTAGAGGAGGAAGAGAGGAGAAGAATGGAGTTGGTCCGCCGCCCTGGGGTGGCCGGAATCGCCGGCGCCGGGCGGAGAACAGGGAGGAGGCGAGAGAGAGCTCGGGGAGAGGCAGTGTTGACCGGTTTTGTGAGTTTTGACCGAGTCAAAACTCACCCCCCTATTTATAGGGAAATCCACGGTTGAGATTCAATCTTGAAAAGATCCAACGGTTCAGATTAAAAGAAGGTAAAAAGTGAAAAGGTTAAATGGTAAAACTGATTTACCGGATTAATGATTTAAAAGTTACCGAAACCTTCGAAAATCCGTAAAAAAATGAACCGAAGCTCCGAAAAATAATCCGAAAATACCGGGAGACTCGTGTCGACACGTACTACAACATCGAATCGTCAATTCAGGTATTTGGAGTACTTTTAAAAACTCGAAAATTAACTCGAGCGATAACTTATCGAATTACCGATCAAAATTAAAAATCCTCGGTAACTCGTGAATTTCTGTGAAAGGTAACTTTTATTAACTTCACAAGATTCGGGGTGTGACATACTCTCTATCACCAATTGGTTATATATATATATATACATTCTCTATCACCAATTGGTTTTAGAGTTGAACTGCATACTACTTTATCATGATATCAGAGCGGGTTACCTATCTATACGTGTGAAAAGTAAACGTCACACGAACTCCATGTCACCCATATGTTGTCCACGTTTTAACTTTAAAGATTTGTCACATGTGCGAGGACGTGTTGAGATATATATATACACATTGCATGTGACCTTAGAAGAGTTTGAACTACTCTCTCCATCACCAATTAGTTTTGGAGTTGAACTCTAAACTACTTTATCATATGCACAATACCATTTTGATCCCTTTTGAGTTTCTACTGCTTTTCTCGCCTTTAATCTGTAGCAAACACACATTGAGTGATCGTAAACATTCTCTTGCGCGCAGTGATGGATCTAGAAATGAAACTTCGTCTAGGCTAATTAATTAGAATAACTAAGTTGATTTTTTGTCAAATTTTGCTACCAAGATTTTACTTTTTGATCAAAATGATACTTGAACAATATAGAGATAAAAGAAAAATGGGAAAGCAAACAAGAAGAAATGCTAATAACCCATAGAAAATAGGACAAGTTTGTAAGGAAAAAAGAAAGGGAAAATAAAAAAAAGAATAGAAGGAAAAATGAATAAACACCTGGGATAAGCAAGTCTCGAACCAGAAGATTGAAGCAAATGATTCAACCTAGTCAACTACAATAGACTTCATGCATTGTAGCACATATATCCATGTTAAAGTAAACTGAAATTTTTGTCTAGGCTTCAGCCTATACAGCCTTGTACATATATCCACCCATGCTCGCGCGTACATCGATCAGTTCCTGTTGGCAGATGCGCGAGCCTTGCTTGTTCCCCTTGCAGTCTTGCCCAAAAGCTTCAAAACAGTCACGACAAATTATGCATGATCCTTAGACTTATGTTTTAAAGAGACCGATCTTCAAATGATCGTCGTACACCGAAGCTAGTTGACGATTCATCTCATCTAATTAAACCACAAATTAAGCAACAAATTATGTGGAAGCGATAGAACCATTGATATGGTTGGATTTCCCTGTCTTGTTCTCACCACTAATTGACATATATACTAGCTAATTGCATTACCAATTATCACCAATATTAATATATTGGACCTTACGTACGTGTGATTGGTAATCGATTCTCTGGCTATAATTTTGTAGCAATATAATTTTAGCGGCATTGTTTCTATCTTTTGGGTACGGTGGCCTCTGGATTCTGGATCACTATACTTACACTTATGATTGTGATACGATAGACTTTGTGTCACAAGAAACAAATCCTTTTGAAGCTTTAACTGAAATGGCCTCTTCTGCTACACCTCTACACATTTTAGAAGCTCAAAACGATCAAACAGAGAGAAGGGCCAAGAAGATAGTACAGAAAACCAGGCTATTTATAAGCAATGGTTCTGGCTATGGGAGATGTCAACACACTGGGAAATATATATATATATATATATATATATATATATATATATATATATATATATATACACACACACACACGTCCTCATTAATAGTTTTGATGCGGATTTTTATTTTTGCACCACTTTTTAATCAAAATTCATTATCTCCATCGTCTAGTACCTAGATAATATTGTGTAGATCATGTCTGTCAAATTTCAACCAATTTGGTGATCATTAAGGCCCTCAAAATCGAAAAACAAATGGACGGACTGAATTCTGTCAAACATGAACCGTTCGTGTTTATTACAGAAAAATGCAATTTTGAGGGTCTTAACGATTACTAAATTGGCTGAAATTTTGCAGAGATGGTCTACGCAATATTATCTAGATACTAGACGGTAGAGATGAGAAAATTCAATTAAAAATCGGTGAAAAAATGAAAATCCGCAGTAAATATTTTGGTGCGGATGTTTGTAACCAAGAAAATTCTTTATATATATATATATATATGCAGTGCATGAAGATGATTTCTGTCCTAGAAATTTCAAGTCATGAATGCAATGACATCTAAGCTACCACATGACACAGAGCCATTGTATTTCCTTTCTTAAATATTCACCTTGTTTCCTTCCCAAAATATCAAAAGCTTAAAACAAGTATTTGAACTTGTGATGCAGAAAAGATTGGACTTAAAAAGAGTCTTCAAAGGGGAACCATACGATAGGGGGCTGCAAATATAATCAACCAGACAACCACTGAAACATGAATTTACATATCAAGCTTATGAGAGGATGCTTTGCCACAAGGGTTATGAACGATGACTTTGTTGCTGAATGGATACCCAGTCAATTCAGTTTAACCTAAAGAAGCAAATAGCTTATTGTATGGTCCAGAATTAAAGACCTTTGCATTAAGGACATATATATATTTTGTCATATATGTTTTGACTTTATTTAATTTACATTACTAAATAGAATATGATTATATTTTCTTATATATACATGAATGATATTATGTATTTCTCTATATAAAGAGGCTCTTATCAATGAATAAGATGATTCTCTTTGTTATCTCTTCTCTCTGTATCTTATTTACTTTTTCACGTTATCAGCAGTTCTTGAGTTGATAGCCACTACCTCCTCAGATTTTCCCTAATCGATATTTATCCAAAAAGGCCAGTCACCCCCTCGGCTCCGCCTTCGTTCGACCATCGTTGTTCAACCTTTTTTCCGCCGCCGTCCAACTTCCTCCGATCGCTAGTCCCCGGTTATCGTCCACCCATATTCGGCCGTCAATTTTCATGGCCTCTTTCGGCTTAATTTTTTAATTTTTCTTTCATATTTTGAAGTTTTGAAAGTTTTTATGAATTATATCAATGGTGGAATATGACTAACCATATGTTTTGTTTTTCATGTTCTTACCATGCATAAATCAAAATGGAATTGGAATCACGCGAGCAACTTCACCGCACACGCGTGACATTAAGCATGGATATTGCAAAGCAGCTTTTATAAACACAGTCTATTTGACAGACTAGCAAGTAAGTTTTATATACAAGTTATTTCACAATTCAAATCTCTTCCCCCTTCTCCTACCCTTTTTCTCATGTTTGGTTTTGTGTACTTTGCAGGATTTTTAAAATCCCTAAATCGGGGTCACCTTTTTAGGTTTGCCTCAAAATACGATTTTTGAAAAGTCTAGAATCCCTTAATTTTGATCCCTGAGAAAGAGACAAACCTTATAAAACATCGTATTAGTGACCATAATCAGTCTTGAAACTAACACATACGGCTTGATTTTGTATGCAAGAGCAATGTAACATTCTTCTCACATGAATTTGACTTAGATGTGGAACCTTTCATTATAAAGAACTTCACCACAAATATTGACCCTGAGGCTATTAAACCTAGATGCCGAGATTTATAATCTCTTGCGCTCAAATTTTTGACGTGCTATATTAACAAATGTCCTTAATGGCAATATGTGTAAAAAGTAATGACCACAAAGTACTGTGGATACACTCATGGAGCGTTTCTTGAAACATACATATAATCTACTCATTGAGTTCTTAGTTAAGTGGATTGTTCATCACTTATTTTGACTACATATCGTCGATAATATTTCATGACATCATGTTTTACAAATCTTCGGTGGAATGATTATAATATACGTTAATGAGATAAACGTATTAGGCTGCACATATAATTAAGATTTTTCCCTAGTGTTGTGAAGGCAATGTGGGTCATGACAACGGCAAAAGAAGCCGCACTAATGTCTAGAAAAGAGGGTGAGGCCCCTTCGGCTCTTAGTGACTGAACTCCCAGTCTAGACACCAAACTGTCAAATCTAATCACGTCAACTCATGACAATGTAACCGTTGTTGATCAATCATTCACCGGTTCAAGATGTCAACCTAATTCTACAATCACTACGTCAATTTTGCCTTCAAACCGTCGTCTGATCACTTTTTTGCATGTCATCTATCAAGTTGTCTTCTAATAAACAATCAGTCGACGGGCGTAATTTGTCGTCTGATTAAGGTCATACGACTGACAGAATGTCGTCTGTATAAATCTAAGTTGTAAATGAAAAAACAAAGAATTTGTCGTAAAAAAGTGTTACAACGATAGGTAGCTGTCGTTAGAAGACCAATGAATCTGCAAATGATTTCATCCGTCTCTCGTCTGAAAATAATTCTTATGTCACTTGTCTGTCGTCTCATATAATCTCAGACTACATACACTATTATAGTATATATCGTCTCACACCAATTCAAACGTTGTATGTCGTCTAATATCTATGTCAGACGACATACACTATTATCTCTTTTACTTTTTCTCTTTTTCATTTGTATGTCATCTGATGTTGTAACACCCCATACTCAAGAAGTTACCTTTTACAGTGGTTTACGAGTTACCGAGAGCTTTTAACTGTGATCGGTGAATTATTATGTTATTGCTTGAGTTTATTTTTAAGTTTTTCTAAACTCTTCAAATTCCTCATTTAATGACTCGATGTTGTAGTAGGTGTCGACATGAATCTCCCGGTTTTTTCGGATTTATTTTTCAGAGTTTTCGGCTATTTTCTATGAATTTCTGAAGTTTCTGGTAATTTTTAATTATCACTCTGGTAAATAGTTTTTACCATTTAACCATTTACTTTTTACCTTCTTTAAATCTGGACTGTTGGATCGATCCTAGATTGAATTTGGACCATCCATTTCCTTTTAAATAGAGGAGAGAGGTTTGACTCGTTCAAAACACCCCCCTCGGTCAACTCTCTCCCTCTCGACTATCTCCTCTCACCCGAGCTTTCTGCAACTCCGGCAATCACTGGCCAGCGGACCACCTCCAAACTTGTCCTCTCATTCTCCTCTACTCATCCTTACCCTCAGCTCGCCGAGGCAGCCCCTGTGGAGGGAGATCAGCCAAGAAGGGACACGACGGTCAACGGCGTAACTCCGGCAAACCAGGCGGCGTTAGGGCGCGTGACTGGTATGATTGTTCTTCCCTCTTCTTCTTCTACTTCTTCTTCTTCCTTTCCCTGCCCTTGGATGTTTGATTCGAGCCTTGATTCAAAATTCTCATTTTCACTGTTTTTTTTGTTTTTGACGGCGAGTCGCCGGCGGGTCAGTTCTCGGGTTCAGGCGAGTTCCCTGAGCTCTTGGAGGCTTGGTTCGTCATCCCTAGCAGCTGGGTAAGTTATGTTTCCTCCTAGCTCGATTTCACCGAGTTTGGTGTTTTTCTGAGATTTTTGGTTGTTTCGACAATTTAAGAGTTTTCTGGGTAGTTTGGTAATTCTGTGGTGGAGGTGGTGACCTAGGCAGCGTGGAGGCAGGCATCAGGGAGGTTGCTGCTGGATTCTTGATTGGGGGAGCACAGGCAGAGGGTGAGTTGGAGTTCTGGAGCTCCTGTGTTTGTTCTTGATCTACTGTATTGTTGTTGTTTTGTTGAATTGTAGTTGTTGTTGGATGTTGATTTGATTCTGTTTTGATCATACATGTCGTAACTTGGAGACGAACAAACGGGAAAGTTATGTTGAAATTCCGGCAGGTTGACCGAAATTAGGCAGAGATTCCGACAAGTCACCGGAATCCGACGAAGTAGTAGAATTTCCGGCAGAGAGCCGAAGAGGTAGAATCGATTCCCTTGTTAGGTGTTGAGTCGTAAGGTTTCCGTTAAATCGTAAATCGGACTAATTACAGAATACTTGCCTTAAATTGGAAGTTTCTATTTTGGAAAACTTTTCCTTTTTGAAAAGTTTTCATTTTTGGAAGTTGACCGGTAAAAAGTAACCTTAGTTAACCGGTAAAAATAAGCCAATCGGATCTTTAAACGAGAATCTGGTCAACTCAGAAATCTTGATCAAAAATCGAGTTTATCGTGAAAAATAGTTGGATAAATTTAGTTATTTTGAAAGTGTGGGTGTTGCGCTATGCGTCATTCAAGGTTAACGTAAGAGATAAGAAGGTTGGTGGCAACTCACCTTTGTGTGGTATGTTTTTACCGCAATATTTCTTACAGTAAAATCCATGAAGTGATAAGTGAGTTAATGATTCTAATGATCGGCTTGTTGGTACAAAGTCAAGATTTATGTTGTCAGAATGACTATGTAGGCAGTGCGAAGCCTGACAATTTGTTTTCTTGAGAGGAGTAAGTATTGTTGAAGCTCGGTATCTAGAGATTTGGATCTTCCTGATTTAAAGACTATGGTTTTGGTTTTACGCTAAAATTCTTGGCAAGTCATGTCCAGTAGGTGCAAGTGGATTGATTAATGATTGGTTAAGGGAAGACAATTACTCCACAACAGGACAATTTGACAGATTAATTTATAGAAAACGTAAACCAGATCAGGAAGCCTAGTTCAAATGAGGTAATAGTTCTTGTATCACAAGTTGTCATGATTTTCTCATGGACACGTTGTCATGAGTTTTGACTCCACGTTGTACCGTGATACTAGAGGATTTAAATCCATTAATACCATTGAACCTTACTTCTCAGGAGTGGTAGTCATTTCCTGTATAGGGAGTGTGTATGTATGCTGGTATTTTTGGTTCAACGAAAGAATTCGGGTATTCTTGAAGAATGCTTACTCGCGGCAAGCGAGGGGCTGGTGAGTCAGAATGACTAATGACTTTATTGTGACGAGGTTCTTTATTTTTTCTGTTAGCAGTTTACTTGCAAATAAGTGCCTATAAACTATGTTCTGATAGATTATAGATTTGTGTTTCTTTGTTTTGGCTTTGCTTTTTACCTGTTTATTTTTGTGTAGCATGATTGCCTAGTTTGTTATCGGCAAAATTCTAGTAGCGGCACGTGAGTCATTTAATTTTATTTGCTCTCTTTATCCAAGACAGTTGATCAATTCATGATATATGAGAATGAAATACCTTTGATTCAAAAAAAATATCATGATTTAAACAAGCACAACCTGTGAGCTTTACCTAGACTAATGATAGATGCTTATTTCAATTTAATTCTTGAGTTGTATTTAGACGTACATCAATTGATGTCTCTAAACGATTGATATTCCTTTGTAAGAGATTAGATAAAACTTTGTAGAAGTCATTTGTCGTAGGTTTTATCGGAGCGTATTTTACAATAAGAGCTACCTGTCAGGTGTAAAGGCTTGTGCCACGTATGCTTTTGGTTTCATGACAATATCTGATGTAAGTACCATCTGGTCATGGATAAATCAATGAAATTATCTACTTTCTCAAAAAAAAGACAAGCACAACCTTAGCATATTTGAGCAGAGCTTAATAATTATTTTTATCATGCTCTAGATAATAAACGAAGAGTTCAATCAATTTGAACTTGAATTAACTTGATTGAATGAACATGTAGATCTAACTAGAAAGTGTGAATATAATAGAATCACAATAGTCCGATCAATTTCGCTCTAATATTTATTAAAGGGGATGTTGAAAGGCAGATAAAAGTATATTTTATGGTAAGGCCTAACGAGGTGTCCTTACACACTCATATTTTTTTCCTTTAGGTAAAATTACTATATTATAAAATCCAACGTTACAATTAGCAATTACAAAAATAAGAACGGAAAATAGTTCAACCAGAAGCTTTGATGCATCTTCACTGTTAACTTTAAGAAGAAACAATCATTTCAAATATTATATGTCAAAACTATATACGCATATATAATCTTCTCATTGCATTAATAATAATAAACGACGCTATAATTTATACTAAAATGGTAGTCGAGTGAGCTACCACTCCGAGCCGCTGGAGGGATTAATACCTCCATATCACCACACCGACACCAACCTAGCTACGAAAACTCTAAATCCCCATACAATAAGGCCAACAACCCTCGCTCAATAAAAAGAGAAAAGAGAATGTCTAATAGATTTGTGAATGCGGCGTACTCTACTTGTCAATCTACAGAATTTTCGTGCAGAAGCACGTACTCGCGGCTACTATTACCAAACTTAACCACATCTTTCTCTACAAGTTCATAATACCGCTGAGGTTCAATTGCAACACCGTTAAGAACAGTTCTATTCGTGCTTCCCAGATCCAATATGTAAAGCTTAATAACTTCCTTCAACAACGTACCATCAGCTCGCTCCTCGTCTACTCGCCGGAATTGTATAACGGCATGTTGCTTTCTGCACGGATGATCTATAGGGACGTTCGCCACCCTCCTCTCCCTCCCGAAAAGGTAACAGCTCTTCCTATATATCTCAATGGGTCTGTTATTAACCTCTTCACCATCCTTGAAAACATAAAGCCGCCACTTCACATGAGGCCGTCGTCCTTCCGCCGGCTCCGAGTATAACAGCGTTACACCAGTGAATCTATTGGTTTCTGCAGCAAGTTTCCCAGATAGCTCAAACGTAGGTCTCTGCTTCTCTTGTGGCTCCATAATTTTTATGAACGACCAACTTTCTCTGCGCGGTAGGGTTTATATAGTAATACAAGTCGGTGGTTCTTGGGCTTTATTGGGCTTATATTTTAATGTTTGTCTTGGGCTGGGGCCCGGTAAAAGGAAAGTCTTTTCTCTGCGCAGTTCTAGTTGCACTTGAAGATCTTCATCGTCATCAACACTACACCTCTCTCTCTCTCTCCAAAAAAGGTTGAATCTTTTTTGCCTCCAACTTTTGATACACCAAAAAACCAAGAGAACAATTCTTTCATCAAAGCGATTCGATTCTGGTACCTCTGGCTTTCTCTCCTTTTCGTAATGGCCAATTTCCTAACTCCCTCCCGCCTCAAGGCTCTCCTCTTAGCCCTCTCTCTCTTCTTCAACCTCTACCTCCTCTTCTCCCTCCACGCGCCTGATTTACAAATCACGCGCCGCTCCTCTTCCCCCACCACGCGCCGCCACCTCGTATTCGCAATCGCCTCCTCCTCTCGCAACTGGCACCGCCGCAAGCACTACCTCCGCCTCTGGCACTCCCCGGCCTCCACTCGCGCCTTCGTCTTCCTCGACCGCTCTGATCTCGGATCCTCCGACGACGGCTCCCCGCCGGTGATCGTCTCCGGCGACACGTCCAGCTTCCCGTACGGAGGCGGCGGGCCCTGGTACGGGATCCGAGTGGCGCGCGTGGTGAAGGAGATCGTCGAGCGCGGCGAGACGGACGTGCGGTGGTACGTGTTCGGCGACGACGACACGGTGTTCTTCGTCGACAATTTGGTGAAGACGCTGGCGAAGTACGATCATGATCGGTGGTACTATATTGGGAGCAATTCTGAGAGCTACATGCAGAATGTGAAGTACGGCTTCGACATGGCGTTTGGCGGCGGCGGATTTGCGATTAGCCATTCTCTGGCTAAGGTTTTGGCTAGGGTTTTAGATTCGTGCTTGATGAGGTATGGTCATTTATATGGGAGTGATTCCCGCGTTTTTTCATGTGTGGCGGAGCTCGGCGTTGGGTTGACTCATGAACCTGGGTTTCATCAGGTATGGGATATTTTTGTGTTAATGAATTAGTTTTTATAAAAGTTTAATTAGAAATGTGGTTATCAATTTGATTAGTATTATTGTTGTATGCTTGCTTGCTTGTGTTTGCTTGGTAAGGTTTTGGTTGATCTCTTGAAAAATGAATGGCTGTATTGCGTTTAGATATGCTCTTTTAGTGTGTTCAGCTAAGGAATAGCTTTGGACTTTGTACAACTTGCCTTTTGTGCGGGAAAAGGGATCGGAATAGATTTCGGTCCTATTCAGCTATGGTTTGTTGTGTGCTGTGGAGGGATATGCACCATGTGGATTATGGGAAGAAGGATTTAGGTGGAGGCTGTTAAGATTTACCTAAACGATGGGCAAAGCTGTGTTGCTGTAATAACTGTTAGCTGGAAGATTACCAAGTTTTAGTTACTCAAACCGGAATGTCTGTATATTTTGTGCAATCTTTCCAACTTCTGATGCAACACTGTGTGAAATAATTCAACATGCATCTGTTTTCAGATCATGATATAGCTTTTGTTGGAGTCTTTGTTACTTACGGAAAACAATTTGGGCTTCGTCGGTTAAACTTATATTATGAGCTTGTTTCAGGTTGATATGCGGGGTAATTTGTTCGGAATGCTATCTGCACATCCGTTGTCATCTTTGGTTTCGCTTCATCATTTGGATGCTGCAGATCCGATCTTCCCTAACATGAGCAACACTCGAGCTCTGGAACATCTTTTTGAAGCTGTGAAGGCTGATCCTGCCAGGATATTGCAGCAAACTGTATGCTATGACCGTACACATTCATTGACTGTTTCAGTTGCGTGGGGTTATGCCATTCAGGTGTATGATGGCAATGAGCTTCTTCCTGATCTTCTTTCACCTCAAAAAACCTTTTCGCCTTGGAGAAGGAGCCGTAGTATTGAGGCAAGTCAATACATGTTCAAAATGAGAGATTATCCTAGAGATGAATGTAAAAGACCCTCTATCTTTTATTTGGAAAGCGTCGTCTCAAATAACCGCGGTATCTGGAGCAACTACACCAGGCACTATGTGGAAAACTGTTCCAAAGAAAATGCAACAAAGAACCTGGAACACATCAGAATTATTTCACAGAAGCTAGAGCTTGATGTTGAAGAGGTATTACCTTATCGATAGTACGCATTTGAAACTTTTAACATGCGTGGTTGGGTTGATTTAGTGTCCATCTAACTGATGTCAACCGCTTGCAATCCAGATGAAGGCTCCACGTCGTCAGTGCTGCAAAATTTTGGAACCGTCTTTTAATGATTCAATGACTATCATTATTAGACGGTGCAGAGATGATGAACTTATATCTATGAATATCTAGAGTCTATCCTTTTGGAATGGTTGCCCTGAGAACACAGGTACATGCAGGATTCAGAGAATTTGAACCAATTTTGGTTACTGTGGAATCCTCTATAGGTAATTTTTATTCATATCTTGTTTATAAATGTTATATTGACAAGTGTTACAGGGAGGATTGGGAATATAAACTTCAATCCTGTCTGTTTGAATTGGTTTTCCTATAATTTTTCGTGCCAAATCATTTTATTGCAAATCTGCTTGGTGGTAACTAAAATTTCATAGCTATAATCTTCTTTTTTCATTGATGTTATTATAGATCACAGCTTTGATCATAGAAATCTATAGGAAACAATGAGGAAATTTTAACATTTTCCAAGTTCATTATTTTTTATTTGGTTCTTTGACATTAGTTACCAGTCTTTAGTGCTTGAGATTCCTACAGTTTGTTGAATTGAGATCCGAGCGACAATGGACATTTAGTAATCTGTACACAGCTGAAGTTACTTTTTCTGTTGTCAGGAGGAAGACGATATGCTGGGAGACAAGTCAGATAACCATTTGCCTTCAAATCAACACATGAAGCAAAATTGGAAAAATCATGAATTTGAAGGAGTTGTGAAAAGAATAATGCTAAATGTGTTGGAGTCTCTTGTCAAGGGGATGAGATTCTGCAGCCCAGTTGTTTATTGATGTGTGATGAGGTTCACTCTTAAAGTTTCCACTTTCTTCCAGCCATTATCTTGGAAATTTCATGAACAGAGAAAAAGGAACCAAAACGCCAACCACGTATCTTCTAGGGGATGTAGATTAACCTAACTACCCAAGTAAATGTGGGAATGTAAGATTAACCTAACTACCCATGTTCAATACATGTATTCGCTTTGTAGTGCTACATTTTGCCACGTCTATTATTGTCAGGGGACCTTATGCAAAGTAAGGATTTTTGTTGAGAGCTTGCTGTGGTTAGTCTTCAGTTTGTTGTGCGTTGCATTTCAATGATGCCATTGATGATAAATGGCCGACTTCTGAGAGGCAATCCCTGAATGTTTTCCTAGGTGCCCCCTAATCCTCTATTCCAAGTTTCTAACCTCCATGGTCTCTGCCTCCCTCTCCCTGCAGTTGACAAGTGCAAATTTTTTATTACATATGAAGATGTAGAAATGGATTAAAAACAGATATAAGAACAACACAAGTAATTTCAAAGGTATGGTGCAAAACCTCAATGAGGGAAAAAATTCCAAGCAGGATTATTTTTAATCTTTAACAAGATAGTATAAGTACAATTCTCACTTTGTAATACATTACCTATCCACTCTAATCACTTCTCACTCAAGTGATTCAAAACTCTACCAAGAGAAATTGATTTGAACAAGCTGAGATCTCACTCACTCAGCTATGCAATTCTCACACAATTGCAATACTATTTCTCACTCAATTAGCACTAGTTCTCACTCAATTACCTTGTATTGCATCTAGTTACACAACTAGTTCAAGCAGCAACACAAAAACTTGAACTCTCTTAGTTTCAATATCTAATTCTGTAACTCAAACAAATCCCACTTTGACACTTTAATCTTTGACACACAGCTTAGACACTTTGCTTCTAACTTTCTTGATCTCTGATGCATCACCAATCTCAAGTGCAATCTGATAATGCAAATAAGTGAAGCAGTCAATCAATTATCAATCACTCAAGAAGCCATGAACATAAAATGTTTCAACTCTGAGGCAAGACTATGAAGGCCTATCTTTTATGTTCAGAAGCTTGACCAAATTATTTCACAACAGGCATATATATAGGAGATGAAAATCTCCCGCTCCACTAATGCACTTTAAGAATGACTCAAATCATGGCTTGAAAAATAAACAATCAGACAACCATCATTTCGTATTTTCCAAACTCATGTTTTGATCCTTTCATAACACCTGCAATCGACAAAGATCATACCAATATCACATTCTTGCTATGACTTAGCTCATGTTAAGAACAGCTCAACCAACTCTCTCAGCATAGATTCATCAAATTAGTAATTGCAAACAAGTTTAGGAAATCACATATCACCACAACTTTTAATGAGAATAAACTTAATACCTCAAATCCGGATCAATTCTTACCATATTGAGAATAATAAGAGATATTAGTCATATTACGTACCTTGCTCAAAATAATCCATTTGATCTGTTGTACACCTTATGAAGATCTTTGATTGTGCAACAATCATATTCCTTTTTTCGATCACATTGATTCTCATTTAAACCTGTAAATCATTCACTATGATCAAACACTCATGAAGCATCTATTTCACACACTTGGCTAAATTAACTAAACGATTGAGAAAATATGCCATCAGCTCTTTCAATACCTCAGATATAGAAATTTTGTAAATAAAGATGTTTACTAAATTTCCTTAACTGATTTCATCAAATTTAATAGAAATATGTCAACTTACCACAAATAAGATATTCAAATCTTATTACATTGTAAAGATTTGTTGATGATGCAGTAGGTCATTTCAATAACAACTTACCATAGATAGACAATTCAAGTCTATTACCTTGATTGGATTCCTTTGCAACATGTCCTAGTGCATCTGTGAAATCTTATGATGAATAGGAATGACCAATATACCAACAACATATAATGCATCATATATGCATACGCTTCTTTATTCTTTTGTAATCTGCAAGTAACCCAGCTTTCGAGTTTTCCAAGTATCTATTGCAGATCCGACTTAGATGGTGTATCTGACTTTTTGGGATCTAGTAACTCTCACCAGCTGTATCGCTTAAGGTTCATCTCATTTTCTTAAATCTTACTATAATGCTTAAATCCATGGATCTGGTTTCCAGATCTTGATTTGCAATTAAACATCTACGTTTGGGAATTGGGATGTTATAAACTTATAACTGTATATAGCATCTACATTGGGATGTTAATTATACATGTGATAATTGGGGTTACCATAAACAGGAAACGTTGCTTAAGAAAGCAACAGTTTTTGACTCGCTTTTTATTGCTTAGCCCGTTTCAAGTGTTTATGCTTGTCCTGATGTTGCTGCGTTTTCCACGCGCTGTATGAACAAAAACCATATGATCTTTGCATGAAACTCTCATTTCCTAACTCCTAACCATTAAATTACACCGACGACGAAGAGTAATTTGATATAGATAGATTGATAGAAGATAGATAGATAGATAGATAGATATCCCCCGTCCTCAGTTTCTTTGGTGTGCTTCTTCCACAATTCATGAGTCAAGCCATTGCTATTAATTTGCGGACTTTGGGCTTGAATCAGACGTAGTTGCAACTCAACTAGAATGACGGGGTTGGCAAGAGAATGGACTCTCTTTGAGTGTAGGAGGACCAACCCCATGTCAAAGTTTGCAGCCGTGTCATGCCATTGATTGCGTTGCCTAACACTTCGGTCATATGCACTTGTTACAATTTACAGACTTTTTCTTTATGGTAGAGATCAACAGTCTCTCCAAATCTGTTTGATTTTTTCAGTTTTTTTTTCTTCAATACTTTGATCCCTAAAATGCAGCTTATTCAGTCACCCACCAAAACCCAAGTTTCTTCTCGGTTGATAAACCTCTATATAATCTCATCTTCTGTCTGCACTCTCTTTCTTTTCATATCGTTCTTCCTGGTGTTTACAAGCTACAAGCGTTCGTATATTTCGTCCCATGATGGGTATGCGGCAACTTCTACGTCTCTAGAACATGTTGTGTTTGGAATTGCTTCGAACCAGAAATCATGGACGACTCAGAGGAAGGAGTATGTTAGGCTCTGGTGGAAGGGACATTCCATGAGGGGGTGTGTGTTTCTCGAAAGCCTTCCACCTGATCATCAAAACCATACCAATGATACTTCTCTTCCTCCGGTATGCATCTCTGGGGACACTTCCAGATTTCGTTACACTTACAAATATGGTCTCAGGTCTGCAATTCGTGTGGCACGAGTTGTTTCCGAGACTGTGGCACTCAATCACTCCAATGTGCGATGGTATGTTTTCGGAGATGATGACACATTTTTCTTCCCGGAGAATTTAGTGAAGACTCTTTCCAAGTATGATCATGAGCTGTGGTACTATATTGGCGCCAACTCGGAGATATATGAGCAGAACAGAATTTTCGGATTTGGAATGGCTTTCGGTGGTGCAGGTTTAGCTTTAAGTTCCCCTCTGGCGAAAGCATTGGCAAAGGTGTTTGATACATGTCTAGAAAGATACCCACATCTCTATGGAAGTGACTCAAGGATTTCATCTTGCTTGGCTGAGCTCGGCGTTGGCTTAACTCATGAGCCTGGTTTTCATCAGGTACCACTTTCTTAGCTCCAAACTTCTGAGTCACATCTTAGCAGTTTCAATTTAATAATCAATCTGATTCTCAATTGGTTTGTGAAATTAAAATTGACAGAATGATCTTCGTGGTGATACGTTTGGTGTTTTGGCTTCCCATCCGTTATCACCCCTAGTGTCCCTGCATCATCTTGAGCACACAGACCCTATCTTCCCCAACATGACAACCATGCAAGCTCTGCAGCATTTAGTCAAAGCAGTGGATGTTGATTCTCAGAGGATTCTACAGAAGACCGTGTGCTACGATAGATGGTTTTCATGGACAGTTTCAGTGTCATGGGGTTATGCTGTTCAGATATACGGACACCATATGCTTCTGCCAGACGTCCTCCCAGTGGAAGAGACATTCAAGCAGTGGAAACAAGGACCTGTATTGTCTGGAGTTTATACCTTCAATACAGTAGAACAACACCCAGATCCTTGTCGACGACCGGTTGTTTTCTTTCTTGATCATGTGTCATCGAGAGAGGACGGAATCATGAGCATCTATAAGAAGACTTATGCAAATTGCTCCTATGACATGGCTTCCCCCAGGAAGCTTGAGGAAGTCAGAGTGCTGTCACATAAGCTGGACATGAACATCAAACAGGTATTACATACAACATGCACTGCTATTTTTCGAATTCGAAATGCTTATACTATACAACATACTGATTCCATATTTTCTTGGAATAATCAGTTGCAGGCCCCAAGAAGGCATTGTTGTGACATATTACCTTCTACTGGTGGGAAGGTGATGGACATTGCAATCAGAGAATGCAAAGATGAAGAACTGACATACATGCATTAGATTTTAGTAGTAAAAAGTCTTTAAACTTTTACTGCGACTTTACAGGTATTTTGTTACTGTATCATAAGCATTACCAGGAAAGTTCATATCTTCTAATGAATTCTCCTATGATATTTAGACACGCCAGTATTAGTCTTGAATTCGACTGCTTCCTTAGATTGGATGGAGATTTCAAGGAACCACAAACCGTGAATTCAAGCAATCTGACTTAAACAAACATGTTCTGATGTAGAGAACTGTTTATAGGTGGAACCTAATATTTCACCTTTACCGGGTTACAATTAAATGTGAAGCCACTCTGGGCCCTTTGTCTGGGCCCAATTCGTCATAAAGCTAAGTAAAGCAAGGGAAACTTCTCCCACATTGGAAAGGGACAGGAATGCTGCCTTCAATGCTACTATAAATACCGGCACATGCCTCCCCATAAAGGGACGATGAAACTTCTTGACTATTCCCGAGTTTTATGCTTAGCTGACAGTGTCTGACTTAAGCATCGGAGTGGCTTCCCTCGGTAAAACCGGGGACGCCTCTTTGACGTGTTTGTTCTTTACACAGGAAAACTCGGAGTACAGGGAAGTCCGCTATTTCTGGAGCCGTGCAACCCGCTAAAGGGGCCACGAGCCACTCGGAAACAATTGGTGCTCTCGTTGAGAGTCGAACTCAAGACCTCTCGCTTAATATTTTGAAGAATAATGATGGAATCCTCCGGGTTATGGAAACCCGCGAAATTTTGACAGTGCGTACATCCCAAGTAGGTACAAAAGTTATCTACAACTGTCCAAGTTTATTATATTTTGATGTTATATATATATAAAGCCTTTCAGGCCCACATAAAACCCGGCCGGGTTATGTCTATCAATCAGTTTGTTGAGTGAATACAGGCGATCTCCATTTGACATGAAATATTGCAAGCCTTTCATGGCCTTATTTCATTGTCAAAACTTGGCAAGCTCCGATAATCTCCATTTGACATGAAATATTGCAAGCCTTTCACGGCCTTATTTCATGGTCAAAACTCGGCAAGCTCCGATAAATCTCCGATAATCTCCGGTCCACATGACGTGAAATATTGCAAGCCTTTAACGGCCTTATTTCACTGTCAAACTCGGCAATCTCCGATAATCTCCGATAATCTCCATTTGACATGAAATATTGCAAGCCTTTCACGGCCTTATTTCATGGTCAAAACTCGGCAAGCTCCGATAAATCTCCGATAATCTCCGGTCTATATGACGTGAAATATTGCAAGCCTTTAACGGCCTTATTTCACTGTCAAACTCGGCAATCTCTGATAATCTCTGGTAATCTCCATAACTTGAAATATTGCAAGCCTTTCACGGCCTTATTTCAGTCTTTGAAAGTCTTAACGGACCCATACAGCCCTAGCGGCACTATTTTTATTTACATGCCAAACCGGCATTATATGTGTAAATTTTATCACATTTGCATATTTTGCATCAGATTACCGTGTTATTTGGCAGGAAGCCCTTGGAAGCCCTAACGGACCGGTAAAGCCTTACCGGGCCTATTGTTATTTTATAATGTTAACATGCCAACCCGGCGCTATGTGTGAATTTTGTCACTTGCAGGTTATGCATCGGGTTGAAAGTCCTAACAGACCCGTTAAGCCGTAGCGGCCCTTGAAAGTCCTTATGGACCCGTAAAGTCTTAGCGGTCCTATTTTTATTTAATCACATTAAACATGCCAAACCGGCAATATGCGTAATTTTTTGTATATTATGCATCACAAATACCGTGTTATTCGACAGGAAGCCATAACGGACCGGTACAGCCCTACCGGGCCTGTTGTTATTTTATGACGATAACATGCCAGACCGGCACTATGTGTAAATTTTATCTACACTTGCGAGATATGCATCAACTCAACTTGTTATTTTACAGGGAACGAGTGTTATAGAATGACACCCCCCTGAAAAGCCTTAGCGGCCCATGGAGGTCCTCACGGACCCGTAAAACCCTAGCGGCACCATTTTTATTTACATGCCAAACCGGCATTATATGTGCAAATTTTGTCACCACTTGCAGGTTATGCATCGGGTTGAAAGTCCTTATGAACCCGTAAAGCCCTAGCGGCACTATTTTTATTTATATGCCAAACCGGCATTATATGTGAAATGTCAACACTTGCAGGTTATGCACCGGGTTGGAAGTCCTGACGGACCCGTAAAGCCTTTATTTATATGCCAAGCCTTTATTTTTATTCACATGCCGAACCGGAACTATATGTGTATATTTTGTCAACACTTGCAAATTATGCATCAGTTTAACGTGTTATTTTACAGGGAAGAAATACCGTGTTATAGAATGGTATTCCCTCCGTAAAAACCAGCGGTCCTTGGAAGTCCTAACGGACCCCTAAAGCCTTAGCGGCACTATCTTTATTTACATGTCAAACCGGCATTGTGTAAATTTTTATACTATGCATCAGGTTACCGTGTTATTTCACAACAGCGAAGGAAAAGCTTGATTACTTCAAAGAGGTCAATTACAGGAGCAGTAAACCGCTACAAAACAGACTACACTACAAAAGCAAAGACAAATACTTAGGCTCCAGCTCAGGGCGCTGCAGACCCGCTACCACCGCCAGTGCTCGAGCCGCCACGTCCTCCCCGGGGCCGTATGATAAACTGTCCCATACGGAGCGGTGGCCGGTTTTGAGGACCACCGACAATCCCACCACGCAAAGTACCTCTCCGGGCTGCTGAAGAATGAACTGGGGGACTCCGAGCCGGGTTTGCAGGAGCCCTAGGGTTTGCGGCCATGGCAGGAGTCGACCGGGAGGTGCCTGCAGCCTCGTCGGGTCTAACGTGACCTTGGTGACCATCATACCTGGCTTTGTCGAGCCACCCTTGGCGAATCCCGGCGCTAACAATTTCGGCACGAGCCTCAGCCCTCGCCGACCGCAGCTTCAGCTCAAACTCTGAACTCGCTAGAAACTCGGAGACAGCAGAGTTCCTGGCCCGGGAAACAGCCTGCACCAACGCTCCTTTCTGCTGCTCCAGAGAAGTCACTTGCTGCTGCAGCGCTTGATTCTGTTGAGTAAGCTGAGCAATAGCAGCATCTTGAGCACACCGGTCCTCCCGGTGACCTTCGATAACATTCTCCAGTTCAGAGTTCTTGGCCACCAGGTCCGCTATGTGTCCTTCCGCCTCGGCCAACTTCGCACTCGACGCGATCGCTGATGCGCTTGCGAATTCCCGGACCCGAGCCAGGTTTTCTTCACTTGCCGTCACCTGGTCCCGGGCGGCCCGGAGATCATCCCTGAGGACTCTCTCTCGCTCGGGGATGCCTTCGGTTATGAGCCGGTCAGTCGCCAAGTACGACAACCTGACAGCCTACACAAATAAAACAACGGGTTAGTACAAGGAACCAAAAACAAAAAGATAACGAGTTACAGCAGAAGACTAACTTACCCGCATCAGCTTCTCCTGCGCCCTCCGGGCTACAGTCAACGGGTCCTCGTGCTCCAGGACATAGGAGTCAGCGGCGCAAATCTTCAAGTCCGCTACCATCCTTTGGATGGCCACGTCCGCCATTCCCCCGCTCGCCAACTCCTCCATTATCTCGTCAGTATCCCGGTGCTGCTTTCTCTCCCTCCTCTCTTTCCTCTCCTTCCTCCTCTTCTTCCTCTCGGACCTTGCCGAGCTGGATGCCTCCCGGGTGCGTTTGTGGGAGGGGACGGGTTCCACTTCATGCACTTCGTCGCTCCCGTTACTTCCCTCAGGGTTCTCACTCGCCACCCCTTCGAAACCGACAACTTCTTCACACCCGTCGTCATCCTCTTCGGTAAACTCCTCCTCACCCGGGAGCACAGACGAGGGAACCGCGCTCATCACCGGTTCTTCAATCTCTTCATCGGCGAGGGTAAATTGAGTCACCGGTTCTTCAATCACCGGGTCTTCCGCCACCTCCGCGGGGCTCCCCACAATCTCTTCATCTAACTCCTGGTACATCTCCGTGCCAAGTACCTCAGCAAGGTACCCGGGGATCTCGTTGAAGTGCAAGGTGTCCACGAGGAATTTCTCAGTATCCCCTTGCTCTGCTTCTGGGCGCAGGAAAGCCGCTTTCGTGGTCAGGTTAATGTCGTATAATTGACCATCCGTTGCTTGTGTCCGGATCCCGGCCCAAACAGCCTTATTTTCAAACCCGTCGTATATTCCCGGGTTCTTCCGCTTCGTAAACTCCATTGGAAGAAGAGCTGCAGAAACACATATAGCCCGTTACACAAGAAGCATTTAACAACAAAAGTTGAAGGAACACGAGACAAACCTGGGAGCTCCATCAACCGGCACCTGCTGTACACATACAGCCTACAAAGCCGGTATGAACTCCGGTCGTCTCGCCCCCGAAAAGCCCACAGCATCCTCCGGATCCTCTTCTCCATCACCGGCTCCAGAGGAATGTCGGGGACATCTGCAACACAAACAACATAATTATAACCCGGGATAGAGAAAAGAAAGAAGAATCCGGAGAGAGAAGGACTCACTCGTCAGTGGCTGGAAGTCACCCGG
Organism: Comarum palustre; assembly: GCA_951800085.1. Classification (NCBI taxonomy): domain Eukaryota; kingdom Viridiplantae; phylum Streptophyta; class Magnoliopsida; order Rosales; family Rosaceae; genus Comarum; species Comarum palustre. Next base: position 5,782,787 of record OX637572.1, on the reverse strand, counting down.
TACTTGAAACGCGTATCCCGGGTCTTGAAAGTTTCTTATCAAGAAACTTTTCTCCCTCCAGGTCCGGCTCACGGAGGTTGGCAGGTCCTCGACGATCTTCTTGAAAACCGCTTTGGACTTCAGTTGGATGGTCCCACTGAAACCCGCCTTCCGGGAGTACTCGGCCCGGTACATGGCGTGTAACTCGTGATAGGTTGGCATCTGCTGCTTCAGCACCTTGTACATAACGCACAACCCGAGTAGCTGCCTCCACATGTTCGGTCCAACTTGCCCGATTGCGAAGTTGCTCGCAGCCAAGAGGTACTGCACCTCTACCTTCAGCGGGAGTGACAGGCCGCAGCGTAGCTGATACTCGTGGCACAGCGTCCATCCGTCCCCGGGAGCGAAGAACTGGTCCTCGGGTTCTAAAAGCCGTATTTCTACAGACCCAGGGATCTTCCAGTTGCTCCTTAGCTCCACGATCTCCTCCGCTGTCAATGAGTACCCGGGAGGGTCAAGAGCGGTCCCATCAGTGAAGGTTACGGAGGCAAACTCGGGGACGTGAGTGTCCATTGTTTCGTTGGCAATCTGCAAAACAAGAAAACACGGGGGCGTCAACAAAACCCAGATAACCCGGCGTCACGAAGCTAAATTCCCAGACGCAGAAACCCAGAAAACGTTCCTGGGAACCCAGAAACAGTACACATCGTCCCAAAACAATCAAAAAGGAGGGAAGAAGAAACAGTACCTTACTTTTGAGGGTTTGAAGGGGTTTTTGGGATCGATTTGAGATTGAGAATCAAAAGAAACAGCGACAAACAAAAGCGACAGCAAAAAGCACGACAAAGTTATCTGGTTTAGAGGTGAGACAAAACTGTCACCTTCAACCCCTATTTATACAGTTAGAGACGTACACTGAAGGGACGTTTCGGTTTTTCGAGAAAATCGACACGTGTCGTGCATGCCACGTCCCAAAACCGAAAAACTTTTCAGTTTCCCCCACTTCAAACTGAAAACTTTTCAGTTTCCCCCCACTACAACCCGGAGACGTCGTTTTGAGTTCTCAACGTAAAGAATGTCTGCGGGTTACGCTTGCGTACGGACTTGGGGGACTGGGTACCCCGGGTTTGGTTGCTACCTTTGTAACCCGGTAAAGAAACGATTTTAAGTCCCCACCCAAGCGTACCCCTTGACTGAGGACTTGGGGGACTTGTTTATAGGTGGAACCTAATATTTCACCTTTACCGGGTTACAATTAAATGTGAAGCCACTCTGGGCCCTTTGTCTGGGCCCAATTCGTCATAAAGCTAAGTAAAGCAAGGGAAACTTCTCCCACATTGGAAAGGGACAGGAATGCTGCCTTCAATGCTACTATAAATACCGGCACATGCCTCCCCATAAAGGGACGATGAAACTTCTTGACTATTCCTGAGTTTTATGCTTAGCTGACAGTGTCTGACTTAAGCATCGGAGTGGCTTCTCTCGGTAAAACCGGGGACGCCTCTGACGTGTTTGTTCTTTACACAGGAAAACTCGGAGTACAGGGAAGTCCGCTATTTCTGGAGCCGTGCAACCCGCTAAAGGGGCCACGAGCCACTCGGAAACAAGAACTAACTAAGTGAAGCAATATCCGGGTGTTTGAGATCTCAGTCATCACATGCTCTACAGACTCTAGCTAGGTCGAGGAACATGTGAGGAAGCAGGTCCGGTCACGATAGGCAATATAACTCTCTTTTTAGGAAAATTTTTATATGCACTACGTGTATATACGGTACAATCTTAATTATTCATAACAAGTCATATGTTTAACCACACATGTATCAATATTATATCATCTAATCTCAACCGTTCACCTATGTAGTGTAAATACACGGCTGTGTATTGAAGATACTCAGCTCTTTTTATAGTTTTTGGTAAAGTTTTTTAGAAGTTAGTAGTCAGAAGAGATTTGAAAAACAATGAGAATTATTAAATTTTTAAACTTCTGATTATGTTTTTTGATTTATTAAAGTTTAAATCTAATAATTTAAGAAAATATGATTAATATAAATAATTCATGTTTTTGAGAATAATACTTCATTTCTTATAGAATGAAAAAAATGTTGATAGAATATAAAAATATTTTTTATCTTCTGATAAGTAAATTCATAAAAATATAAAAATAAGAACACACATAATACTAATCAAAATACGAGAAAGGTATAATGTATCAGCTACGCCACTTTACCAATAGCCCACCTTACACGAATCCATCATAAAATATTGTCAATCTATTTAAGTATACACGATTGTTCTTATTATTCTAACGTACGGTGGTCTCTTCGCCAATCGACACCTTACACAGAACTCGATCATAAAGTATTGTCAAATATACGCGATTTAATAGCGGCCCTGATTTGGCTGTTGAGGGTGGGTCTCACAATAGATCGGCAATGGCGAGGCTGTTAGGCTGTGTTTGTTTCATGGATTTTGAGAGCAAGGAAAGGAAAGTCTTTCCCTTCCGTTGTGTGGGAAGCACAAACTCAGGAAAGTGTTTCCTGGCAATCAGGAAAATAGATGGGAAATCTGTTCCACCCAGAGCCCGTGGGATTCATTTTCCCAAGCATAATTGCTTGAAGCTCTTTCTGGTCAGAATCATTCTCAACGAGTCCATAAGAAGTAATCCCGTTTTTTTCATCGGGTCCGGGAAATTTCCTATGGTGACGATAGCAGCAGTCTCGAAGCCACCTCGGCTTTCAGCCATCAATGTTCGCCTTCCTGTACGGAAGTCGTCTCAAGTTCTTGAGAACGGGATTGATCTCTTGTCATGATGTTTATTGTATCGTCCGCTCAATTTTATTTTGGTATTAACTTGATATATATGACGTTTTGAATCAAAATTTTATGATTTTCTAATGTTTCTGAAAAGAAGGTTATTGTTGACGCGATGGTGAAAACTAGCTGTGTTCTCTCCTTGATAATTGATTCATGTAGATGTCAACAAAAGATAATGATAAGTTACCACTACAGATGAGGGATTTTCAGCTTCATACCAAATCAGTATGTCAATGTGAGGTGCCAATTTGAGATAGTGAAATTAAGGACATGAGCTTCACCATTTGCTAAAAAAAGATTGTTCAGGCAAGTACTATATATCTTTATCTAACTTTTGTAGATGTTTTGAGTTGTTTTTTATTTGTTTCTCAAAACTCATACAACTATATTGGCCTTTTTTTCCTGTTCTTAATGACTAGCTGAACTAGGCGGTAGCATATTTTCCATACACATATTTCGATATAATGATGATATCTGATGGTCGGATTTTTGTTTGTGAATTTTGATCATCTGAATCACAACATGACTACTAATATTGTATAAGTTGTTTACCGTGTTAAGTAAATGTTCCGTTTCAAAAACAAACTATACGTAGAAGCTTCAAACAAAAAATTCTTGAAATAAGATATGACCGGAATGGTGAAATACTTCTACATTTGAAAAATTATGTAATTCCGGTGAAGTCTTGGTGCCGATAGTTGTGGTCAATGCAATTTTTCATTCTTTCTCCTTAGAGGTTGCCCTATCTCGAGGTTAATTTTCATAAAATTTTTATACAACCGGTTGCATTTCATCGATTTGAAACTATTTTCAGTTGAAGGTCCGGCCAAAATACGTAATTTAGACAGTCCAATGACCATTTCCGTGCGTTTAGAGGTTTGACTTATGAGATTGACTGTCCGGATCGAGTTCTTAACATTGTCGGATCAAGTTCAATTTTTTCTTATAGATGTATTTTATCATGATGGTCAGATCTGACGGTCGGATTTTCGTATCTAAAGTTTGATCATCGGAATAACAACATGTCTACTAATGTTGTATAACTTTACCGTGTTAAGTAAATGTTCCGTTTCAAAAGCAAACTATACATAGAAGCTTCAAACGAAAAAAATCATGAAATAAGATATGACCGGAATGGTGCAATTGAAAAATCATGAAATTCCTGTCAAGTTTCGGTGCTGATAGTTGCGGTCAATGCTATTTTTCATTCTTTCTCCCTAGAGGTAGCCCTATGTTATTTTCATAAAATTTTTATACCACCGGTTGCGCTTCATCGGGTTTGAAACTATTTCAGTTGAAGGTCCAGCCAAAATAGGTAATTTAGACGGGTCAATGACCGTTTCCGTGCATTTAGGGGTTTGACTTACAGGATTGACTATCCGGATCGAGTCCTTAACATTGTCGGATTAAGTTGAATTTTTTCTCATACATGTATTTTATCATGATGGTCAGATCTGACGGTTGGATTTTTGTATCTCAAGTTTGATCATCAGAATCACAACATGTCTACTATTGTTGTATAGCTTGTGTTACTATGTTAAATAAATGTTCCGTTTCAAAAAAAACTATACGTAGAAGCTTCAAACGAAAAAATTCGTGAAATAAGATATGACCGGAATGGTGAAATACGTTTACAGTTGAAAAATCACGTAATTCCGGTCAAGTCTCAGTGTCGATAGTTGCGGTCAATGTAATTTTCTATTCTTTCTCCTTCGTCGGTCAACCAAGCTTCACCGTCCCTCACCTCGTCGCCTCCGGCCACCTCTGCTCCTTTACCTCCACAGCAGTATCCTTCGCCTCCACAGTCCACAACCACAGGTGTGAGATTTTTGTTTATAATTTCGTTTTGAATTTTTACAGATTTGGATAATATTGAAATTGATTATTTTTGATATTAAAATTGATATTGATAGAAATTAATTTATAGAAATTGATATTGAAATTGATAATGTTGTTGTAGACTTGGATTTGGTTATTGAAATTGAAATTGATTAAAATTGAAATTGAAATTAAAAATTGAAATTGATAATGTTGTTGAAATTGAAATTAAAAATTAAAATTGAGTTGGGGGTTTAATAGTTTTAGTTTAATTATTATTAAGGAATTCTAGGAATTTTGTTGTGTATTAAAATATTAATTGTTATTAATTGTAGGAATTCTAGGATTTTTATAACTTGTTTACTATATTCATATAATTTATTAATATTGATAAAGATGTTAATATGGATATTAAAAATTACAATTAAAATTAAAAATTCAAATAACTTATTAAACTAATATTTTAAACATGATGAAATGCTTGTTTCGATCAACGAAGAGTTCAAAGGGCCAAATGTCTGAATCGTCTGAGGGAATGTTTAGCAACCCTCAAACGTCGTTTCAAGGCCCCATGACAGCCAAACTTGCGACCCTTATGGAGACGGCGTCGAGGCAATCAGACGCCACCCATTCCTCGAGACAGCCAAGCGCCACCCATTTATCGAGGCAACCAGGCGGCTCTCGGTCCATGAGGTAGCTGTGGTCTCTGGCCCAGACGGAGGTGTTTGCACCACGTATGTCTGAGATACATCAGACGCCGACTCCGGGTCCTACTGCTTCGGATGATGGGTCATCTGAGCTACAAATGTCACACCCCGAATCTTTTAAAGTTAACAAAAGTTACTTTTCACCGAGGTTTACGAGTTACCGAGGATTTTTAACTACTATCGGTAATTCGATAAGTTATCGCTCGAGTTAATTTTCGAGTTTTTAAAAGTACTCCAAATACCTGAATTGATGACTCGATGTTGTAGTACGTGTCGACACGAGTCTCCCGGTATTTTCGGATTATTTTTCGGAGCTTCGGTTCATTTTCTACGGATTTTTGAAGGTTTCGGTAACTTTTAAATTATTAATCCGGTAAATCAGTTTTACCATTTACCCTTTTACTTTTTACCTTCTTTTAATCTGAACCGTCAGATCTTTCCAAGATCTGATCTGGGCCGTTGAATTGGTTATAAATAGAGGAAGAGAGGGTTGACCCGAGTCAAACCCAACTCGGGCGTTGACCCGAGCCAAACTCTCTCTCTCTCTCTCTCCGTTTCGGTCCTCAGCTCCGCCGCCCATCCCAGCCGCGTCCGGCCAACCCGCGCCGGCGCACCACCCTTGAAATACTCCCCTCACTCTCCTCTCCAAAACCCCCTTACCAATTCTTCCCGGTATCCACTGTGGAGGTGGATTGGCCGAGTGGAGATGCGTCGGTGTTCACCGGTTTTTGGCGAGCTCCGGCGACGATCCGGCGCATGGTAGGTGTCTTCGTGTTCCTCTCCACTTCTTCTTCCTTCCCTTGCTTCGTAATGCTTGATTTGATCACCAAATTGGAAAGCCTTAATTCACTGTGTTACTGTTTCGGGTTTCCTGGGTTTCGAGGCTAGCAGCTCCGGCAGCCGGTTCCTGGTGTTCTGGCGAGACTTGGACACCTTCGTGGAGCTTGGGGAGAGCTTGGAGGCAGATGGTGAGGTTCTGGAGGAACCGGCAGTGGGTTTGGGCAGGGAGGAATTACTGAGTTCGGTTTGGGACAGTGGCAGACAGAGGGTAAGGATGTCTCCCTCTAAATTCTATTTGGTTGCTGCTGTTTGTGTTGTTGGATTTGTTGGAGATTATTCTGATATGGTTTTGTTGTGTGGTCGATAACTTGGTGACGAAGGAAACGGGGAAACTCTGGCGAAATTCCGGCAAGTTATCGGGATCCGGCGAAGATTCCGGGGACGCCGTAAACCGGCAGAATGCCGAAGAGGTAGGAATCGAATCCTGGTTAAGCTATTAGTCAAAAAGTACGGTTAAGTCGTAATTGAGACATTTACGGAGAAAATGGACGTAATTAGGAAGTTTCTATTTTGGGAAACCTTCCAAGTTTGGAAACCTGTTAATTTGGGAAACTTTCCACTTTTGGAAAGTTTCCATTAAAGGAAAGTTTCCACTTTGGGAAGGTTGCATTTTCAGGAAAATGGTTAAAGGATTGAAGTCCAATGAATGTGACACCTTTTGGTTAAATGGGTAAAGTGTTAAATTGTTATCGGAATTTGATAACTGGAATTTATGAAAAGATGTTAAATCGGGTTGAAAAGGTTAAAGAAAATGTAGAATTCAAGTTAAAGGTTGTGAAGTTAATTAGTGAAATATGGGAATTTTAATATGTTGACCACTCTAGTGGTTGAGGGAGATGTTGACTCCTATTAACGGAATTGTCAAGTTAATCATGGAAAAACAATCGGATAATTTATTTATCGACGTATCGACTCACAATAAGTAAAGAGAAAAATACTTATGCTAAAGTGGCGTAAACGGAAACCAAACTTCGAGTCGATAATCGGAAATAAGTGTGATGTTGAAAAACTGTTAAAAAGAGAGGAATTTGGTCAAACGTGGTCAAATAGGAATTTCCTGGTCAAACTAGGAAAAGACCAAGTCAACTGTGATTGACTAATTTGATGATTTGTTGTACAGTCTCTGGTCGGACGTGAGACGGGCTCGACTACGCGGTAGTCGAGGGTTTCGCTCGAGGAGCTTTCCGAGCGGGAAGGTTGCAATAGTACTGTGAGTGGACATATTATTTTAAATAAATGCATGCCTTAATTATCGAGTTAATTGCATGATGTTTATGATTGTTTTCGAGAATTATATATCTCTCGGGTTCTTGAACGTATTTACGTTATTACTCGATTTTCTATTTCTTCCGAAAATGGTTATAGACGGTGAGGGCCGTCCTACGAATGGAATTGAACCCGAGACTTCGTTGGAGATTGGGTCTATGCATATATGTCAAGGAATTGTTTACTTATTTATTTTGGGAAGAGAATTTGATTAAAGTATTGTTGTGAATTATATTTTAAGGGTTGACCAATGATTATGCTAGCTAGAGTAGCGTGAGGGCGCTACTAGAGCTCTTAGCTCCGACCCTAGCCTGAGAGGTCAGGCAAATTACGTAGTGCACTATGAGGGTTGACCATTTCCACTTTATCCAGAGCTCTTAGCTCCGACCCTGGTCTGAGAGGTCAGACAAGCCTGAGAGGTCAGGTTGATATTATAAGGGTTGACCGTTATCACATATTCTAGAGCTCTTAGCTCCGACCCTGGTCTGAGAGGTCAGACAAGCCTGAGAGGTCAGGTTGATATTATAAGGGTTGACCGTATTATTTTATCTAGCTAGCATAGCGTAGCGTGAGGGCGCTACTAGAGCTCTTAGCTCCGACCCTAGTCTGAGAGGTCAGACTTATTATGTTTGGTGAACATTTCTCTTCCCATATTCCTTGTTGGTTTATCTTACTATGCACTTGCGGAAATTTAGTAATTGTGGGCATGCATAATTGATTTTTAAATTGATATACTTTTGGGAGAGCATTACAGGAAATGGAGTTTTGATATTTGATTTTCGTCCACTCACTCTAACAGTTTTTAAATGTTTCTCCCCTGGGCCTTTCGTTTTTAAATGCCCAGTGATGCAGGGTTCTTGAGAGGAGGTCGAGCGCGTACGAGAGTCGAGGCATAGTCGATCATTCCGTTGCTGCGTAAAATTCTTTGGGGTAATCATCTCTGTAGACTGCTCTGACTAACCCGGTTTAGTTAGTTTAGTAGGAAGGGTTGGCCATTTCAAGGGGGTTTCGGTAAGAAGTTCCCTTGAGGTGGTCCCCGCAGGATTTACTTCGGGTAAAGGGGGTTTAACCCGGGGTGGGTCCTGTCAATGGTATCAGAGCATTAGGTTTTCGTTTCCTGTTACTACCTCATATACTTAGTATCACTTAGTGTCTATAGAGTGATGGACCGACCGCGGCGGATCCATCGGCATTTTATGCTTGGACGCTTCGTGTTTATTAAGGATATGAGTTAGTACTTCCTGGTTGATTTATGGACCGAATGGTCCTGTTAACGTTCGAATCTTCAAGACTATGCCTCAGTACGCGCGACCTCACAGAGAGTTCCTGTAAGGAACAAGGTAAACTCGTTACGTATTTATTTGATGAGTTCCCCGAGGATTGTGTTTTAAAGGGATTTATTGATATTTGAGTTGGGGATCGAGCTGTAAACTCACGTTGTTTAACGTTTGAGCATTATGTGTAAGTACTCGGTGGTGAAACAGTTAATTCACACCTGGAAGGCTGTCATGGTTGTTGACAGGGATGCTGTAGAAGCCTAAGACAAGGCTTGGGTGTTCGTGTTATGAGGCTCTTAGCAGTAAAGAGTCGTACGAGTTACTGGAAGATGTTGCATCCTGTGATGGAAAAAGGAGCTGAAGTCGCCTAGCGCGATTATTCTGAGAGGATGAATATTAAGATTTGACGATTGCCACGATTTTGTTGAGGTTCGTCATTAGTGTGGTTTCAGAGAAACCAACGGACTCATGAAAGTGGAATGACTCAAGGAAAATGAGTGTAGTCATTTTGGGATCAATGGACTTGTTTCGGGTGACGAGTCCATGATGTGACACTGCTGTAAATGTTAAGGAAGTACAGGCTGGTTTGGTCCCTCGATGCTTTGTGGGGCATCCACTGAAACTAATGGCTTGAGTCACCTTTGGTGCTGAAATTGTTGTCGTCAGCTACGACAAAAATCTCTTCGCTTCAGCCATCCATGATTGGGGTACTGGAAGGTTTGAATTGTTAGTGAGTCCAAGCATGATTTGAATTGTTGGTGACAATGGTCATTGGGGCCATTTATCGTAAAGGTAAATGGTGTCACCAGATCTTGGGGCTCATGTCAACCATAAGGTGAGTATCCACCTGCGGTCAAAGTGTTGTAATTAGTACACCAGTGGAGGAGTCTCCAGGTTGGCTGTATTATAGGTCGATTTTCAGATCGAGAAAGCGTTACTAGTGGTAATTAAAGGTAATTGGTTTCGGAATTTAAAGGAACGTGTTGGAAGTGGCAACAAGCCACCGGGTCTCGGACCAAGGGTGCTTGGGGTACCAGAGATAGTGATACGAGCCTTGATGGACTTTGGATTATTGGAGTGTTGAAACCGGTCGTTGTGCGAACGACACTGTTTCGACGGCGGAAGATGTACATGGGTATACCCCACCGGAACACGTGTACCCTTATTTGTTGGGAAGTGGTAAGCTGAAATCTGGGTAGCACATGCTGGTAAGGCATAATTAAGGTGTGCAGCTGTGTGTGGTCAGAATGACACCAGGTAAGTGACTAAGGCTGATGATGACAACATTTTTAAGAATCTGTCATGAGAGTTTCATTTATTGAGAACGGAGATTAAGGACGTTTGGTTAGAAGTTTCTGTGCAAAACGTCGATTAAATGGCCTAACCATTTAAGTACAGGTCGGAAGTGGGTCTTTGGTAGTCGCCCCGACTTTTATGATGATTAGCGAGATTATTTAATGTCGTTAGTAGGTAGAAGGTTGTTTTCTGAGATAAATGCACGGAAAAGGTGAAGTGACAGCAGTGGGGTAAGGGTTACTGAATCGTGGAATAGGAGTGAGAATGATTGAAGATGGTCAAGCTTCAACCTGCAACCAAAGTCGTCCGTTATGACACTTGGTTTCATCGAAGGTGATTAACTGAACTTGATAGCATGAGAATTTGTGCACTCACCGGCTGTGGTTTAATCAAGTATTGTAAACGAAGGTGAACCTAGTCATGTTTGGGGTTCATAAGTTACACCCACTGCAGTGACAGGAAATATTCTCGATTTGATCTGGGAAATTGAATTTTGGTGTAATTTAATGAAATCCTGAGAGGATTAAAGCATAGTTGGCATTGCTATGGTCATTGGTCGTTGGAGTAGTGACCCTATTTGTTAGGAATTATTGACCTAACGACAGTTCTTGGCGCCACGAGTGTAGAGTGGTAGCAAGAAAGATCATTGGAGATGACTCTCTAAATTGTCAATATTTCGGTGAGTACGAATTGTGGTGGAACCAGGAAAGATTTTTCCTCGATGACTCAGAAAGTATTACGAGTCTAAGTTTGGTAATAATTGTTACTGAGATTGGTGAGGTATGTTGCTAAGTTGAGCAACACTTTATCGGAGATCGTGGAGTGATTAAGCCACGTCCAGATTAAGTTATGATCTGAGAGGAGGTTAATGTGTGATAGTGGATCTTGTAATCGAGGATCTGAAGTGGTATTGTGAATTTTGAATTTTTACCAAATAGATGATGCGATGGATGCTTGACTGGCAGAGCAAGGGGGACAGTTTTGTTAGGAACTATCTAGTTGTACGAGTTGACCTTGTGATGTTCACGCGCCCAGTGCGGTGATGACGTTTGTTAATTTGCGCCTTGATAACTGGAGGCTCGGTGATCAACATGGTTGAGCCTGGTGAAATTAATTCCTGATGCTTTGATCAGGGGTTTCGTTGGGTGTGCACCAGTGGCACTAAATTTTATGTAGATGTTCGATCTGGTTAAATGTCTAAAGTTGTCGGTTATTACCAGACAATGTGGTAATGGAGGCATCTGGGAATGGAATATCCTTGTTGAGCGGGTAAGGCTCTGAGATTCTTTTAATGGTAAATCGATCCCAGATTGTGATGCGGATAACGTTTATTAGACGCACGGTTGTTTGAAGTGCAAGCTCTGCACTATGCGTCATTCTAGGTTAAGGAAAGAGTTAGGGAGGTCAGTGGCACCTCACCTATGGGTAGTACGGGTATGTGTTACCAGTTGCAAAGTATGCAGTAACCCCACAAGTGATATTTGAGCTAGCGACTCTAATGTTCGACTTGTGGGTAAAAGTCAAGTTTTATCCGGTCAGAATAGCTTGGTAGGCAGTGTGAAGCCTGACAATATTGTTTTCATGCGAGGAGTCAGTATTGTTGGATCTCGATGTCAGGAGCTTTTGGATCTCCCCGATTTAAAGGCTATGGTTTTGGATTTACGCTAATATTCACGGCAGTTCATGACCTGTGTGTACAAGTGGTTTGAGTAATGATAGAGTCAGGGAAGACAATTACTCTACAACATGACAGAATAATTTCTAGAAAGCGTAAACCAGATCAGGGAGCCTGGTTCAAATGAGGTGATGGTTCGTGTAACACAAGCCGTCATGGTTTTCTGGTGGATTTGTTGTCATGGGTTTTAGACCCCACGTTGTTTATGGATATCAGAGGATTTAAATCCATTAGTGACATCGGACCCTACTCCTCGGGCGTGGTAGTCATTTCCTGCAGAGGGAATGTGTTGAGTTGATATCTAAATTCAACGAAAGAATACGAGTGTTCTTGAAGAAATTTTACTCGCGACAAGCGAGGTGTTATTGGATCAGATGAGTATTAGTAGTATTGTGACGACATCACTTGTGGTTAGTAAGAGTATTGGGGTGTGTTTAGTTGGCTAAACCAGAAGGGATAGGAGGTTGGTTACTGGTCGAAGTTATTATGTTGAGCGTAAAGGGCATGTGTTTAGAGTTTTGACAATGCTATTCGTGAGGCGTTTCAAATGAGTTCTCAGAAGGAAGTGATATTGGAGAGCAATATTATTATTTTAAGTGGTACTTTCCCCCACAGTGTTGGACTTCGAGTATAGAAATTTCGAGGACGAAATTTTTATAAGGTGGGGAGAATTGTCACACCCCGAATCTTTTAAAGTTAACAAAAGTTACTTTTCACCGAGGTTTACGAGTTACCGAGGATTTTTAACTACTATCGGTAATTCGATAAGTTATCGCTCGAGTTAATTTTCGAGTTTTTAAAAGTACTCCAAATACCTGAATTGATGACTCGATGTTGTAGTACGTGTCGACACGAGTCTCCCGGTATTTTCGGATTATTTTTCGGAGCTTCGGTTCATTTTCTACGGATTTTTGAAGGTTTCGGTAACTTTTAAATTATTAATCCGGTAAATCAGTTTTACCATTTACCCTTTTACTTTTTACCTTCTTTTAATCTGAACCGTCAGATCTTTCCAAGATCTGATCTGGGCCGTTGAATTGGTTATAAATAGAGGAAGAGAGGGTTGACCCGAGTCAAACCCAACTCGGGCGTTGACCCGAGCCAAACTCTCTCTCTCTCTCTCTCCGTTTCGGTCCTCAGCTCCGCCGCCCATCCCAGCCGCGTCCGGCCAACCCGCGCCGGCGCACCACCCTTGAAATACTCCCCTCACTCTCCTCTCCAAAACCCCCTTACCAATTCTTCCCGGTATCCACTGTGGAGGTGGATTGGCCGAGTGGAGATGCGTCGGTGTTCACCGGTTTTTGGCGAGCTCCGGCGACGATCCGGCGCATGGTAGGTGTCTTCGTGTTCCTCTCCACTTCTTCTTCCTTCCCTTGCTTCGTAATGCTTGATTTGATCACCAAATTGGAAAGCCTTAATTCACTGTGTTACTGTTTCGGGTTTCCTGGGTTTCGAGGCTAGCAGCTCCGGCAGCCGGTTCCTGGTGTTCTGGCGAGACTTGGACACCTTCGTGGAGCTTGGGGAGAGCTTGGAGGCAGATGGTGAGGTTCTGGAGGAACCGGCAGTGGGTTTGGGCAGGGAGGAATTACTGAGTTCGGTTTGGGACAGTGGCAGACAGAGGGTAAGGATGTCTCCCTCTAAATTCTATTTGGTTGCTGCTGTTTGTGTTGTTGGATTTGTTGGAGATTATTCTGATATGGTTTTGTTGTGTGGTCGATAACTTGGTGACGAAGGAAACGGGGAAACTCTGGCGAAATTCCGGCAAGTTATCGGGATCCGGCGAAGATTCCGGGGACGCCGTAAACCGGCAGAATGCCGAAGAGGTAGGAATCGAATCCTGGTTAAGCTATTAGTCAAAAAGTACGGTTAAGTCGTAATTGAGACATTTACGGAGAAAATGGACGTAATTAGGAAGTTTCTATTTTGGGAAACCTTCCAAGTTTGGAAACCTGTTAATTTGGGAAACTTTCCACTTTTGGAAAGTTTCCATTAAAGGAAAGTTTCCACTTTGGGAAGGTTGCATTTTCAGGAAAATGGTTAAAGGATTGAAGTCCAATGAATGTGACACCTTTTGGTTAAATGGGTAAAGTGTTAAATTGTTATCGGAATTTGATAACTGGAATTTATGAAAAGATGTTAAATCGGGTTGAAAAGGTTAAAGAAAATGTAGAATTCAAGTTAAAGGTTGTGAAGTTAATTAGTGAAATATGGGAATTTTAATATGTTGACCACTCTAGTGGTTGAGGGAGATGTTGACTCCTATTAACGGAATTGTCAAGTTAATCATGGAAAAACAATCGGATAATTTATTTATCGACGTATCGACTCACAATAAGTAAAGAGAAAAATACTTATGCTAAAGTGGCGTAAACGGAAACCAAACTTCGAGTCGATAATCGGAAATAAGTGTGATGTTGAAAAACTGTTAAAAAGAGAGGAATTTGGTCAAACGTGGTCAAATAGGAATTTCCTGGTCAAACTAGGAAAAGACCAAGTCAACTGTGATTGACTAATTTGATGATTTGTTGTACAGTCTCTGGTCGGACGTGAGACGGGCTCGACTACGCGGTAGTCGAGGGTTTCGCTCGAGGAGCTTTCCGAGCGGGAAGGTTGCAATAGTACTGTGAGTGGACATATTATTTTAAATAAATGCATGCCTTAATTATCGAGTTAATTGCATGATGTTTATGATTGTTTTCGAGAATTATATATCTCTCGGGTTCTTGAACGTATTTACGTTATTACTCGATTTTCTATTTCTTCCGAAAATGGTTATAGACGGTGAGGGCCGTCCTACGAATGGAATTGAACCCGAGACTTCGTTGGAGATTGGGTCTATGCATATATGTCAAGGAATTGTTTACTTATTTATTTTGGGAAGAGAATTTGATTAAAGTATTGTTGTGAATTATATTTTAAGGGTTGACCAATGATTATGCTAGCTAGAGTAGCGTGAGGGCGCTACTAGAGCTCTTAGCTCCGACCCTAGCCTGAGAGGTCAGGCAAATTACGTAGTGCACTATGAGGGTTGACCATTTCCACTTTATCCAGAGCTCTTAGCTCCGACCCTGGTCTGAGAGGTCAGACAAGCCTGAGAGGTCAGGTTGATATTATAAGGGTTGACCGTTATCACATATTCTAGAGCTCTTAGCTCCGACCCTGGTCTGAGAGGTCAGACAAGCCTGAGAGGTCAGGTTGATATTATAAGGGTTGACCGTATTATTTTATCTAGCTAGCATAGCGTAGCGTGAGGGCGCTACTAGAGCTCTTAGCTCCGACCCTAGTCTGAGAGGTCAGACTTATTATGTTTGGTGAACATTTCTCTTCCCATATTCCTTGTTGGTTTATCTTACTATGCACTTGCGGAAATTTAGTAATTGTGGGCATGCATAATTGATTTTTAAATTGATATACTTTTGGGAGAGCATTACAGGAAATGGAGTTTTGATATTTGATTTTCGTCCACTCACTCTAACAGTTTTTAAATGTTTCTCCCCTGGGCCTTTCGTTTTTAAATGCCCAGTGATGCAGGGTTCTTGAGAGGAGGTCGAGCGCGTACGAGAGTCGAGGCATAGTCGATCATTCCGTTGCTGCGTAAAATTCTTTGGGGTAATCATCTCTGTAGACTGCTCTGACTAACCCGGTTTAGTTAGTTTAGTAGGAAGGGTTGGCCATTTCAAGGGGGTTTCGGTAAGAAGTTCCCTTGAGGTGGTCCCCGCAGGATTTACTTCGGGTAAAGGGGGTTTAACCCGGGGTGGGTCCTGTCAACAAATGTTGTCGTCTTTTCTCTACCTTCCACAGATGATACTAGCCTTACCTGTAGTCGATGACTTAAGGACGCTGATTTATCCACTGCCCCCGCAAGTGACTCCATTAGCGGCGTACCAGTTCATGTCTTTTGGCTTGAAACTTATTTCTGCGAGGGTATCATCATCGGCGACAAAGACAAAATCCATCATGTCCGCCACAACGTCCTTAGGTAATGAAAGATAAATAATTTGTTTTCTTATAATGTCATAATAAAGGTTCTCCGATTTTAATAATCAATTTGTGATAGGCACCATCGGAGCCAAGCGGACAAGTAAGAAGAGAAGCCCCGTCATAGGAAAGGCTCTCGAGAAGACTGTGTGTACCACAAGGAGGATCGTCATCGATACTGATGGGGTTGACCACATAGTATCAGGCGGGAAGATGAGGACATACTCTAGCCGTGTGGGAGCGCTCATTAGGGATAAAGTCTCTATGTTGTAGTCAGACTGGGACGAGGTCCCATTGGAGGTTAGGGACATGGTCCACAACGCGATGTCAGTGAGTTTACAAAATACCTCAATAATATTATGTATTATATTGTTGATTTATGGAAAAAACTAAACTAATTAATAAACGGATAAATGTAGGTTTGGTTTCATGTTCCCTAAAACCTGAGGAACACCTGGGCAGACGTTGTGCATGGGGAAATGAATGTTGGGAAATTAATGAAAAAAACAAAATTATATGTGATATTAATAATATTTCTAATATTTTTGTGGTATTTGTAGGTACAAGGAGTGGAAGAACGAGTTACGGACCCATTAGACTACGCCCTGGAACGCACGTTCTGGTACCCCTGTTGAGTTCCAGTATAGAAAGTACGAGTGACGTTGACTTCTGATTTCAGAATTCAACACCCTCATAAACAGGAGTTGCTCCTCGACTAGATCTGAGAAATAACCTGAGTGCCTGCTTGACCAGCATCCGTACGCCAATCGTTTGAGGAAGGAGTCAGAAGGCGAACATGCAAGAACATGTTGCACCTAACCCAAATGTGTTGACATGCTGCAAAAAGCTGATTGGTTGAAGAAAATCTATTTTCACCCAAACAGATGTGTTAATTGAAATCTTTTTATTAAGCAGAGAGTCTCTCTCTGAGTGCATAGGACTCAAGTTGTTTATACTGTGCATCTTCCAATGTTTTTTTTATTATAGTAGTTTTCCACCAAAATTGACAAGCAAGGGGACTAGTAACCACTGTTCAAAAAAACGGGCGCCTAGGCGGAAAAACCAAGCAAAAAGCTTAATTTTGGTACTGGACAGACATATTAGGCAGTGTCGATTAATCGGTAATTAAGCGTGACGCCTAGTGATTAGGCTGTAATTAAACGGGATTAGGTGTTGTATTTTTTTAATTTAACCCTAAAAAGCCTAATGCTAAACACTCTCTCGACTGTAGGTCTGCAGTTATCTCTCCCTCACTGGTCTCTCGGCTCTCTCCACTCTCTCGACACCTCTCTTTCCTCTCGCCACCGCACGCCACTGCTCGCCCCACCGCACACCGCTGCTCTCCACCGCACGCCTCTTGCACGCTGCATGACATTGCTCACCACCGAATGTCACTGCTCACCCCACTGCACGCAGCACGACGCTGCTCGCCACTAACCGAAGTAACCAAACTGGTCAGCTCCTGTCTCTGTAATCTTGGTGTCTTCTTGTTTCTCTGTAACCAAAGGTTGGATTGGGTATGTCACTGTTTCTTGAATCATGGTGAATCAGGTTCATAACAAATTGGATTGTAACCAAACTAATTAAGATGCTATTGTGATTTAATTGAATTTGATAATCGGGTATTCTAGGGTTGTTTATATGCTATTGTTTGATGACATTATTTTGAGACAATGTGTTTTGAATCTTTAGTTGATATTTCTTTATAATTTTTTATTTATAAACTATGTAAAATGAGACAATGTGAATAATGTGATGCATCAACTATGTAAAATGAGTTGTCAAAATAGTAATATAGTCATTAAAGTTGTAATATGAGTTCTTAAAGTTGCAAATTTTCTAGTTACAGCATTAATCATCACATGTTGTTAAAGTGGTAAAAATTTGTACTTAAAGTGGTAATTGAGTCCTTAAAGTGATAATTACAACTTTGAGGACTCATGTTACAACTTTAAGGCTAGGACTCAATTATCATTTTATGGACAAATGATGACTAATATTGTAACTAATTTTTTTACAACTTTAAGAGCTCATATTACAACTTTAATGATTAATATTACTACTTTAACAACTTATTTTACAAAATTGATGCATCACATCAACTTATTTTAATTCACCATAACCTTATCCCAATATTAATCTATGTAGATCTACGTGATTTGACTTAGTATGTGCCTCAGGCTCTCAGCAAAGTAAATTTACTATATGACTACTGCGACTATGCTGTGTGCACCCTGTCTCAAAGTTTAAGTCGATCATTTGAATATATGTGCATGTATATTTTTCTAATCCTATATATTTCATAATTCATAGCAAGTATTCTGGAAGGTGGAGTATGCAGGTTCTTCCATTGCTGGAACTGTAAGAAAGCCTTTCGATCGTGCAGTGAAATAATCCAATTAACTAACTGTGAAAGGGAACGGACTGTCAGTCTAAACTAAAGCACATTTCGGAGTAACCCTAAATCTAGCTATATAGAAGATCAAATTAATATGCATCAGTTTATCAAGGGCTCTAATCAGTTGCTTTAATTTGCAAGTGCTGACGCATGGATTTCTTTTAATGAGATTTTGCTAAGTACGGGAAGTGTCATTATTCCAATAGAGTGCATAAGCCCTCATGGGTCCTCAACTCTAGTGTACAAACTGATCGATCATCGTGTTGGGAATATAGTGACATTAGTTAATACATGCTGAAGTGCTGATACTATAATTGCTGATGCTATAATTGGTTCCCATATATATTTTGGGTTCCACCAAAGATGTTATAGAAGACAAAATATATACCTAACAATAAGTCCGAAACAGTTCTGCCCATCCTAGCTACTACTGCGATGAAGATGAACAAGTATTTCATAAACCTTTGAAATAACTAAAATTCAAAAACTTCAGAAGTTAAGATATAGGTTTGATCTAATGACGGCCCAGCCTAGTTAGTAATATTATGATTTTTTGGATACTATTAGTGCATATTCCTAAACCCTACCTAGTAATATTAGTGCATATTGCTTTTCAGATACGAATCAGCTACCCAATCAATTCGAGAGGCAATTTTTGCCATGACCAATGGTGGTGGATATCCCACTCTACTTCTCCAATCCCTTTACTGCTTCTTATGCAGATCTCTCTGCACATCGATACTCTGTAGCTATAGCTAGCCTGCAACTCTTGCTTCTCTATGATCCATTACTGGTAGAATTCGAGACCTATGCGACGAAATTTAACAATTTCGTCTCATAAGTTTCAAATTATGTCACGAAAATAATTTTGTCGTCAAAACTATAACTTATGAGACGAAAACAACAATTCGAAACCAAAATTGTAACCTATGCGACGAATCCATAACCTAAACGATAAAAATAAGTTTGTCTCTTACATCCACACTTATGAGACGAAAAACATATTTTCGTCGCATAAGTTTGGAAGTTAAGCCACGAAACTATAATTTTCGTCTCATACGTTTTCCACTTATGCGTAAGTTCCAAAAATTTGAAAAAAAAATCCCGTAAAAAAATTCAGAAAATTTAAAATTTTTCATTTCCCGCTCATTTTTTTCTTTTTATTCTCTCCCTCTCTCCTAGCCACTTCATCCTCATTCTCTCCCTCTCTCACAGACTCCTCTCGACGCGGCCAACTTCTTGCTTCTTCAACCCAGCCATGCCACCTCCTCCGCCGACGCAAATCCGACCCCACTATCGCGTCCATCTCCTCCACCACTCGACGATTACGACGACGATGATTACGACCCCTCCGTTCATCTCCTCCACCACTCAATGATTATGACGACGATTACGACCCCTCCGTCCATCTCCTCCACCACTCGACGATTACAACCCCTCCGTCTTCTCCACCAAATCCAACCTCAGTACGCGTCTAGCTCCGAATTTTCCATACCCGAACCCGATCCCTTTGTTCTGCACCTCGACACCGTTGTCTCCAGCAGGCTACAACTCGTTCAGTGGTGGTGGTGGCGCGTGGGTGGTCGAAGGAGGAATAAAAGAATTAAAAAAGAAATTTTTTTTTTTAAATATTGTAAACACTAAAGAGACGAAATATTTGGTCACTTAAATTGAAAAATTTCATCTCTTAAGACTATAGCGACGAAACATTTTTTCGTCGCATAGGTGTACTCTGTTGCGACGAATACTTCATTTTCGTAGCATAGGTACCAGTGCTACGACACATATGTCACGACACATAAGCGACAACATTTTCGTCGCTTAGGTTCTTATGCGACGAATATGTGTTTCTATGCGACGAAATGGTTTCGTCTCATATGTTTCGGATAATTAATTAATTAACGATCTATATCGACCAACTACCAACCATATAACTCAACCCTTTGACATATTAATGGTTTCGGGGACCGGCCAAAATGTTGCTGTAGCTCAAAAAAATTACTGGTTAGGTTCTCTTTCTGCGCATATGGAGGTTGGGAAACTTGTAACCTATCTATCACCGATATTATGTATTGACTAACAAGGCACATACTTAATAAGGTTTCCCATTTCTTCAACACTGCATGTTTGCATATTCAATCCAAAGAGCAAAATTTATACGTAAAGACCATATATGGTATAATACAGATGGGAAGATCGATCAATGTCAACGTAAACGTACGCACCCATTCTTGCCTCACCTGCACAACCACAGCTGGTGTATTACTTCGAGAAGAAAAACAAGGCCAATACCAGAACGGAATCAATGATTCAGCTAGTTTTGTATAACTAACAAACAAAAAGAGAAATGAATCCATTGCCTAAGAAAATTGATGGTTTCGACTACATTAGGTCAAAATAAAACGACTTATTATTAGAAATAATTAGAAAAAAACTACCAATTAGACCTCTTTGAATATGAATCTATTCACATCTTTTTTTTAATTTACACTAAATGCATTTATTTTAATTGTCTTACAGATTTTAAACTTAAAAATTTAAAATTATCACATTTTTTGTATTGATCATTTTATATTTAAATTAAGTTACAAATAGAGAAATTGAGTTTTTGGTACATGGTTTTAGGTTAGGGATCAATGCATAAGATTTATGGTTTAGGGATTAGGAGTTATAGGGTATAGGAGTTAGGATTTATAGAGTACTTTAGGGTACTTATAGGGTTTAAGAAGGTTCACAATTTGTGCATATTATTCTATCACAAGTATTGTTTGTGGTAGGTTATATTTTTTATTCTAAATAATAGGTTTATTTAGTTTAGACAAACATAATTAATAAGTTTGAGTGTATTTTAAAACAATTTTAAAAGTGAGTGTAATCTAACATAAGTCTACCAAATGAGGTGTAATGTCAAATACCCATTATTATTATTGAGTTTCATATATATATATATATATATATATATATATATATATATATATAAATCGATATAGATTACTTCTTTCTGATAAAATAGCCGAGCATAGTTATTGCATCGGTACATCGGTAGGTACCTGTAGAACTTCAGGAAGTAAATGCATGTCCAAAATCTCAATCTAACAAGCAACTCCCATCTAGCCTCCACCTTATATATATGAGCACAGACTGATAGCTTTATACACAACTACAGAAAAAAGAAGCTAGCAACGTAAGCTTGATAATATAAGCTTAGCTAGCTTGAAGAAGATGGCAAGGCTACTTTGGGTGGTGCA
>OX637572.1:2610706-2690479 GCA_951800085.1 Comarum palustre | reverse complement strand
CCTTTTTCTGAGATTTCATCGCTATCATTCGTACAGAAGGATGCTGCTCAGAGAAATGTTCTTTTGACATCACTGAATTACAGCATTTCAAGTGCTGTAGATGTTCTTGATTCCATAGCTGCACATGGTGGGGAGAGAAAGCTTCTTAAAGGTAATCGACATGTTGAGTTTGTGCGAAGGTGGAATTTCTTCAAGTACAAGCTGGACAAAGCAGTTTCTGCAATGTCACATTTGGATTTCGAGATGGCTTTATACTATATAAGGTCCTCAGATCATGATCTATATGCCATCCACTCTATGGTCTATCATGCCTCCCAGGAATTGGAGGCATCCCTTGTATGCTTTACGGATCCACCATTTCCGTGGTCTTTTGTGTTTCTGGTTGTGGCGCTTCTCCTTCTTGGCTTTTATATTAATTCTAGAGGACACAAACTATTCAGAAGTAAGAGTAAGCAATTTTGAAGCTCTTTAGATGATATAGAGGAATTGAGGTTTGTATCTTTTGAATGCAATACTAGACATGTACTTCTGTAATCAGGAACTTCAATCAGGAACTAGAATTCAGTTGCCAAAACTTCACTGTAATATGAATTGTTCTTTGCCCCTTTATTTCTTAAGTTCATTACATCAAGCCAATTGCAAACAATGATTTCAACACTTACAGAATGACCATATGTAGTTTGCAAATCTCTTGTTGTGTGGTTTTGTCTAAGAAGATTTTACTTGTTTAGATTGACTTCCATGGGAACCATATATTATCTTTAGAAATTAAAACTCTTATTGTGTGGTTTTGGAAGATTGTTTGTTTAGATTTACTTCCATGGGAACCATATATATTATCTCTAGAAATGATCATGCATGTTCTCCGATAGCCAGAATTCACAGCTTTTACTGCCTTACAAACTGCAGGATGCGAGCTGTGCACAGGACTATTGCAGTAATATCTTTATTGCATTGAACAGCTCTTTTTTTTCTTTTCTTATTGAAATAGAGTTGCATTGAGCAGCTTTTATAGGTATAGTTTCGTAGGACTGATTCCGAGTTGCAGTTGTTGTCTACTACTAGATGCAGACTTGCGGACCTTGTAGCAGACAGTCTTAGTCTCCCCTCTTGGTGTCTTGCCTGGTGCTTTCTGCTTCTTCTTTTGTGGCATTGATGCTCTAGCTTAGCTTTATTGTTGTTTCTTCTTCTTAGTTTGTTTTGGACTTGGCTCTGTTTTTCTGGGTTGTTTCCCTTTTCCAAAATAACGGATCTGAAATTAGAGTTCCAAAGTCTGAATATTTCAACAGAGGGTTCCAAAGTCTGAATAGAATTCATATCAAATTATCATTCATGCCTTCTGTTTCCTGATACTGCTTCAAATCCAATAGGCAAACTTAAAAGAGGAGAGATTGAAATTCCAAAGGACTAGGCATGCATTTCATTTCGCAAAACATTACATGCAAACAGTGCATGATCAAAAAGTTTGATATGGTATTTACATTGGTATGTACCATTGAACTCATGATATGTACCTTCGATGGGCTACTTTGTTATTTACAAAAAGTAAAACAAAACTCTTCCGTATGAAACTAGTACTTCTTAACCCTTCAAAACTAGTCCTTGTTAATGAGTGCCTGAATAGAAGAACAGAGACTCTGAGGCATCTGCTTTTGTTGTTTGATTAAGCAGCATCGTGCTTGTGAAGCTGTTCCATGGGGAGTGAAGGAGCTGTCTTTCTTGCAGTTCTATGCTTTCCTCGTTGGAAGTGGAAACTAAAGAGCTATTGGCGCCAATTTGGTCATATGAAAAAAGTCCACCATACTCGTCGTCACTCCCACCTTGTGCTTGGTTCTTTTGGTCTTCTCCATCGGTGCTTTCATCCTCCGAGTAATGTGAATTCTTCTGCACCAGTTCTCTGAATATTGAAGACTGTAGGAGGAGGCCGAGTGCGGTTGGAGAGGATGACTTGCTGCTTGTGTTGAGAGGAACGTTGCTCCGAGAGACTTCTTGCTTTCGAGGTGAGTTCAAGTAATCGGAGGCAAAAGGGTTTGTCTGTGACAGAGATGGTTCCTCTGCTGGGATGTAGTTGCTGGCCATGAATGACATGTTCACAGGGTCTGCAACTGTCTCTAATTCTTGAGCTAATATTGTGCTGTCCACTTTTGGCTTTAACCATCTTATGTACGAGCTCAAATCAAAGTTGGTCACAGCATTGATCCCTCTGTATTCAATTGCCGCAATGTCATACGCGCGAGCTGCTTCCTCTTGGGTGCCTGAAATGAGATAAAGATGCATGGCTCAGTAAGTGCAGACTTCTCTTTCTCATGTTTTTCATTTAGACTTTTAAGTAGTGCATGATACTGTAATCAAATACGGAAATAAGATAACTTACTGTAAGTGCCAAGGTAGAGGTACTTGTTTCCAAAAACTCTTCCAATTCTTGCTTCCCATCTACCATTGTGATGGTGCCTTGCTACTCCTCTGTACTTAGACACACCTCTTGAAAAGCCACTGCTCTTTCTGAAACAAAGAAATAGAAAAATTTATCAGGGAAATTCCTCGGTGTAAAAAATCTTTCGACAAAAGAAAATAAGAAATATCTATGACTCTGAAGTCTTACCTTCTTAGGGATGCCAGATACTCTTCTTTTGTTACAGATTGCATGATCTCAATTTCTTTCTCATAGTCTGATATCTGTGAACAGCATGAAGATGTTAGGTCAGATATATGTATCTTATCATTCCTATGTTCATATAAAAGCACACTTTCTTTAATTTAATGAATAAAGCTCAATACTATGTAGCTGATGTTCATACAGGAAAGTTTGTGAAAGTTGAGGTTCCCCAGTACTTGAGTGCTGCTAAGTCATATGCTCTTGCAGCAGATTCTTCTTCATCATAAGCCCCTAAATAAAGAATAAAAAGTTTATTGATAAGTTTCCATTTGTCTGTGATTGAGTTTGAGTTTGTATGTAGCAAACTGTTACTCACCAAGATAGACTTGTTTCCCTTTCTTCTTCTGTGTTACATTCCAAGAGTGCTTGTCCCACAAGTGAGCTTCAAATCTGCCAGTCCACCTATGTCTGCTGACACCGCGAAACCTTGAGCTCCTCTTCGTTGTGGCAGCTACAGAAGCTGGATCAGCTGACTTTTTTGCCAGAGGCAGCTCAGTCTTACTAATGTCAACAGTAACTACAGCAGGTGGATCTCTTCGGCGTCTCTTAACACACCGTGCTGTCTGATTTGCCTCACGATCAGAAGCGCTCAAGCGGTGGCTCTCTGCTGGGGTCTCCTCATTCTTGACCATCATCAGCTGCTGATCCATCTCTTTAAGCAGATAGTTTTTCTGAACTTTCCTCTCCTTTCTCTTAAACTCTATGCCTGTTCTTCTTTTCTCTGGTTGCTTGTGCTGGAAGGATGTTGGAGTGCATATATATATTGTGTGCTTGATTTGGCCTAATGCTGTTTTGTGCTGCTACAACTAATATTAAAACAGATGACGATGGTACCAAAGAATTGCAATGTCCACACTGTTTGCTATGCCCTACTAGATCCAAAAGTCCTGTGGTTTCCATTTCCAATTGGTTTTGGATTTGCTCATAGGGCAGGTATGGTCGGTTTAGTTCTTCCACTGTAAACCATGGGTAAGTTTTACATCATCTCAATCCTGAAGGGTTTTCTGCACAATAGGAAATTTGTAAATGTAGTCCAATTCTTAACCCATCAAGTTACTAACCAACCTTTTCAACATATCAGAAATATCACAGGTTGAGTGGTAAAATTATAAATGCATTGATGCATCACTACATTTACTCTGGATATTTGAAGGATCCAAACGTGGTCTGTTTTATAGATATCACCATTCGCGCAACCTTTTAGTTGTGCTCAAACCCCCTCGTGTGGTCCTCCAATTATGTAACATCCACATTCTGTGAGATTCAAGAAATTTTTTGGTGTGTCTACCTATGTCATAGATGTATTTTCTCTTCCTGATGCAACATTTCATGGACTGATATGAAGTAAAAACCAGAAATAGAATCTATTTTCTATAAGAAAACTAGCCTAAAAATCCAGATTGTTAGCAAATTTCAGAGGCAACTACAACTTTGAATGTAGCTGGCTTGAGGTGATGATCAAGACCCAAGAAACACAAAAATATAAAGCTCAATGCGGGTTATTCTGACTACTCTTGGTCTCTGATACTGACTGGCTTCATCTTCATGGAGATTAAACAACCCATCGATTGTACCTATCGAGTACAAGAAGAATCCAAAATGCCATTGAAGCTTTGTTTCTTATGAATAAAGGAAATAGTAAACGAAATGTTTATCAAGCTTAAACAGTTGGTGTTCCAAGACTTTATACCATAGGTTTCATCGCAAAGTTTGTTGTGCAGTTATGTTTGGTATTAAAGTAAATCAGATTCTGGTGCTTTTTGAAGCTGGTGTGGAGTCCATTCCCTATACGCTTCTGTAACGACGGTGTTTACTACGAAATAAGGAATCAGATGCCATAAGTACAATGATATATTCTTCTTGCTTAACTGCTTAAGTAAGCAATACCAACCAATAACAGAAGGGGATAGGGATTATATAAGGAAAAGATTAGGTTTCTACAGAAGTCAATGTTCTTTGAAATTGTGGTGCTCTGAGAGCCCCCTCGTTTCGAAAACCATTGAGGATTTGATGAGCTATTGAGGCTTGAGCTCCTGAGGATTGATGAAGGACGCCATCAGATAATGCATGCCTTCCTGATCAAGATGCATGAGTCCTAATTTTGATAAGTGATAACAACTGTTGCTGTCAAAAGATATGACTCCCTTAACTTTGGTCATCTGGTGTTTAAGAAGAGGTAGTGAATCCTTTTTTTTTGAAATATAACCGTGGGTTTTCATTGATAGACAAAAGCTAATGTCATACAAGAGCCTTGAAAAAGAGGACAATCAAGCACCATTACATTGTAACCTTACGATCATTCACAATAAGAGGTCCACAAGATCTCGCTGTTGCCTAACGCGACCTAGACCGCCCACTCCTAGCCAAAGTAAACTGATCGTCCTCCGACCATGGCACCATCGTCGTCCGACCTTGGATGACCGATCTGTACCGTCTTGGACAGCCCTACACCGATAAGCTGAAAAGATCCAAACACACCGACTGGGGGACCATCAACAACTTTGATCCAGCCAACCAATCTTCGAGTACCTCCGACCAGCCACTAGATCCGGCTTGTCAACCTCCAACCATCAAAAGTCGCCACCACTCCAACCCTACAAAGGATCCATTCGTGCTTTAGTGTGACACCGACACCACCATCGTGACGCAGAAACACCCACAAGCTGAGAGATAAAAGACCACACACCTACCGAGCTTAGCCACCAGGCTTAAGATCCACCCTTACCACAGACTACCCGTCCGACCGCACCATTCGTGCATCGGCTATGCCATAGGCCATCACTAACACCGAGACGAGGTCAGACAGGTCCTGACCAAACGACGGCGTCCGCTAGGGTTTTCAGAGAAAGATAGAGGTAACCCTAAAACCCGTGTGTATATAAAGGTAGTGAATCCTTGGATTCACTTTTAGTTAGTTTATCTTTCTTCGGTCTTTAAAAGGTTAGGTGAGAGCTTGGTTACGTTACACCATCACCGTCAGGGCAAACCTGCAACCTCAACTCTGAAGGACTTACAATGGGCACGTGTCTGTCACACCAGCCTCCAGTCATGGATTTGTACAGGAGAATTTATAGACCGCGAACCAACGAGATCTATTGGTAGCTGGGATTGAACTCATATGATGTCTCCACTACAAGCCCGCCCTTGCCAACTGAGTCAAATCTCGTTTGTTGTTTATCTTTTCATCTTGAGGGAATGGAGCTTATTCCATTATTATGGTGAAAAATAGCCAGTTTCATACAGTTGATATGGGTTTGCTGAGACCTGACTATTGACTTGTGACTTCTAACCTTTGTAAGCAACTCATCAGCTATGTCAAACACTATGATCTTGTACACTATGCTGTCTTAAGATATATCAAAGGAAAGGAAACTTGTACAAAACTATGAGGATACAATAGTTGTGTAAAACAAGCTTTACTATGATCTCCCAAAACGAGTCTCCATGTACAACTATTTAGTCATCAACTATACTAATTAAGTAATTATACACCCTTTATCTACAGTTTGTCACATATACCTTCCCAACTGTATAAATTCACTAATTTTCAAGTTCAAGATATGTAAAATTCACAACTTTTTTTAACTTTCAAATCTTATCGTAAGTAATAATTAATTCATAAGATTATGAAGACATGTGAAATAATGTGATTTAAAATGTATGAAACTTTGAAAATATTGATTTCTTCAAACGTTTATTTTGACTGAATCAGATATTTCGAGTTTGGATTTCAGCCTTTAAAATAAAAAGAAATAGGATAATATCATTAGAGAAAAAAGGTTACCGTAAAATAAGAGGTAAATTCACCATCAGTATTTCAACTTTTGTGGTAAGGTCAATGCGATACCTAAACTCTAAACTCTATCGATGTGGTACTTGATTTTTTGTTATGATATCGATAAGATGCATCGTCTACTTTCTGTAACCTCACCATCAAATTAGTGATGTGACAACAACCATAGATAATCATCGGTCACATAGAATTCAGAATTTAAGTACCATGACATTTTCTGGTAAAATAATAGAAAAATAAATAATTGGCGCGCTGATCAAAACGGTGCTTTTGATCCACCGCATTTCCTTCTCTATATACTCCTCTTCATTCTCAAAAAACACAAAGCTCTCCACGCACTCTCTCTACTTTTTATGCTCGGAGGCACCGGTTAACGGCGAACCATGTCGGACGGTCTCTACAATAACATCTCCCTCGGCGGCCGCGGCGGCTCCGTGAGTCTCTCAATTTTTTTTCAATCGATTTCGATTATCTAAAAGCTTTAGTTTTTCACGGTGTTCTTTCTTCTATTTCAAAACACTTTCCGATGGGTTTTCGAAACCCTAGCTCATCCGCGGCTGGGAATGTCGGTGGTTTCCGTTGATTTTTGCCTCGGATTGGTTAATTTGTGTAGAAACGAGGAATTTGGGGATTCTGATGTCCTTGATTTTGTTCGGATTTCACCGAAACCCTAATTTGTTGGCGCTTATGTTTGGGTTTGACGGTGGAGAAAATTTTTGGTTGAAATTTTGTTTGGTCCGAGTGGAATTCTAGGGTTTGGGTTAGGGAATCGGGGAAACAAGAGTTCTTTTTGCGCCTTTTTCCTTTTTTTGAAACCCTAATTTTGTTGGATTAGATAGGTTAAGTTTGTGTGATGAATGAAGGGTAACACACACATGCCATTCTCTTTGTTCATCATAAGATTGAAACCCTATTTCATTTTTTTTCTGTACATATTTCACTTTTATTTATTTAATTTTTGTATATTTCTGAAGGTCTGATGACTAGAGATAAATATATTGGTCTGTGTCTTAGACATAAAACACCCCAAGTTGCATTTTGTGTAAGGCTATCATTTTCTGAGAAATGGTTATAAAAAGGTTTAAAGAAGTTGTAAAGCTACCACCTTGAGTAGTCTGCCTCCTGTTGACAGCTATTCATTTCATTGATAAAACAGATTTTCCTTTTGTTGATGAGATTGGTGCTTGTAGTAGGTGAGATAGTGGAAATAAATAAGTTTGACTGTTGTAACATTCTTCATTTGTGATATGTGAAACAGAATCCAGGGCAGCTAAAATTATATTCAGGGGGTATTTTATGGAAGAAACAGGGAGGTGGGAAGGCAATTGAGGTTGATAAATCGGACATTGTTGGGGTGACATGGATGAAGGTCCCAAAGACGAATCAAGTTGGCATTCGAATTAGAGATGGGTTGTACTACAAGTTCATTGGATTCCGAGATCAGGTTAATATTGTTCCACACCCCCTCTTGTAAAATGGTAAAATGTCAATCTAATCACATAAATTCCTGTCCTTCACTTACTGAATGTCAAACCAAGTGTCTGGTTCCATGCATCTGATGCATTTCAGTGACCCTTTTGATGGGATACTGAGCTAATGGTTAATATTGATACAGAAAACTTGTTAATGTTTCTCTCTTTTCTTTTTTCTATGATTTTGCTGTAGGATATCACTAGTTTGACCAATTATTTCCAAACTACTTGTGGAATAGTAGCTGAGGAGAAGAAGCTTTCTGTAAGTGGGCGTAACTGGGGAGAAGTTGATTTAAGTGGTTAGTGATATTCTCATCTATCCCATTTGGCCTATTTCAATTAATTTTCGCACATATGATCTTTCTTATACTTCATGGCTCTGAAACACTTGTTTCTTGTAAATGTCTTTCCATAGTTTTTCATATGCCGATTCTTTGTCATGGTGTTAAGTTTTGGGAATTTTTGTTTTCAGCTTTCTAGAAGCTTTTCTGCTTTGTTCTTTTGATTTTCAATTTATTTATATTTTTCCAGCTTTTAAAACACGGCTCTTTCCTTTAGCATCCATCTGGTATTCAGTTGAATTGTTTTGGGAAGTTCTGATTTGAAGTTTTAATTATCTTTCGTTCATGTGTTGGTTCTTCTCCGGTGATATGACTCCCTTTATTGCATAACTGATTTCTAAAAGGCTGGAGGCTGCCGACATGTCACCTTGAGTGATTTTTTCTCATATTCTATGGCTATTTGCAGATAATATGCTGTCTTTCTTGGTTGATTCTAAACAAGGATTTGAGGTATCTTTGGCTGATGTCTCACAAACACAGCTTCAGGGGAAAAACGACGTCACGTTAGAGTTCCATGTGGATGACACCGCTGGAGCAAACGAGGTTCGCTCTCTCTCTCTCTCTCAAGATATCTGAATCTGTCCACATTTATGTTCATGTTATTACAGATAATGAGATGTGAACAAAAGCCAGCTTGGCATAATTTATATTGCCTAATGTTATTCACTTACTAGCACATTCATCACACTACTGTCTTGTATTTTTTTTTCTCTCAAACTTTTATCCTATGGTCACAGAAAGATTCGTTGATGGAAATAACTTTTCACATTCCCAACTCCAACACTCAGTTTATGGGTGATGAGAATCGTCCTCCTGCTCAGGTTGGTATTTTTCTTGTCGCTTGATAGAATGTTGCACGTCACTGATCTATCCATTGATTTACTGGTAACTTCTGAATCAATATTTTTTAGGTATTTCGTGACAAAATCATATCAATGGCAGATGTTACTGAAGGTGAAGAGTCTGTTGTCACATTTGAGAGTATTGCAGTCCTCACACCAAGGTAGATATGAATAAGAATTTTTGGGAAATCTTTATTAGAATTTCAGGAACTTGCAACATCTGCATTTATTAGATTATAGTTCTATATCCTGGTGCTTCTGTTTCTTTCCTTTTTTATCATGCCACACTAATATGTTACTCGCCTAATGTAGGGGTCGCTACAATGTGGAACTTCATCTTTCATTTTTGCGATTACAAGGACAGGCTAATGATTTCAAAATTCAGTACAGCAGTGTTGTTCGCATCTTTCTCCTTCCTAAGGTTTATTCTTATCTTGGCCACTAATATTTAGTTCTTCACATGTTTCTTTGCCTCCAGGCTTGTCTATGTACAAATGACATTATTTCATGCACTTCAGTTAATTCTTTCTTCAATGGCTGATAGGACTATCAACGTGGCAATCATTTCATTCTTAGAACATATTGCTTTGATGAGATATCATATGGATTCATTATTTGTTTGTGCAGTCTAATCAGCCACATACCTTTGTTGTTGTTACTCTTGATCCACCTATCCGTAAAGGACAAACACTGTATCCGCACATTGTTTTGCAGGTATTGTTCGTTTCATTTCCCTGATGATCTTATGTTCCATTAGCTGCTTTTGTCCTATCAAAATAACACTGATGATTATTTTTTCTTTTAAATGACTAATTCCTCTATCTTGTGAAGTTTGAAACCGATTATGTGGTTGAAAGTGAACTGGCAATAAGCGACGATCTTTTGAACGGCAAGTACAAAGACAAGTTAGAACCAACTTATAAGGTAATAATTTGTACCTGTCCTCAAAGATTGTAATGCAACAGACAGATGATTAGTTGTGAGAGAGCTAATGCAAGGAAATCTTTTTGCTTCCAATAACAGGGACTAATTCATGATGTGTTCACCAAAATACTGCATGGATTGTCTTCGGCCAAAATTACAAAACCAGGAAAGTTCCGCAGCTGTCAAGATGGTTATGCTGTGAAGTCATCACTGAAAGCTGAAGACGGAGTTCTGTATCCTCTGGAAAAGAGCTTCTTTTTCCTACCCAAGCCTCCTACCCTTATCACTCATGATATGGTAGAATTTTGATCAAACATATTGCTTCTGTCAAAAATAGTGGTTAATATTATTTGGAACTTGGAATCTCACTTATATTTCTCTATCTACTTATTGTTTGCTTGTAGATCGACTATGTGGAATTTGAGAGGCATGGTGCTGGAGTCTCGAATATGCATTATTTTGATCTTCTTATCAAACTTAAAAGTGAGCAAGAACATCTGTTTAGAAACATTCAGAGGAATGAATATCATACTCTTTTCGACTTCATCAGGTTGGTATGACTGACAAATTAGTTTCCTTAGAACTCATTGCTTTGTTGGTATACAGATCTTTAACCATTTCGCCTCTCCTTTCAGTTCAAAGGGTATCAAAATTATGAACTTAGCAGATGCTCAAGTAACAGATGGTGTGTCTCCTCTTCTTGAAGAGCCAGATCTTGTTGTTGACCCACATCTTGTTCGCGTACAGGAGGAAGCTGGAGATGATAGTGATGAAGAGGTGAAGCTTTTTTCTGATCTCATTTATTTTCTTCTAAATCTTCTCTTTAGATTGGATTTTCCCAATACCGCCGTTTGGTTCATCTTTACACGTAATTGTAAAAGTTTTGAAGTTTTACTGTAACGCACTTGTCTTTAAATCTTGCAAGTGTAAAAGTGCATTCCACAGCTCTGCACTGAAGTATGCACTAGAACCAGCTATTGGCATCTTATATTTAGAAACTTGTGCATAGTTTGTATTTTCATTACTGTTATCCTTGGGCAATCTTACTCTGGGCGTTGTTACTCTTAGTGTGCGTGCGTGTATGTTTGCAAGTATCATTTTGTCTGCAAGTCACTCTGGTGTCCTTTCCATGCTATTTTTGAGTCGCATCTGATAATTAAGTCCTTGCTTGTTAAATATGACGAACTTGGCAGGACGAGGATTTTGTTATTGAGAAGGATGATGCAGGTTCACCAACTGATGATTCTGGGGATGAAGGTTCTGATGCTAGTGAAAGTGGAGGTGAAAAAGAGGTAAGTGATTTTTATCACCTGTGAATTTACTTAATGTTATTATACAATCTATTCTCACATTACATAAATTGCTAATTTCAGAAGCCTGCTAAAAAGGATCCCAGGAAAGAACCTTCAACTTCAAAGGTGTCATCTTCCAAGAAAAAATCGAAAGAGGTTGATGAAGATGGCCCAAAGAAGAAAAAACAGAAAAAGAAGAAGGATCCAAACGCACCCAAAAGAGCGATGTCTGGTTTCATGTTCTTCTCGAATATGGAGAGAGAGGTGGGTTTGGTTTGGGCATAGATGCCCTTGTTGATGGTTCAGGTTCTCTTTTGATGTGATTTTACACCATCTGCCACCCACATTCCTTTGCCTCAACCAACACTAAAGTGGATCGATAGTTTGCTAACCTTTACTTGTTTTGACCACAGAATGTGAAGAAGACCAACCCTGGCATTGGATTCACGGATGTAGGAAGAGTGCTCGGAGACAAGTGGAAGAAGATGTCAGGTATGTATGGTTTCCGAGTAACTGTTGTTTTGCCCCGATAAGTTCTGCTGGTTATGACATTATTGCCCATTTTGCAGTGGAGGAGAAAGAACCATATGAAGCAAAGGCCCGTCAAGATAAAGTACGCTACAAGGATGAAATTAGTGGCTACAACAAGAGCAGCACCTCCCAACCCATGAATGTGGATTCAGGGAATGAGTCTGACACCGAGTAGATTTGAAGTAGAATCAAAATAACCAGTTATAATTTGTTCAAGTGGGTACTAAAATGTATGAGAACATACCGTGTATTGTGAACGTACACGAGAAACCAGTCATGGTTTATTTTTGTTTGCCTCTTGTGTATTGTAAACATGTGTGTTTCGGTTTACACTTGATTGCTTATATTTCTAGGTTTACTGCTTAAAGACAGCAATCGAGTTCATTTCGATGAGAAGCATTAGCAATCGATCGATGTTACCTTGCAACGTTAATAGTAAAAGATGAACAAATGTACTTTGTATAATATACTAGTAATAGTACTACTTCATTAAGATCGGTTTAGATTAACGATAAACACATTGAAGGGGACATATTGAAGCTTCAAGGAACGGGAGTGCGTTGCAAACCATCACACCCCTTTGACAAATTCCACAACTAATTTCAGCCCCGTACTATAGTGTATTAGCATGCCTTGCCAACCCTGCATCCAAGAGTACCCGCGAAGCGTGTGAGCCTCTTCACGAAGGAGCCTGGCCTTGCGCTCATCACGTCGAGCCGACTGAAGTGACCTCTGCCCTTCCTCGGCTCTCCTGATTCCCTGAAGTAGGCTCCGTTCTCCATTAGATCACCTTCCGACCTCCATTGCCATGACTTCCACACGGCCTCCGACGTGTAGACCCTGTTGGTGATCTCCTTCAGTTTCGGGTCCGGTGGGGCGACGTAGCGGTTGCCCTGGCTGATTATGGTGGGGTGGGAGCTGCCGCCGATGGCGTACATCTGCCAGTGGGTGTAGTCATTGTTCAGAACGTGGAAGAAGCCGTGTCTGCAACGCGGCATTCTCTGGATCAGTCCCTTCCCGAAGTGGTTGAACGACACCGTGATTTGCATGATCTGGTCGCGTTCGTATACATCGCTTGCTCCGAACAGCATCACCTGCATGCATGCATAGATGCGTTACGTTAATTTTAGACAGAAATACAACCATTCCCGCTCACCTAGTCACTAGCTGAACATGGTGATTTGCGCAGCTGTCATTAGATTAAGGCTCACTGAAATCTAACGTTTGAGGTGTAACCACTAACTTGGGTTTCTTTTTTTGAACAGGAGTCAACTTGGGTTTAACCGATAGATTTTACTGAGAGTCAGTCTCATGGAAGTTGTGCAAATCCTCCATGGTCAGCTAGTGACCTGGTGAACGGGATTGTAAAGCACAACACCAACACCTAAACCAAACCCTAGCGGAGAATGTGCGTACGTCGTTATGGCGAGTAAAGTGGCAGTTGGAGATGGTGATGGCGGTGGAGCCCTGGATGACGTCGATAAGTCCATCGTAGCAGTTCCACATAGAGAGATGGTCGAGCCATATGTGAGAGGAGCCAAAGACGGTGATAGCATCCCCGTCACTTGGACCCCTGATTCCGATATGGTCAATTGAGTCTCTGATCCAGCCACCTCCGACCGACACAATGTCGTGTATGTGGAGGCCGTGGATGATCACATTCTCCACGAACTGGATTGTGATTCCGGCACCGTGTGCGATGTGAACGTTGGCGCCACGCCCATCGATGGTCTTGTGGCTCGTCATAATCAGCTCCTTGTTCAACTTGATGATCATGCTGTGTTTGAAGATGATCCATAGTGGCCCGGTTTGGATCACGGCGTGCCGTAGAGTTCCTGGCTTGGGATTGGCCATGTCGTTGTCGGAGGAGTCGTGCACGACGTAGATGGGACCTCGCCTTCCTCCACGTGTCCTGCGGCCGAACCCTAGCACGCAGTTGGCGAGCAGCTTTCGGTTATTGGCCCAGTCCGGATTGCACCTCCAACACCGATCAATAGGGTTTGTAGCCGAGCATTCGCCTTTCAACTTTTTTGCTAGTTGCCTCCTGCTTGTGGTGTTGGTCCCTTCTATGCTTCTGCATGCATGTAGTGACGACGGAGCCAAAATTTTTAATTACATGAGACATTAGTACTAACAAAAATTCAATTTAGAGTTGCATGTGATGGAAGTTACGTACACTTCGACGTCTTTGATTAGCTCGTCGGTAACTGCTTCAGGGTCGGGTTGATAGGCTTTAAGGGCAGCTATCTCGGCTCTCTTCTCCCGTTCCTGAACGACAGGATCGAACTCCACAATGGTGCCCTTTTGCAATTCTGCGCCTGCTTTCAGGCATGGTAGTATTACGCAGACTGAGCTCATAAACAGCACTAAACTGATCTTCATTGACACCATTGGGGTTCTCTCCTATATGCCCCCTTCTAGTTTTTGTTAATTATTCAGCACACTTAAAACAAGTTCGTCTGTTTTATTAATTTCTAAGAATTCGCTACTGGTCAAGGTCTATAAGATTAAGCCCCAGTTGGTGCCTAACTGGGATCGATCTGATTGAGCCCAGATAGACCTTGCCAGGCGCCTAAAAGGGTTTCTTTTCGAGAAATGGTTCGAGACTGTAGTACTCTAATTTATGCCGGGCACCAAGAGCCATGAATGCATTCACAAATTTATATAAGCAACTCAATTGCTCTTCTGAAAATAGAAGCGTAGAAGATGGAAAACCATATGTTCCAAAAGCTCGAACTGTTAATTTTCTGGCTGTTCTTGCATGAAATGTGGGGAAATTAAGGGTCATTCTTATTTGTTTAGTTCGATTCATGTTTCATAATTAGCACCTTATCGTGTGGATAGCTATGGCTTATACATTAGTTATAACCATTTTGTTCGTCTAAAAAAACAATATCTGTTATTTATGACATACATACAACTAAGATGTATGTGCTAGCACGAGATGGTGGCTTGAGAATTTTGAAGAAAGTTGCTTAGGAATCAAACATGCATGCTATACTTGACTGCATAGCAGAATTTTCGATTAAAAAAACAACATGAATACATATGTTTTGTGTTTATATGGCATGTGACAATGGTTAAGAAAGTGAAACTTTGTCTTGGTCTTTCTTATTGGACTCTACACCTTTACATTGTCTAGTGAAGGGTTATCAAAGGACTGACAACAGCTATATGTAAATAGAATAGATGATCGAACAACTTTGTATTGGCCCCTGATCTTGTGCAGTTGTGCTCTACGTACCTCAAATAAGATTTTCAAACTAGCTAGCTGGTGAGATGCAACTAAAACCATTGCAGTCTGATATAAAATATCAGATTGCTTTAAAACAACTTAATGTCAGACATAGAGCATATTAGACATTCCTGATTTCGATTCAAAGAACCAAACAGTGATGGATACTGAAATTTATTCCTTGTATATATAGTTGCCATTCATGACTTTCAAGTTTCAACTGCAAGTGCAGGCCGGCCATTATAGAATGTACTGGCATGCTTTAGTTGATGAAGCACTTGCAGAATAAGCCCTTAACTAAAAGCACTTATACCAAGCAACTTATAATGCTATCTGTGCTATATTATGCTCTCTGCAGGAAAAGAATATAAATGCAAACGCAACAGAGATATATAATATATTCACCCACCTTTGTAATTTCAAAAAGTTGTTTCCATTGTGCCTTCATGTGAAGGAACATCGAAAACAACAGATCGAACAACTTGAAGCTCTGATCAATATTCATAGACAAGTTGAAGAAAGAGATAATTATCATTTTTGGGAGAAAAATTTGGGCATTTTATAAAGCAAATTCCCCCACAACACTTATTCTAACACTTTAGACCACATATAGCAAAATTCTTCCTTCAAACTGTTAATAAACTCTGCAGTCCTCTATTACTTCACCTGCAATTTACTCCTTTATTCTTCAGTTCATTTCCTTCATAGCTACAATTGAAAACCCTCCAAAGTAAAGAAATACATACGGTACACTCATTGACTGCACTTATAAACTACTTCATTTTTCTATTTGGATTCTTTTTGGGTATGGAAATGATTAATTTGTTTGGCACTCTCTTAAAAATAAATATAAATTCTAAAAGGGATCGAAACTTCAAAAGCATACCAGGAAAGGTTTTAGAACCCCCTTGTCAGCCTATAGCTAAAACCTTCTAGCTCCACCTTTGCCTAAAGAACACCTCAAGAAATTAAGCTGGAATCTGCCTTTAAATTTTGATGACAAATATGCCCTGACTAAATTATTACCAAGAAACTTCTTATAGTCAGATACTGGTGATAATCAAGCACTAAATAGGGGAATAATGTCTGTATTTAACTAACATATTTTAACTTAAGGTCATTCTGGGGATTTAGAAAAGCTTTTGATAAAGCTTGCACAAACACAGGCATTCTCTCAACTTTTCATATCTGACAAAGCAACAGACAAAGCATATAAGACTTCTCATGAAAACAATATAAAGAGATCATCATTTGTCATTAACAAGAATATGTATAAACAGTTGTGAGCTAGGATATTTGTTTTTTCTCTTCAATTCTTCAGCAACCATGATTTCCCTAATTGATGTCTACCATGTTGTGGCAGCAACTGTTCCTTTGTATGTTGCTATGATTTTAGCATATGTTTCTGTGAAATGGTGGAAGCTTTTCACACCAGAACAATGTTCTGGTATCAACAAGTTCGTCGCGAAGTTCTCAATCCCATTGCTGTCATTTCAAGTGATTTCTGCCAATAATCCCTACAAAATGAACCTCAAGCTCATTCTCTCTGATGGTCTACAAAAGGCAATTGCTTTCCTAGCACTGGCAGCAATCACTAAATTCAGCTCCCATGGTGGATTGAATTCCATCATCACAGGTCTTTCACTCTCCACCTTGCCTAACACATTGATCCTTGGAATTCCACTTTTGAAGGCTATGTATGCTGACGAAGCGGGCGCGCTTGTTAGTCAGATAGTTGTGTTACAAAGCTTAGTTTGGTACAATTTGTTGCTGTTTATGTTCGAGTTTCGAGCTGCAAAGGCAGCTTCTGTGACACCTTCATCAGAAGCAACTGCAGGTCAGACACATTCAAAATTGCTTTTTTGTTTAAGAATATAAAAGAAGCATAAACAGTACAGCACACGTGCAGCTGTAACAGCATAAACACACTTCTAAAGATCCTGAACACAATTCAGGTTTCTCTAGATGTTAATTGTATTACTCACAACTCCAAGATATTTTTGGTCTGAAATGCTACAACAACTTCAAGCAAAAATTTTAACTGTAAACAATGTTTTACAAATTTTTAACTTACAAATCCGTTTCTTGCTTCAAATGATGGAGGTATATTGACTATATTCTAACATCTGTAAAATTTGGTGGTCTGGTTTTGATTTGAAGAGGGGATTGAGGCCCCTAATGAAGCACAATCGAAAGATGAAGAAGGGGGTGAAGCAAGAACCAGAAATCCCAAGAATATGAAATCTATTCTGTTAACAGTTGGGAGGAAGCTCTTTGCTAACCCCAACACTCATGCAACATTGTTGAGTCTAATTTGGGCTAGCATACACTTCAGGTAGGAAATCATAATGATGTTTGTCTAGACAATCAGGCATGACTTTCTTTCATCAATTTTGATGGCTCATGCAATTATCTGTTGCAGATGGGGAGTGAAAATGCCAGAAATTGTTACACAATCAATTTCAATACTAGCAAATGGGGGACTTGGTATGGCAACATTCAGCTTAGGTATAAACATCAACAATTTCTTGGCATGACATTACGAACCAAAACCATTCATGAACATATGAAATCAATATATCTTGTGTTTTCCTGATGTCATCAGGCCTTTTCATGGCGTCGCGGCCTAGTATAATAGCTTGTGGAACAAGAATGACAATGGTAGCCATGGGACTTAAGTTCCTTGCTGGACCTGCCGTAATGGCATTGTCCTCCTTTGCAATAGGACTAAGAGGCAGAGCTCTCAGAATAGCAATTGTGCAGGTTCATATATACATACATACTACATTGTTGTCTTTCTATGACTACAAATGAGACTAAAAGTCTTGTCCTGTAAATTTACTGCAGGCAGCTCTTCCTCAAGGAATTGTTCCTTTTGTTTTCGCCAAGGAATACAATGTGCATCCAGAAATTTTGAGCACCGCGTAAGATTACGGTTATATTTTTATACAAAAGAGTTGATTTTGTTCATCTTGCATCACAAAATGCTGCATATAAGTGAGGGTTCTGAGATGATCTGGTTTTGTTTTTGCTGCAGAGTAATTTTTGGCATGCTCATTGCTTTGCCTGTAGCATTGGCCTACTACTTCTTACTGGGATTATAGACTAATTAATCGGTGAGGATATATAACTCATTACTCATTTAATTGATAAGAACTTGTTTGACATATGTAATATGATGGCCAGTTGCTACAAATGGACGGATCGGATGAGAAAATTAGTCATGTAAATTCTATCATGGTTAAATTAGGCTTAGAGAGTTACTGTTCAGAGTCAATGGGGTGGAGAATGGACCTCTTTGATGCTGCCACCTGGCTTTCTGAGTTGCTTACAAGTGTTCTGAGCTTGAGTTATACAAGTGTCACCCTGCAATATGTTTTATCAAAAAAAAACTTCATTTATCAATACAACAATTGAAATTATTTCCCTCTAGTAAATTAGCTTAACAAAACGATTTTTTTTACAAAGAACAGAATGTATGCATACCTGTATATCATCTATTTGCTTGAAGTAAAGGTAAAATGAATGACCAAATGTTTAGGAGATTCGAATTCTCAAGTTCTCACTAAAATAATAGTTATTATAAGTAATTGAGTGATAACTTGTTACGGATCTTATTTATTGAGTTCAACTTTATTAATCTCTTAAATGATTCACAATTCATAATCTTGCACAACTCATGTTAGACTACTATTTAATAAACAACTTTAATATCATCTGATGTTTCGAGTAATTAGTGTTATGACCGTATCATCTAAACGTTGTTGTTGTTTTCATTTTTTGGATTGGGTTTCTTGGCTTTCTGACCGCACCTCTCAGTCTCACAACCCGAAAAGAAAAATCTTTTCTTTTTGCCAAAGAAAAAGAGGATAATTGTAACAAAAAAACAAATTGCAGAAAAAAGAGGATAATTTAGGCAAATTGGTCACGAAGAAAGCGACTAGCTTGGACGAAACGCAAAGTATTACGTGGATAAAAATTTAATCCAAACCCA
Source organism: Comarum palustre (assembly GCA_951800085.1). NCBI lineage: Eukaryota > Viridiplantae > Streptophyta > Magnoliopsida > Rosales > Rosaceae > Comarum > Comarum palustre. The sequence goes on along the minus strand of OX637572.1, from coordinate 2,671,399 downwards.
AAAATCCTAGATCCAACGGTCCCGAAATCCAGATCCTACGGTCAGAAAAAATAAAACCGGACCCGAAAGTCGAAAATACTCGCCGGAAAGAAAGGTGGAGATCGAAAATAGGGTTTATCGGCGCCCCTATATAAACCACACATCGCTCTCTCTTCTTCTATCCACCTACTCAGACCTCCACTCTCTCTTTCTCCGATTTCCGGCTTCTTTTTCCGATCAGCGAAATGGCCAAAGGTCCAGGTCTTTACACGGAGATCGGCAAGAAAGCCAGAGGTTCGTCTCTAACCATATCACACATTTCTGGAGATGAATTTTCGGTTGGTTTTGTGAGGGTTTTGGTTGCTGAATCTGTGTACTGTTTTTGCTGTTGAATTTTGTAGATCTCTTGTATAAGGATTACCAGAGCGACCACAAGTTCACCATCACTACCTACAGTCCCACTGGTGTGGTGAGTTTCTACGTCTCTTTTGGCTATGTGATCTGTAGAAAAGTAGCTCGGAATTCTAGTCTGTGTGATTTGTTATCATATTTTAGTCTTGGATTGTTTGTTTAGTGACATTGGAGTACCGAGTGTAATTTTGGCATGATGCGTTTATGTTCAAATGGATGAATTGCGAAGTTGCTTGTTGACAGTAATTACTTTGAGTACACCGAAATTATATGAGTTTTCTGAATGCTTTGACTAGATTTTGTTGAATTTACGCGATATCGTGGGTGTTTCTAGCTGTGATACTATTATACCTTTTAGCTCATTCATGTTACAATTGTTTGATGTGAGGCGATTTTTATTTTGCTTGAGCATTGTAGCCCTGAGGTAAGGACTTACTCTTGCTGCGTCATATTTGCAGGCTATTACTTCTTCAGGAACAAAAAAGGGTGATGTGTTTCTGGCTGATGTTACTACTCAGTTGAAGAACAAAAATGTCACTACTGATATCAAAGTTGACACTCAATCCAGCGTAAGCGTCACATCCTTTGTTCTGCTTTTCTGTTTCATTCTTGTTTGTACCGAATACATTCTGCTGCATAGAACAGCTTCTGGTGCTTGTTCTGCTCTTTTTGTTTGTGATATGTCTAATGCATCTTATAAGCTATTATTTGTATTTTGAGTGATGGAAGCATTTATAAACTGTATTATAATGTGTATTTCTGAGAAACAGAAAGCTTACTAGTGGCTTGTGTTCACGACAGCTCCTGACCACTATTACGGTTGATCAACCTGCTCCTGGTGTTAAGGCAATTCTCAGCTTCAAAGTTCCGGACCAGAACTCAGGCAAGGTAAGAAGTTATTTTGGGTTTTTCGTTGAGTTTGCGGATATGCAGTAACTGTTTGGATATGCTTCCTGTTTCATTTGAGACATTATCAGGATGACTGTAGATTTACCCTCTAGATGATTGATTGTTGACAGGCCGAACTCCAGTACTTCCATGACTATGCTGGGATAAGCACCAGTGTTGGATTGACAGCCAACCCTTTTGTCCACTTCTCTGGCGTTGTTGGAACAAATCTCTTTGCTCTTGGTACTGATGTGTCATTTGATAGCAAATCTGGGAATTTCACCAAATGCAATGCTGGTTTGAACTTTTCCCAGGCCGATCTCATTGCGTCATTGAACCTGTAAGTATTCTCATCTATTTGTGAGTATTATTTGATATTACTTGGTCTAGCATTCTTTCCTTAAACTATTGATGATTGAAATTATTCTCTGTGGTGAAATTCCTCGTCAATTCTTACATTTTGAGTCATCGTATCTCTGATTCGCTGTGTTGACGATTATCTTCTTAATACAGGAATGAGAAAGGTGATGTGCTTAGTGGATCTTTCTATCACAGTCTCTATCCCGAACAGAACACTGCTGTAGGAGCTGAGATCACCCACAGATTTTCCAACAGTGAGAATACCATTACTCTCGGTGCTCAGCATGCCCTGGATCCATTGACCTCTGTCAAGGCACGTGTGAACAACTTTGGCAAGGCCAATGCCCTTATCCAGCATGAGTGGCGCCCAAAATCATTTTTCACCATTTCTGGAGAGGTAGACCCTAGAGCCATTGAGAAGAGTGCCAAGATTGGATTGGCTCTGGCTCTCAAGCCATGAGGAGTTAATCCCTGACCGAGGGAGGGAGAGCATTTGAGATGGTACTAATGTAGGTCGTCTCTCTTCTCTCATGTCCTTTTCTCGAACTGGTCCATAGTTAGATCATACTCTTTTGGTTGTAACAATAAAGATTCAATGTTTTCGTGCTTTTCTCTTCATCGTTGTTAACAGAGCATGATCAAGTAGTCGGAAATTAGACTTATCACCAATGTGGTTTGGTTTTCCCCCTCCCAAAATGATAACCTGTGATGTTTAGTGTGGTAGTGTTAATCTCAATCAGTGTGGTTTGTATACCAATTAAAGCAATGCGATTGTTAAAAGAAGTGTTATTTGCCTGGTGAGCTGAATCTGTGAGTTGTCCGAAGCTTGGACAGTTGGACTTCCGAGTTTGTACATGCACATTCAGAGAATTGTTTATGTCGAAATAATGTACGTCATTTATACAAGTCAATACTTAGAAAAATGAGTTCTAACGATAGTTTAATCACATCTTCATGGCTCTGGATCAAAAATTGAGCTGAGTTTGGTGTAACTGGGCTTATAAGATATAAGCTGACTTTTACTTTTTTGCAGCTTATAAGCAGAAGGTGATTGTTTGCAGCTTGTTCTTTTTTCTCTTAAAACACTTTATACTTTTTTAAGAAATAGCTTATTTTTGGACTTACCAAACACCAAAACATTTAGTACTTAAAAGCAAAAGAGCTTATAAGCTCTCCCAAACCCAGGCGTTTCATCAAAATCGCTTTTTATGTGAATGGCATGACCGAGCTACTCATTTTCGGACACCCGTCAAATTTCCCCGACCCGACCCGGAAAAATAAAAAAGGCGATCTTCAAACCCCTCCCTGCCCTTCTCAGTTAAAAACCTAAAATCCCAGAGAGCTCCCAGCAAACCACAATAGGAGATGGCCGGCACCGGAATACGGCAGGTCAAACTGGAGCGAGAGTGCGAACTCAGAATCGAAGTCGGCAACGACGTACCTCTCAAGCTCCGCCTTCTCAACGGCACCGCCGAGATCTTCGGCACCGAGCTCCCCCCTGAAATCTGGCTCACTTTCCCTCCCAGCCTCAAAATCGCTGTAAGCCTCCTTCATTCTTCTCACAATGGAACGAATCAAAGCAATTTCTTTAACTCAATTCTGTGAACTGATCTGTGTTTTGTGAATTTGAATTGAAAATTTTCGGTTAAGGTTTTCACTTGCTATGGAGCCACAATCGAGATGGACGGCCCCACCGAAACGGATTACACAGCCGACGAGGTGATTATAAACTTCTCTACCACTCGTTTCGCAATTTTGAGTGTCATGAATTTGGAATAATTAAGATAATATCCTTGCAGACGCCGAATATCAGCTATGTGAATGTGCATGCTGTGCTGGATGCGCGGCGGAACCGTGCAAAAACGCTTTCGGCTAATGATCCTGATTCTCCTCACGCTCAGGTAGCTCAGCTATGTGAATTAGTGTAATGTTTGGTGTGTCATTTATCTGTTTTTATGTAAGGCTGATAGGGTTGTTATTACGATGGTCAGGGACCGAGGGTGATTGTTGTGGGACCTACGGATTCTGGGAAGAGTACGTTGTCGAAAATGCTGCTGAGTTGGGCAGCTAAGCAAGGATGGAAACCTACTTTTGTTGATTTGGATATTGGACAAGGAGCTATAACAATTCCAGGGTGCATTGCGGCTACTCCTATTGAAATGCCTATTGATCCGGTGGAAGGGATTCCCCTTGACATGCCCCTCGTGTATTTCTATGGGCACACTACTCCCACGTATGTATCCGATTTAGTATTTTCTGTCAGTATTAGGATATGTCAAGGTAGAACAGTTTTATGGTAGCTATACATCAGTTATCAGTGATATGCTGCGCTTCTAGTAGTGATTCCAGCTTCTGAGTGTCGTTTTTTTCAGGACCAATGTGGATTTGTACAGAGTGCTTGTTAAGGAGCTTTCTCAAATGGTAGAGAAACAACTTGCTGGTACTGCTGAATCTCAAGCTGCTGGATTGGTAATCAACACCATGGGATGGATTGAAGGTGCCGGCTATGAGGTACTTTAAGAGTCCTTGGACCAAAAGTGGTGTCTGTTGATTACTCAAAAATGACTGTGATTTTAATATATTTGAAGATTGCTCTGATAGTTTCTTCTCCTTCTTTCTTGCAGTTGCTTCTTCATGCAATTGACACATTCAATGCCAATGTTGTCTTGGTCTTGGGTCAGGTAAATCCTTTGTGCTTGCTGCTACCTTCTTTTAATCTGTGAGGAAAAATCTTTTTCTGTTATTGGTGCTCTTTGGGTTGAGATTGTCAGTAAGTCTGTTAGCTTTTAATTATATACTTTTCTAAAATATTTTAATTCTTACAAGTGTTATAGTAGTTTACGTTTCCCTGACAATGCAGTATTTCTTTTATGCAGGAAAAGCTTTGCAGCATGCTCAGAGATGTACTAAAGAACAAGCCCAACGTGGATGTTGTTAAGCTTCAAAAATCAGGGGGAGTTGTATCCAGGAATATAAAATTCCGTCAAAAATCCAGGAGTCATAGGATAAGGGTAAGTATTTATTGGAAAAACAAACCAAAACGATCCAACCGTATCATCTTCTATGGTACCAAATTGAAAAAAGTCCATAAAAATGTGCACAGTTTATTCTCATGCTATTCTTCCTGTCATAAGGCTCATATACACTGATATTTCTGACAGGAATACTTTTATGGCCTTGCGAATGATCTCAGCCCACATTCTCATACTGCAAATTTCAGTGATGTATCTGTCTTTCGAATCGGTGGTGGCCCACAGGCCCCTCGTTCAGCTTTGCCAATTGGTGCCGAGCCTGCTGCTGATCCTACAAGAGTGGTTCCTGTAAATATTAACCGTGATTTGCTCCAGATGGTTCTCGCTATTTCATATGCCAAGGAGCCTGATGAAATTATCTCTAGGTAAACTCGTAGCCATCAGTTAAAGACTAAATTTGGACAGTAGGTTCTGTATCGGAAGAGATGCATACTTTCCCTCTTACAAGAGTTATAATTGTCTAGTAGCACTTCCCTAGCTTTTCCATCTTTAAAGATTTAAAATCTGACTTTGAATTGTTAGATTTGAATCTGTCGACGTCAGAGATTACAATATATACGCATGTTGCTTAACAATGAATGCTGTGTGCAGTAATGTTGCCGGGTTTATCCATGTCACAGATGTCAGTGTTGAAAGGTTTGATTTCTGACTTGCAGTGACCTGTTCAAATTACCTTTCAAATTCTTCCTTTTCTATTCTAACCAAGTGTATTGCATTTCAGGAAAACAATCACCTACCTTGCACCAGCCGCTGGTGAACTTCCAGGCAAATTTTTGATAGCAGGAAGCTTGACATGGATTGAAACATGAGCATTTCAAGAAGATTTCACAACTGAAAACACAAAGACTGTTCTGGCTGATTGCTATGGCTTCTATGAATATACATCGCATGTTTTATGGACGAGGAATTCAGTGCTAGAGGTAGTGAAGGGTGTAACCCAGCAACGACGCTTCAGGCATCTTTAACTGACTGTAGTACTCTTGGATTAGTCGTTGATTAAGTATCACCTGTACCACCTATAGCTTGACATAGTTATGTAAGGAGTGTATGAAGAAGTGAACTACCCGAGAGTAAAATGATTCTGTAATTCCATGTTATAGCTACTCTTTCAATGTGGTTAAACTGCTAGCAGTGTTTCCATTTTTACTGTGAATCTATTGCACTGTAGTCTGTTCGTTATAATTTGAGGAAGACAACGTGATTTGAGGGGGGCCACCGGGAAATTCCATGGCCGGCTAACTGCAAACCACTAGGTAATCATTGACAATGATGAGGTTCCACAATAATTAAGGCTCCTGGTATTTACCAAAGATAGTAAATGTAACATCCAAGAACAAAAGAGGGTTATTTTGTTGTAACCAAAAAAAGATGGTTATTTTGTTTGATTCTTTTACACTCGTTCTTAATTGAGCAAATTCTTCTCCTTCACCAACCGCACCAGCTTTTTATTTTAAAATAATAATTTTTTTCCTTTCAAGTTTTAAAGACGGAACTTGCATTTTCTTTTAATGGATGATGTTCTTGTGAGAGTAAAAGGTTAAATTTACAAAAAATGATTGAAAATAAAAAAAAGATGATAGACGGGGTTTTTCTTTGGATCTAGGTTGATGGAGAAGCTTTGAAGTTGTATAATATTTGAGAGCTTTAAACAATGCTGTATGCTTTAATCTCTCCCTAATTCTATAAAGAAAACTCTCTGTAACATATTATATCAGTTAGAACTTAAAAGGGTAAAACATGGACGTATCTAAAAATTACAAAATGATTAAGCAGTTTAAAGGCCAAATACATGTGAGGATATACTACATCCTTATCATCCCATATAACTAACTGAACATACATTGTCACCCTCTAACATTACATCATTTGATCATAAATAAACCAATAGATGACACTACACAATGTTACTGACGTAAGGTTTGATAAGAGTTGCCATCACTAATTCTTATACTCAGATATTCAAGTGGTTTTAAAACCGATTGGATAGAGATTTGATTTGGATACACACACAATGAACAACAATGAACTAGTTTCTCAAGTAGTATAATAGTTCTTAAAAACCCACACTTGATCCATATTTAAATACGAAGAACAAGAAGACAAAGCAAGAAATTCTAGGCTAACAATGTGCTCTCTTACTATTTGCCATGTTCATTCACGAAATGGAAAAAGCAGAGTTCGAGTTAACCAAATTCTCAAGTCCAATACTTTACGGGTGACTTGATGTTTGGAATATGCCAAAATTACTGTTTCTGGAGCACTGTGTAAGAAGAGGAAAGCTTTTTGTTTTTCCAAACTTGTTTCTCTCTCCTGCCCGGCCTGCCCGCCTCCCCAGTTTTCAAGCCGCCCAACTTGCCCCAACAGTGAAACAACTTTCCCTCTCTCTTTCTTAAGCACCATTAGTCCTCTCTATCTCTCTTGTTTTTTTGACCATTCTGGGTCTGATTCAAATTCAGCTGCGGCTCACATTTCTTTGAGCTTTTTGTTGTGTTGCGTTGCATAGAGGTTGGTTTGTGATGGGTTCTGTTTGGTATGTGAAATTTGTGAAGATGGGTTTGGTAAAGGTGGGAACTTTTCCAGTTTTGACCGTCTGGGTCTGATTCAGTTTGAGCTGCAACACATTTCTGGTGAGGTTTTAGAGTTTATGTGAAGGCCTTTTGGGTTGCATATTGGTTGGTTTGAAAGGTGGGTTCTTTGTGGTGTGTGTGAAATTTCTGGGTCTGTGAGTACGGGTGTTTGAATCTGGAAGAGTTGGTGAAGATGGGTTTGGTAAAGGTGGAGACTTGGGATGGGAAAAATACAAAGGGAAGGAAGAAGAAAGATGAGGCTTTGAAGGAAACTGGATGTTGGGTTAAGTTCTCTTTTGGGACTTGCATGCCTTCTTCAAGATCCAAAGTTGATAGCACCATGACCGGGACTGCTATGTCTTTTGGTAATTTGCTACAGTCCTTGTTTTTCTGTTTTGGCAAGTTTTTTTTCAAGCTGCATTAATTTCTAGGATGGAGTTCTGTTTTTGAGCAATAAATGTTAACATCGTAGTTTGTGGAGATGGCTTCAGCTCAAGCATGTTTGGCGTCTTAAGCAAAGTATACTACATCACAATCAAATCATTCACTCCATACCTTTAAACTCTAAGCAGAGGTTAATGTTTTCATGATTTATTTTTCAAACAATCAAGCTATGAAGTTCGGCATTTACTGCTTTTTGCATCTGTTGAACTTTTAATAGAAATGGCAGATTGATCGCAATAAGTTGTATTTGATCTACTTAGTAGTCTGTATATTAGTTCTATTTGATTTACTAGATATCTACTTGCATAGGTAGTGTCTGGCATTTAATAGGGGACAACATATCCCAGCATCTTTCATTCATGTGTACTTATGTCGATCATTCACTGAAGTGTTTGACTTATGTAAATCAGCCGAAACTAAATCTTCGAATGAGAAAAGTAGAGATCGAGAGCTTATCCGTGGAGGTTCCTCAACAACTACTAGTAATGCTGGAAGTACTACATCCACACCCTGTTTCAGTGAGGAGCTGAAGGTTGCTTCTCAGCTGCGGAAATTCACATTTAATGAACTTAAGTTGGCAACTAGAAACTTCAGACCGGAGAGCCTTCTTGGTGAGGGTGGATTTGGTTGTGTGTTCAAGGGGTGGATAGAGGAGAATGGAACGGCGCCTGTGAAACCTGGTACTGGGCTTACAGTTGCAGTTAAGACCCTCAACCATGATGGACTTCAGGGTCACAAAGAATGGCTTGTATGGCTTGTCTCTCCTGTTCTTCTACTATATATTACTTCCCAATCAGTGTTTTTTATTTTATAATCTTGATTTCTTTGTGTATCAGGCCGAAATTTATTTTCTTGGTGATCTCATCCACCCAAATTTGGTAAAATTGATTGGTTACTCCATTGAAGATGATCAGAGGTTGCTGGCTTATGAGTTTTTACCACGAGGAAGTTTGGAAAACCACCTATTCAGAAGTATGCAACTGTTCTTTTCACAATCTCTAATTGTACTATATGTATATTGGAACTAGCTCTAGTAATACCAAGACATTGTCCAGCATGAGTCAAAAAGTAGTTATGTAGTTTATGTTGTTACTGTGTCTAACCTTTATCTAAGGATCTATTGTAACAATCATTTTTCATGGTGAAGGATCCCTGCCTCTTCCTTGGTCTATCAGAATGAAAATTGCACTTGGAGCCGCAAAGGGCCTTGCCTTTCTTCATGAAGAAGTTCAAAAACCAGTCATATATCGTGATTTCAAAACATCTAATATCCTATTAGACGCGGTAAGTTACTATGGCTGATGAAAAACTTGCTTTCATTTATACATTCCTATTGCATTCTGAAAGTGGATATGTCAATCTAGGATTACAATGCAAAGCTCTCTGATTTTGGACTCGCTAAAGATGGTCCTGAAGGTGATAAGACTCATGTGTCTACACGAGTCATGGGAACATATGGCTATGCAGCCCCAGAATATGTCATGACTGGTGAGTGTGATTTGAATCATATTTTTTTTTGTTTTGGTAATTACTTTTACTCCAACAATGAGAATTACTGGTTAGTGATAAACAAACCAAACAAAATGTATTCCTTTAAACTATAACTCTTTCAAATGCAAACAACTTCCATGAAGTTGCGAATTATCTCTCTTACAACCAATCCTCAGGCTTAGATAGTTTGATAAAGTTGCAGGCCCATCTAATATGCCAAAAGCATAGTTTAATAAAGGATCAGTATTTGGTGTTCCTCAGGGGACTTTTGTTGTTCATGAGTAATCACTTACCAAGGTCATATACTTAATAGTTTTGTTATGTTGCTTGATCATAAATTGACATACTAGAATTATAACATGGTTTTTGATTCAGGACATCTGACATCAAAAAGTGATGTCTACAGTTTTGGCGTAGTCCTACTTGAAATGCTAAATGGAAGAAGATCCATGGATAAAAATAGACCAAATGGGGAACACAATCTTGTGGAATGGGCAAGACAACTTTTTGGAGACAAGAGGAGGTTATTCCAGTTAATTGACCCCCGTCTCGAAGGCCATTTTTCTATCAAGGGTGCGCAAAAAGCTATCCTACTGGCCGCTCGATGCCTCAGTCGTGATCCAAAAGCCAGACCAATGATGAGTGAAGTTGTTGAAGCCTTAAGGCCTTTACCAAGCCTTAAAGACATGGCCAGTTCTTCATATCACTTTCAAACCATGCAAGCTGCTCGAACCAGATCCAACTTGAATGCTAAGAACGGCATTAGAACACAATCAGTCTTTATACCAAGGAATGGGCAACCGGTAAGGAGCTTGTCAAGCCCAAAGGGTCCTACAGCATCTCCATATTATCCTCAGATATCACCAAAACCTAACTCAAAAGAATGATATATTGAGCTATTATCTATGTGCATATGATCTTAGATTTGACTATCCAATAGTGACAGCTTGGCTTCTTCAGATTGTTTGGCCAATTATAGCGCAAAATAAGTCTTTCTTTTGTTGCTATGTACTCGCCAGCATCTGACTTGCTGTTAAATGAAGGTCAAGCCTCTTTGCATGCATGTATGCTCAGCTCATTGCTCAGGCTTAGTAAATAGCATTTCATCACCCTCCCCATTCTGTAATTGCTTGGTGGTAATTTCTTATTAACTTTGGTATCTAGATTGATGTCAAACACCATCACAGACGCTTCTCAATGTTGAAACCCGAAACCCTAAATGTCAAGCAAACAGCACTACGTCAATAAAAAATAGGATCTTAACACACTTCTAGAGGTTCTTACTGGCATATCTAAAATAGTCCTCGGAATCAAGTAGTTAAATCGCTCTACATCGTTGTATGTCTTCAGGGATCACTTTCCATACAAGTAGGGACATTCAAATGTCAAGGGGTCCACGACCTTCACAAAGCCAAGGCTCATCATCTAACCAGAGTCTTCTTCCTTTGATTCATGTCCCAAGGCTTCTTCATCTGCATCTTGACCTGGGTTAAGTGCTCTCCTTCTCCCTGCAAATCCAATCCACCTTCCATCAGGATGGCCAGGATCCGACTCAAAGCAGCAACGACAATAAATTATATAGTCCTTGCCAACAGTTACTTTCTCAGGGTTTGGAATATGGCACAAGTAGGGACAGTCAAATGAAAAGTGGTCCTCGATCAACAAACTTCACAAAGTTCAGGTTCTTCATCTGATTCTAAATCTGAGTCTTCATCATCAGGCTTACCTGAATATTTTCTGGTGCAAAAGTTAATTAAAAACTTGTTAGACAAGACGCAGCAAAACTTGAATCGTATGGAGTCATAAAAGTTAGAAATACTCTGGCAAAGAGTTCCAATTGCAGTGAACCTAATTAGTAAAAACAATGGAGTCATCAACCGTTTTTCAACAAACTCAATACAGTTGATACACAAAGTTTATATAGTATCACTTGCGGAAAACTAAAAGTGTGTTTGGATGAGGGATCGAAAATATGGAAGAATTTAATCAAAAGTAAGGATTTCATAATTCCGAAGGGCCAAAAGTAAGGAATTATGAAAAACAATAGGCCCCTACTACATTTCCATACCGAAAAATTCAAGTTCAAGCTTCTAAGTCATCAACCGTTTTCAACAAACATATTTCAAATACAGTTGATACACAGAGTTTATATAGTATCACTTGCGGAAAACTGAAAGTGTGTTTGGATGAGGGAAAATATGGAGGAATTTATCAAAGGTAAAGATTTTATATTTCCTAAAGACCAATTCACTCGTTCGGCGTTATTTGATTAGGAATTTTAAATTTCAATGGAATCGAAAATGAAGAAATTCAGTGCTTGAATTCCTCACTTGAAATTCCACTAAAATATGTGTCATTTCCGAATTCTTTTAAGGGTTCAGTTTTTATTTCCAAAACAAGACTTTTTACAATTTTATTTTTCATATCTATTTGTTAACTTTCTTAATCAATCACACACTTCAATCTCAAATAGACATTTTCAAACAACGAAACAGTTAATGGAATTTCAATTGATCTCACATCAGAAAAGTGATAATTAAAATATAAGATATAAGTAGATGAGTTATTTCTAATTATATCGAGACCTTTTGTAGATAAAATCTAATACCTTTAAGGTGGTTAAGTTTGGACAATATCTATACAAGGATGATCCACGGGCCACACTTGTAGCTGTTTGACTTAGCATCAGAGCCTAAGTTGATCATGTCAATCCTGGAAATCTGACCCTGTTTTTTTTGCTGCGAATCTGTTCTGACCTGTCCTGATATGATTTGTTCTGTTCTGTTCGACATGTTGATAGAAGCTCTTGACCCGTCGAATTCTGTCAAACTTGTTCTGTTCCTATGTTGTTTCTGTCATTCAATCTTTATAACTTGTTTGCAATGGATCTTGCAATTCTTAGAGATCAACCGATAAACACTTGTGTTCTGTTTGACTTGGTATCAGAGCGGGTCCATCTCTAGTTGCGTCTCCAGTCTGTCCGGGTTCATTCTTTCAGTGGTTATGGCCATGGTCTGGTTATTTGGTGTCTGGTCTGGTTATTTGGAGTTTGATATGGTTTTAGTTGTCATGATGCCCGAGTTTAGTTTGTTAATCTGTTTCACGTGCAGACCTAAAAAGTTAGGTTGCACGTGAGAGGAGAGATCCCACATAAGAAAAATGACAAAAAATATAAGATATAAATGGATGAGTCATTCCTAATTGTACCGAGACATTTTGTAGATAAAATCCAACACCTTAATGATGGTTATCAATACAAGGATGATTCACGAGCCACGCTTGACGTTGTTTGACTATTCGTATCATATAAACATTAGCTTATTTCCAATGGTGTTTGTTTTGCTGTTGACTGTTTGCGTGATTTCTTCCATATAATCTAGTTATTAGTGAAGCTTGGGTATTAAGTTTCTGATGACTATATCATAATAAGAAAATGGCACTAGAAATCATGACAGATAAATAATGTCCCTTTACTTATTTGACACATGATTTTAACCTCGCTGTCTGTTCAAATATATAGCATGATTAGTAAATCAATTAACTCGAGATGATTTACATCTTTCATATTTCATACTCGAGATGATATTTCATAACATAATGATCATCTGATAAGTTTATGGTAACCTTTGTGTTCTCATGATGGGTTCATTCTGAGGCTAGATAACTTATTTGATTTTTCTTACCATATTATTTGAATGGTGTATGGTACGAGGGAAAATTCTAACCTACATATATGTGTCTGATATAATTAGTGTTTTCAAGAGAGATTGGTTGTAAAATACTCATAAACATTGTTTACGTTCCGTTTAGTTCTTTCTTCACAGCCCACACCAGCAACAGTTTATCTGGCAAAACGTTGCAAATGAGCTGGGATGGAAGAAGCGTGATCACGTTGAGGTTTGCCCTGCATCAATGGAGTTGACCCAAAGTATCGCTGATAGAATTGCTTCTGACGGGGGTGGTGCTCTTGTAATTGATTATGGTCAGAAGGGAGTAGTCTCTGATAGTCTGTTACCTTACCATTGCTAGTTTGCTAGTCTTCTGAGATGTGAGTCATTAGATCTTCTGCTCCTTCTAACTTTTGCAATGTCTTGTTTCGGAAACATAAATTTGTTGACATTCTAGATGATCCAGGATCTGCTGATCTCAGTGCCTACGTTGATTTCGCTTCCATCAGGCACTCAGCCGAGGAAGCTTCAGGTGCACCATCTCATTGTGTTGCTCTTAAAATCGTATTTCCAGTTCAACTGGAGATTGAAAATTGATTTTTTTGTTTAATCTTAATGTCTACAGGAGATGTATCTGACTATCTGTTCATGGTCTCAATTTGAATCTCTCAGGTCAGGGTACTGGCAACTTGCCGGAGAAGGTGAGGGTCCTGACGAAAGGGTTCCTGTGAATTAGAATTGACTGTCGAGAGAAGAAGCATGGGATAGTTTCTGTCAAGCTTTCTTGGAGGAAGGTTGACAAGTACCACTCACTCTGAGAGCTAAGTTTTCGTTTCAGTATTTTCAGTTTGTATTGTTACTCTGTTTGGTTTGAAGTATGTTTAGTTGTGGCATTACTATATAAGCATGTATGTTACACGATTCTATTTTTATCCAAACACTGATCCCACTACAAAGTACAAACCGGAAGCTAAATTAATCGAATCTTAGACACTGTATGATTGCTGGATTGTGTCGATGTCCAGGCCCTTCAGCCTCACCACTGATTCGACATGCCCTTTCAGGGTGGCCAACTCCCTCAGCCTGCAAAAATGCCATGTTTTGGCCTCTTCATCACACTTTGTCGCGTTTTGAAGGCTTAAATGAATAGCAAATAGCAAATGTAGTACCTGGCAATTTCTGCGCGTCGTTTTGCCTCTTCAGCCATCTGATTAAGTTCTGTGTAAGAACTGCATTCACCAAATTTTTTGGTGTCTGGCGGTTGCAGACCATGGAGAGTCCTATGTGCATGTGCCCATCTGCGCTCCCTTTCTTCCTTTCCAAAATGCTTCTTTCGTGTGAAGGCAGTCTGCCAAGAAAAGAATTGCAAATTAAAAATCCAAATACACATAGTAGTAAATTAGAGTGACAATGCTCCTATCCTACGTACCCTCTGCTCAAATACAAGATCCCAGGCTCTCCCACTTAGTGCGTATCGGATTATGAACTTGATGATATCAAGTGGAAGATAGAAGACGAGGTTATATAACCAAACAACACCAGCCCAACCCCACCCCATTCCCTCTATGGCAGCGAAACTCCAATCGGCATAGACAGCAATGAATGTAGCAATCTGCTCAGGATGGAGATTTAGCACTGATGAACTGATTTTCCCAACATAATCAAAATATTCAAGTACCAATATAACAAAACCAAAACTATCACTCACCAGCTGAGCAATAAAAAAAGCTGCTACAAGTAAAAGACCAGGTCTCTCAAGGAAAGACCAACTACGTGCCCGGGTGACGAATATGAGAGTCTGACTGATGGTACTCACTTGCAGGTACACTGCAGCAGCAAGCTTCCTATAGTTGTCGTTATCATTTTTATGAAGGCTTGGAACCCCAAAGTGACGCTGGAAAGGACAAAGGTAAATGTTAGTGAGAAATGGAGTCCAGAAAACGCCCATATAACACATTATGAGCAAGTTCCACAATAAAAAATTACACTTACAGGGAAGAAGTCTGTATCGTATGCTGCCCAGAAGAAAATGACTGTCATAACTGCTAAGTAACTACCCAGGATGATACCGGTGATAAAGATCTCCGCTAGTTTCCAACTGTCTGGCATAGGAGAGGGTTTCACTCTATCCTTCGATATTGTCATTATGGTACCTGAAGAAATGCAATACATTTTGCCATTTGTGAAGTATTTAGGAAAAGTTGATATGTAAATTCATTGGAAACTCCAAGAAGTCATATGTAAAGGTGAATACAAACCATCATTGAGAATAGCAATGATCAGAACCATGAAGGGTGGAAAGTCGAAGTGCCATATGAGTGCCAGTAGCATGAAACCAAGCTGTCAAAGACGAGATTAAGTAAACTCATGTCAATGTTGATTTTTCCATTACACAAGGGGCATAGCTTGCAAAGGGGCAAGATATCAACTAACCACAATACGGATTGTAATGGAAACAGCATATATCTGCAACAGAAAACAAGTTAAGTTAATCACTTTGATACGAGCTGGTATTACCAGTTAAGTATTGATCCATTTTGGCACAAGGCTTACCGTGTAATTTTTCATTCTCTGGAATATTGCT
Source organism: Comarum palustre (assembly GCA_951800085.1). Classification (NCBI taxonomy): domain Eukaryota; kingdom Viridiplantae; phylum Streptophyta; class Magnoliopsida; order Rosales; family Rosaceae; genus Comarum; species Comarum palustre. The sequence goes on along the minus strand of OX637572.1, from coordinate 2,655,975 downwards.
CGACTAGTTAGTACAGCGCTTATGATGACACTAAGGCCAGGTTCTGTGAGTACAATGTCAGAAGCACTTCGAGCTGCATCAGTTGCATCAGCAACAGCTATGCCAATATCAGCTTTTTTAAGGGCAGGAGCATCATTAACTCCATCACCAGTCATCCCACATATATGTCCTCTTTCTTGCAAACGCTTCACAATATCATACTTGTGCTCTGAAGCATATTTATGTCAGCTTAGCTTAGCAATAGGCTACCTATCCTAGTTTAACTTAAAACTAGAGAGTGAGAGAGTACCAGGGAAAACACCAGAAAATCCATCAGCTTTTTCAATAAGCTCATCAACTGGCAAACCAGCAACTGTTTGATCCTTTTTCTGTCCCAAAAGAGCTGATGAAGGGTACATGTTTGTTCCCATACCCAGACGGCGTCCTGTCTCCTTTGCTATAGCGAGCTGATCACCTGTAATCATCTTAACATTCACACCAAGATTCAGTGCCCTCTGAATGGTTTCTGCACTGTCATGTCTAGGAGGATCAAATAGAGGCATCAGCGCAATGAATTGCCAAGGCCCTCCTTGGCTCTCCTTCCTTCCATCTGGAACTTCCTGTTCATGGTTATTAAGGGAGGCAAATAAGTAGCCATAAAGAGCATAACATACAGTATATGGTAGACATGACAAGATAACTAACATTACCTGGTATGCTATTGCAAGCGATCTTAATCCTCGCTCTGCGTACTTATCAATCATAACATGAACTTTATGTTCTAACTCTGATTTATTGCGCACAAGATTCAGAATCTAATCATCAAAACCACAGGCATGAACTACTACAATTAGCTGTGAAAACATCAAACCAGACTATTTTATGGTCTTTTCGTACCTGTTCTGGTGCACCTTTGCTGACACGATGCATTTTACCTTCAAGGTCAATGTATGTAAGAGCTGTTCGCCTGTCAGTTGGGTTAAACGGAAGGAAGTGCACCGCTCGAATATTGGCTCTTGCCTATTTGATAGTCCAAAGAAGAAGTGAGTAGGCTCTTACACATGAAAAAACAGATGCAGAAAATCTGATATTGGAGAAAGTTTCAGTAACATTGTTGGTATCCACCACAATGTTATCCACCAACAATGTGTGTCATCATACCTCCTTTGGATCGGCCAACATTCCCACAATGGCAGCATCTATTGCATCTTGATTTTCAATTCGGGAAGCTCGAGCTGCCATCAGAACAACAGTATCTACGTCCACCCCTTTCACAAAGACCTAATCAAAAAAATTCAAGAAAGAAGTTGGAACAGGTAGCAATACAGCTATATAAGAAAGCTAAGAACCTAACAACTACAACACAACACCAGCAAACCTCTAAAAGAGTCTGGTCAACTGTAAGCTTATTCAATGTCAGAGTCCCAGTTTTGTCACTGCAGAGAACATCCATGCCAGCCGTTTCTTCAATTGCCGTCATTCGTTTAGTGATAGCACCCTGCAACATTGATATTGGCTCTAATTCTAATCTTCCTTGGCTTGACAAGCAAGTAGTAAATTGAAAAGTTACTGCAACTAACCTGCTCAGCTAACCGGTGGGAACCAATAGCCATTGTTACAGATAAAACTGTGGGCATGGCAATGGGAATTCCTCCAATAAGTAGCACAAGCAGGTTGTCAATCCCAGGGCGGTAACTACGGTGTTGAATTGGATACATGACTATGATCTCTATGATCATTCCCACAGCGATAGAACATATACAGAAATTCCCGATGGCAGTCAACACCTACATAGCATATGCAAAAACAAGAGAAACTGAATCACATTCCTACAATATTGAACTCTTTAGTTAAAGTTTATACTTTAGACTTGAGAGAAAATATATCATCCTAGTGCAAGCATATACCTGTTGAAAATGACCCTGTTGATTCGTGCTATCGACAAGATGCGCAGCCTTGCCGAAAAAGGTATGAACACCAGTGGCAATGACCACTGCTTCAATCTCTCCTTGTTTGCATGTAGAACCAGAATACACACTGTCACCAGGGTTTTTGGTCACAGGAAGTGACTCACCGGTAAGTGATGACTGCAAAGACCAAATGCAAAGAATTAGACTAGAACAGCTCCATTTAATCAAAAAGTTTGGCGAAAGTGTGATTGTTAAAGCACCTGATCAAATTTCAATGGATCACCATCGAGGAGACGGGCATCTGCTGGAAGAATGTCTCCAAGTTTAATGCTGATTATATCACCAGGAACAATAATGGAAGCATCCTCCTCGATCCACCTCCCATCTCGAAGAACCTGACCAACATTACAATCAGATAATGTACTAAAACAGCCATGACATGCATGTTCATCAAGACTATAAAGTATAAAAGCTATATACAACTCTAAATAGCTACAGAGAGAAGATGAAAGCCAACACTAGCATAGGATATTGGGTTAGAAACCTTGGCTTTGGGGGCGAGATGGGCCATGAGAGCAGCAGCAGCATTTCCAGCGTTGTTCTCTTCAATAAAACTTATAGTTGAATTGATGAGAAGCAAAGTAATGATCCCTACAAAATCTTGCCAATCTGGAGGCTTTCCCTACAGAGGTCAAACCAACCAAATTCTTTTATTATTTCTTTCATTACAACTTCAGCTAGCAAAGAATATAGAGAGCCAAAGTAACCACCAAAAAAAAACTTACTCCTCCATTAGCGAGAGCAATGGCCATGATAGCTGCAGCTTCCATCACCCATGAGAGAGGGTTCCACATAAACCCTAAGAACTTGAAAACCTTGTTTTCCTGTGGTATAATACCAACCAAAACCCCCAAAGGTTTCAATATTGACAAGTAGTTTAGGCCAAATAACCCCACAAGACTTTTGGAAGGAAACAAAGTTTTCTTCTAGATAGAAAACATAGAAAACAAAAGGCAGTACCTTCTTCTCCTCAAGCTTGTTATACCCAAAAAGGGCAAGTCTCTGCTGAGCAGCCTCAGATGTGAGTCCATGTTCGTCACACCTCAAGGTCAGGAAAACCTCTTCAATGGGTACGTTTTCCTGAAACCAAACCAGTTACTTCAGAATTCAACTATGCAAAACCAACAAAACCTGAACAAAAAAGGTCACATAGTTTTGCTCAATTTTGGTACCAAATCCACAGCCTCCTTCACCACGACCTCTAACGCTTTCCCATCCATCTCAGACCCTAGTCAAGTCCTCTGCAAACGTGATAACTGTCGTAGAAAAATTACAGAGAACCAGAGAAAATAGAGCACACTGTCTTCCTCATCAGCTACTGGTGAGACTATGTTTGTCCCTTGTAGTTACTAGACATTTCTAGCTAGCTTTTAAGCAAGCGACAAGTGTTTGTCACTTATAGTGTACTTGGCGGGCACCGACTAGTGTGTTGGATTCCTCCATTGTTATACAAGTAATAGAACATATGGTATTACAGATGTTTGATGTTGGGCGTAATAGAAGCTACTACTAGTGTCTTCTTTGACGATGGAGAGTTACGTTTCTTCTTATCCTTTGTTACGGCACAGTCAGAGAATACCGATGTTGGCGTGATAATCGATGCTACTACCATTCATGAAAGAAGGAATGGAATTGATGCAAGAAACATCCAAATATGGCTCGCATGAAGTCTTGGAACTTGGTTAAGATAATATTATGAATGAGGTGTTGGGTTTAGGCAATGGACTTTAGTCGACTGTTAAACTATACATGATTTTAATTTATAGTATATATACTCTTAGGTAGGGGATCTATTGAAGATCTTTTTGTTGATGTTTAGTTAAAAACTTTATCTTTAATGGTTTATTACACCCATTTTTAATCACATTTTTTCATTTCAAGTGTTCAGTTTATAGGTCTATAAGTAGATCACTTTTATAAATTTTCAGTCAAATTAATGATCATAAAGTCATCGAAATATCAAATCAATGGATGATCCAAATATGTCAAACATGAACCGTTCAAGTTTATAATCAGTGAATTACATTTATAAATGCATTAACGATTTTCAATTTGTATGAAAATTTGTAAAGATGATATACTCATATATATCTACAAACTAGACTGTTAAGATGTGAACACGCGATCGAAAATAGTGTAAAACGAAAAAGTACTCAACTAGTCCTCAACAAGGTCTTTAATAGAATTTCTCCCTATATTTTTAAAGTGTATGAGTTAAGCTCATTATATGAGTCAGACGCACTTATTTTGTATATATTGTAAATTACACGTAGTTAGTTAATTCACGTATAATACGTATATTATACGCATATGTACGTATCTTTCAAAAACGTGTGTTTTTCATATTTTAAAAATAAAGAAAAATACGTGTGTTTTGACCTCAAACGTATAATACACGTATTATTCGTGTACATGTATTTTATAATTGAAAAAAATGATTTTTTAGAATAAAATATTTATTCTTTCACATATTCCTTAAACATTTGAATATGGTGTGATTTCTTTCATCAGTCGCTAGTAATGGTTATGGTTTCACCAATCACCCAATTGCTCTCCAATTCCCTTTGTTAAGAAAACTACACGTCACCATGGTGGGATTTGTATGATTGACACATTGCCTTCCTTCAGGGATAGAACCGGAAGCAACCAGTCTAAGGCGAATAAGTCGGAGGAAAAACCAGAGCTTTTTCCACATTCTTCCCAGCAATGCAGTTGTGTCATACTTCATCTCCATCTTTATACCACATTCTAAAGCTCCCCTCCACTCCAGTCTCGCTTATTATTCCATGAATTTCATTATAAACATGCATTGCTTTGGTTGGTGAGACGAGATTTGGGTTGAACTATGTGAGAACATCTCAACCCCACTCTAAATAGTGGTTAGACACTCATTTTTCTAGCTTATCCTAATAATTATACCTCAGGAATAAAAAATATTTACCTTCACATTTTTGCTTTTCAGGCTTTCCAAAATTTCTTTACAAGTTCTCAAAACCGACCTCGGTTGTCCGACCACAGTTGCGTGGATGGAGAGATGAAAACAACAAAAGAATGTGGAAGTAAAGGAAAAGGGGTGGTGGCTACTTTCCGTTTGCACTAGCATGCTTATGGAAAGGCCAGAGATTTACCAGACGCTCTAGCACTGCTGCACTCTTCAAAAAATAGCCAGAGAATCCGGCTGGAGTTGATGGTGGAGGAAAATCTTCAGCTGGCATAGCAAACGACCGAATCATTTTCTCCATTTTATCCAACGTCAGATACGAACCCACTTCCTGCAACCTCTCTGGACCATTTATTGGTAGTGTGTGCTCTTGATGCAACGAAGCAGCCGCACTGTCATTTTTCTGCCAAGTGAAAGAAAACACACAACTTAGTTTTCTGAAGAGCAAAGCCAACTCCCACAATTTACTTCTCAGGAAACAAATCACACAACTTATTTCTATTCATTTGTATACTCGATAATGCATTACCTCCAATGGTGATAGATCTGCACCACGACTAAAGGTCATTTCTACACGAAATCTTTTTGGGTCTTCCAAGGCTACCTGCAATTTCAGTGTAGAAAGTATATAAACATAACTGTCCAAATAAATACCAACACATACTATGGGCATATTTAACCAGTAAATTTAGATGAGTCTTATGTGTTCTCCAAAAATCAACACAGGAAACTATATTACTTACTTCTGTGTTCTCAAACATTCGCAGTACTATATAACTCATGTAGTCAAGCTCTTTAGTGTTGTATAAACGCTCCAAAGAACTTTCACAAATAAGGCCATCCTCTCCTTGAAGAGATTCATCCAGGTTGCAGTAGCGGAGAACATTCATAAGAGAATGGATATGAGATTCCTACCAATCCAAACGTTCATATTAACTTGCAACAAATAACTATGTTCAGATATCGAACCGGAGAGGATGAAATATTACTCACTGATGTAAAGTAAAGGCGCGTTCGAACATGACGTTCAGGTGTTCTAACATTTGCATACCTGAGGCAACAAGGATGAATTTACTTAATATTATAGAAAAGATAAATGAATAGTAACAAACGGAAAGGGTCATATATTAACTTTGGGTCCAAACGATATTTGATCTCGTTATCTTCATCCTCCTCCTGATCCATTGATCTGTCACTTGATATACTAGATCTTCTCACATCTTCATTCTTATTGTAAAGCTTTGGTATATCAATTATGCTAGATTTTTTGTCATCATTCTTCACATTAAGCTTTGTGTGGTATTCCTTTTCATCCTTCTCCGAATTTGCTAACTTCAAAGGTTCATCCTGAGTACTCTTTGGTTCTGCAACACTGATGGCTTCTTCACGAGTATTCCTCAGATCAATCATTATTTTACCCAGTAAACGACGAGCGATCTGAATGAAAAGACAAAGAATATGGCATACCAATAGAGTAAAACATTAATTTGATCTTAAGGATGAGGTATCTAGAGACGTCAGTGTACAAGAAGCCAATTACTTGATGAGAAGAAAGGGTAGATATATAGATTCCTGTATTTCCTTTAAAGACAACCAGAAACAAGAATTCTATGTGCATATACTGTCCATGACTTGGAACAACATGGTTCAATTTTCTTTTTCTTTCGGCTTACGTAAAAAAGTATTCTGAAAGGGAAATCCTGGCAGCATACCTTTGAACCAATCTTGAGCTTCTGTGTTGGATTAATGCCATACTCATTTGGGATGACACCATCAGCAAGTAACTGCAATTAGAACACAGAACAAGACTCAGGCTGAATGTGATATACTGATCTATACCCACAAATTCTAGCATTTTGTAAGATTATAAGATGTCCATTTCCTGTAAAAGCTTATACTGAAACATTTCTGATGGACACTGCCGAGTTTTTAAATGGAAGGAGAATGATCTTTTCTATAGCCAAGGAAAAACAATAAAAGACGGATAGCTGGAAATAAGTTGATGGATAACATGTCCAGGCAGTCCAGCAGACAGCTATCATATATCATTATCATCTCCTAATTCCTGTACCTGGGCAACAATGAAGAGTTCATCCAGCCCGTCTAACTTCAGATGCCCATTGTGTAGAATATCATATCTGTCACGTGGAAACAAATAGTATAGATAAAATATTACTCCGTACAAAGGCAGCCTAATATTATTACAAGACCATAATGGTACAGGCCAGTGATTGATTGATGAATTTAATTTATAACTTAATAAGCAAATATAAGAACATGATCATGAACAAGGTTCCTAAAAACTCAGTTTGTAGTAAAATTGGGTTTCAAATTCATTCAATAGGTTGAAGATAGTTATCATCAAGGTAGTCAAATACAAATAATAGCTATTGCATAAATTTGGTATATAATCTAAAGGCGATTATAATTGACAACTTACTTGCAGGAGTCATAAATGTCCGGAATTTGTGTTATGTCAAACCGTCTGCCAGTAAATGATGCGAGACACTGATCAGTAAATCAACATGTCAACATGATTATTAGTCTCACAGTTAAACTAACTACTTATTTTCAGCATTTTATCTTTATTAGACACAAGTTTCTTTCCCTAATTCCATTTGATAGGTAAAAAGAATCCAAGTATTTAAAAAGGTCAAATGTCAATTTAAATCTGTTTTGATGCAAAGACGAGATTCCAGAACGTCAAAGTTCCTTGCATGTTCTAAAGAAAGATGAAAATCCTTCAATAAAAAGGAATGAATAGATGAAATTATCTAAAGAAAGCCACATTCAAATAGAAAAAGATGGTAGCACTTACTCTTTTCGTTCATTGTACAAGTCCCTTACAAGCTTTCTCCAACGAGCATACATCAAAAGGAATCCCTCGCTACCACAGGGTAATCCAGCAGCAATACGATCAACATCAATATTAGTCTTACCAAGTGCCTTTGCTTGGTCATAAGGAAGTATCACATCATATGAGCTTGTTGTAAGTTCCTCATCTTCATCTTTGGCAAGCTGTCTCACTTGTTCAGTGACTTTCTTAGTTAAGGTAACCTACACATTATATAAGAGATAATAAGAAACATATAGTCTAGTGCACTGGATTATATTGCAAGCTTATGCAAAAATTGTTGCAATCTGAATAGAACATGCAAAACAGATTGAAACCATTGCATGACTCGGGTAGAAGTGAGTGCAAATTCTGTAATTAGGTTCAATATATAGCACCAAGACAGTAATGGCTTTGGTTGTTTGTCTGAAGACTGCTATGGCGAATGTAGTTCTGGGAGAGAGGACCTAACTGAGGGGCAAAAAGACGTGAAAGTTGCTTCTGACTATTTATTGTTCCTTCTCCATTCAACAAAAATAAATGGGTTTTGTTGCTTACAGATTGGAGTGACATGGATGGGCCGAGGTGATTGTTCTTCTTTCCCTTTTCTTACTAGATGATTTTTTCCTTAATTGATGGTAATGCGTCCCAGTTAAACTCTATAGTTCAGTCCCCCTTCTTTGATGAAACAATAGTAAGAATACAGTCCAAATTACAGTTTCATAGGCATACATAACAAAATACTCCATCCCACACTTGGTGACTGAACTCTAGTGGATTTAAAAGTCAATGCCAGACTGATATAAGGCTGAGACTGTAAAATCCACCTACATTTTAAATACCTTTATATCTACTTTCCAACATTTATAACTGCCTACCACAGCTTGGATTTTACCCATTATCATGCTAATATATACAATAAGTAGATGAGCAAATCGAACATAGTTACCAATTTCGAGAGAAGCTCCAAGGCATTGGAAGGCAGTCCACCTCCATCAGACATCCAAGGAGATGTTCCATTGCCTTGAGCTGGCTTTACACCTGAAGTTATGATCTCATTCAACCTAGCCTGCAAATATTTCTCAATTAATATCTTAATAGAAGCTTCCCAGATTACAACTATCAGTTTTCCTGCTTCCCCCTAGCCTGTGACAAGACAAACCTTTGCTTCCTCCATCTCAACACTTGCATTTTCAAGTCCATCCAACATAGACGAGTCCTTGCTAACAAGAGAAACCTAAAATGAAGGAATAAAATCAGTCATGCAGACTCAATTTCCAATAGTACCTAAAATATTAAAAAAAGCCATACCAGGATTGGTGTTAGCTGTCCTTCTAGATCAAGTAGACCTTTGGCAAATGCAGCTGCAGACATCTGCAAATGAAACTTCTTATATAATGTAACACCAATGAGCTAGTGAACACTGGTACGACTATACCTGCACACGACCCTCATCAGAGCTGTAGATTTTAAGATCATGGCGATAGGTGCTATGGAGGCGAAGCAGGCCAGTACCTTCACCTGCAATTGTGTATTTAATTCATCAAAAGTAGCCAAGGAAAACACACAGCTGAAGTTGCATCACGATTGACCTTGCTATCCTTGAATACCATCTAGCACATTTAGAACACTTGAAAAGGATGGTAAATTTATCTATTTATTTTAATCCTTAAAAATTCAAATACCCATTAGACGAGTAAACGATTAAAAGTATATCAACATCTAGATCTTTATCGGAACTTCTGAACTGCACTTGAATGAAACGAGTGGCCCACAGGAGTAATATTAATTAGTTACCATGAGATATTTCATCCCCACAAAAAACTAGCATGTTGGAAAGACAAATTTTCCACTGACAAACGAATATACAGCAAGCTAACTACTACTGCATGACAGATTTAATAGTTTTAGGTGCACATAGAGATCTCAGGATGCACTAAATAAATAAGACAAGCATGACAATTTAAGTACACAAGCTATAAACCATATACTATCTTCTTTTTTGGGGGGGGCAAACTGAAAGCTAATTAATTGAAGGATACGAATAAATGGGAAAATCAGATATTGATGTATGTTATGTCCACTGAAGAGCAAAAAAAGGGTTTCACAAAAAGAAGGTGATAGGAACTGCCACTATAACCTGGATACATGTTATTCCGAAAAAATCTACCCAGCTCCTCAGCCTGCAACAAGTGACAGATTAAGACGTAAGAAAAATGAAGCATAATAATACATATGCATCTCTGACAATGAGGGTTCTCAAAAATGGCTTGTTAGACACAATGATAAAACTGGGTGTTCTAACTGTGGATTATTGATCAAACAAAATGAATGATAATAAATTAAACCTGCTTTCTGCCAGCATGTGTAAGGACACCCCCATACTTGAGAACCATCAAAGCTTCAACAGGGCGTTCTTCCTCACCTTCACCATTACTTTTCGTAACTTTAACCCACTTCAGTGGCTTTAGCTGAACTTTTCTATAAATGCCAGAGAAGTGTCCCCCCTTCATAAACATATGCATGAAAGCAGCACATGATTATGACCATAAAGCAGTGTAACAGATGTCAACTACTATTTACATAGTAAATCAGATATGTGTATGTGTGTGTGTGTTTCATCACGCATCAGGATTCAAGGCATACTTTCTCTAGCTTATACAAATCACATAACTCATATGAAAAGCAAAACAGACCACTCTCCTATGAGCATAGTGCAGATTCAACAAAACAGAATCCTCTTCTAATTGGGTGGAAGTAGGCACATCACTTTTTGTTGCCAATGGCATGAATAAATGAGCCACAAGTAATAAACTATAATAAATTCCCTAGATACTAATGAACCCTGAAACAATAAAATGTGATTCAACTTAGGATGCACTAAGGGGAAGAGAAAGCATTAAAACCAAAAAAAACTGATTGAGATTAAATTACCTCCTCGAGCACTGCTTTAACTTGGCGAAGCTTTTCAGCATGCTCAATGTCTTCTGCCTCACTGTCACTTTCTCGATCTGGTCTAGACAAAGTAAAGAGTCAACATGTCTTGTAGTGTGGTGATAAAAGATCCATTTAGCAAATAAATAATCTTATCAAGCTATTCATTTAATGTGAAAATTGATACCTAGAACGAGGTACAAGCATCCGTGTGGCATCCAACAAATCTTGCAATTGGATAGCACTTTTTAGTTTTGTCTACAAAGAGAACCAATACCAATTATCAGTTTATATGATATGTCGAGTGAAAGAATAGCAAAATTGTCTAAAAGATGATCACCTCAGATCTAGGTCGGCCCCCATTGTACTTTAACATCAAGTTTAAAAGCTTTTCCTCAGTAACCTTCAGCTTTACTTTCTGTTTGGGAGTTCTATCACCACTGCAAGAGCAAAACAGAGACATGAAGGGAAATAGGATATTAAATAAAAAAAGGAAAATGAGAGGAGACACGTACTGACGAATAATGGCAATTACACAACGTAGTTCCTCAGCCTGCCCAAATGTCCCAATCATTCCACTTCCTACGCGGGTTAGCCCCTCAGAAGGTTGGCTTGGCTCATTGGTTTTCCATGGTAAAGTTGGTGGAATTACAGAAGACAGATGAGGAGCTTTAGCATCTAAAAATATTTTCCTGAGCACACAAGCAGCATCATCATAATACCTGCATTTCCGACAACAGCAAAAAAGTGACACCGTCAAGGTTGAAAATTGTTGCCCAGGAACTAAAAATTGAATAAGATCAACCCACCAAATATTAGAACAGAAAACAAGCCATTTGGAAAAGTTGAGGTTAGGTAATTATAATAAAATAAAAATAACTTCAAATCTCATAAGAAAAAGAAATTGGAATTTGCCAAGAAATGGTTATGGAAAAAACCATATATTGAACTAAACAAACCAAGAGCTACTTTAGTTTAAAGTCAAAACATCATATTTAAACTCTTTTACAGTTTGCTGATATGAATTGGTATTGTTCTTCTCATGAATTCTCAGATTGCATTCAGAAAAAAAGAACCAAGTATTTATGAAAACTATAAAATACAGTACAGAAAATCAGTATTATAACACCCTTGTCAGCCAAATAATTAGAAAGATAACAGTAAACATTACTTGTAGGAATTCTTCACGAAACTCCATCCATTCACATCACAGACATAGGAACGTCCCTCACAACGTAAAAGATCAAACCCACAAACCTGCGGTGGTGAATGAAATTGACAATGAAACCAAAGTAAGACATAAGTTTAAACTGAAATGAGAATATCATGACAACCGAAGAAGTGATAATAGTGGATACCACATCTAAATTACATACCGCTTGCCTAAATGCAATGCAGACCTCCCTTGCCATTTGCTTCTCCATAGGTGTCAGTAAAACTGGATATCTCACCTGTCAAATTAGTTAACAAAATTAGTTAACAATCTCATCATTTTTCAATGTATCATTTCACCAAAAGTATTCCTGTTTGCAGCATCTAATTACATCAGATGTAGTACTTACTTCCTTGCCATCAGGATTTCTCATGACAACACCATCTACAACAGGAGATTTCCTAGCCTCAGCATGCGCATATTCAGGGCCCACCGTGTACACCTAGTTTAGTTGACAAAAAGATACAACCGCTTAGAGAAACAAAAGTGAAATAATGATCGCATAAATATAGCAATATCTGCAAAAACTACCTCGGAGAAAAGTAATTCACCAACCCAGCATAAGTATAACAACAACTCCAGAGATTTTTAATTTTTAATTTGACAATCCAAGGGAATAAAACAGAGCAGAAAGGGTTTGAGGGTCAAGAGAAAGCCCCCATATTCATTTAGAAAAGAGCATGATGAAGGCAGGACGTATCGTAGACAAAGGAGATCCATATCGTACTATTCCCATTCTAAGTTTTACTCCTTTCATATTACAAAAGCTATATATCTTGGAGCATGTCTAAAATTTAGCAGGAAATATGTGCTCATACAATAGCGAGCAATACTTTTCAGCAGTTTATATGGAAACTTCCATTCCATGCTGTCAGTAAGTATCAAGGACTGGTAATTGAAAAGTTCACCCTTAATTATATATCCGGAAAGAAGAAGAAAACAATTAGGAACGCAAAATAGTAATGGAAGTACATTTCACCTTTTCTATGAGAAGTTTTATATTCGAAACTGTTATCCTCATTGTCTAATTAGTTTTGAATACAGAATATGAATGATCTCAAATGCAAAGCCAAATTATACAACCTTGACATCTGTTCCTCCAGTTGGCATGAATTCTTCATATATATAAGAGCCTTCTCTTCTCACTCTTCTAACCTCTGGATGGAACTCACTTGATCGGTTACCAACCTAACCAGACAATAAAAACATTAAGGATAGATATAGACTAGACATAAACACAGTATCAAACTAATTATGAATGATCTGCAAGTTATAATCCTATTATTACACATTAGATGATTGAGAACTGGTCATATTTTACTTGACACCCATATATGACTAATATATGGCAAAATTGACATACTTGAAACCATAATTCCCCATATACATTTGACCACAAAGTGAATCAAATAAAGTAAACAAATCTGGACAGGCTACAAACAAGACTTTCCTACCCTTGTAAATTATTAAATATGCTTCAAGAACTTTCTGTTTCACTCATATGCACATGCACACAAACATAAACTCTCTTTTACAGCTATATCCTGAAATGCACAGTTACAATAAACCTTCCTAAAAAGCTCCTTCATTCCTCCACCTGCCGAGCTAGGGTAATATATCATTATACTGTGATCATCCCCTTAATAGAAACAAACACAAGTGTCAGTATCTTTGATTTGAAAAGCAACATGAAAATTGACGTGAAGCTTAAATAGAGTCGAATAGAGAAGTTAACAAAATAACTCTAACATATATATGAGAAGTTAACCATAAATTACTTGTGCACCAAAATAAATGGTGAAAAATCAGCTTGACAACAATAACTTATTCATCAGCAGAAGTAAAAGGCTGACCATCAACAGGCTTCTCTACAAATGGCTTCCAGAAACGTTGATCATGAACCTCGACAAAATCTTCTTCCTCAACAAAATAGTCGAGCTCTTGATATGGTTTTTCTCTATTTACAAGGGCATATCTCGGAACAGGGATTCCAAACATTTCAAGACGCTGCAATTCACCAAAGTAATGCATCAGCTTTTGACATTCTATTTAAATAAAATATACTCACTGTAGAGTTCTCCAGGTCAGTTACTAGGTAATCTTGTATCCAACAGTGAATACAAATCTACTCAAAACATCTGTATGTTTTCTTTCTGCCCTTGGATCTAGATACAAATGTGATTGACTAAGGTTTCTACTATCGGTAACTGACCACGAGAACAGACCAAGAGAAATGGAACATTAAGTTCATAACATGGTAATTTTCTAACAAATATCGTCAGGAAACATGAAAAGAGGAGAGGTATAACCTTTTGATACAAGGAGATCTCAGAAGCATACCTCATATACCTTCGTCCGGTCATGAAGGAGGTGCTGCGGCTCCAACTCGTTTACAAGAAAAGGTCTGGATAGAATGAAGAGATAATCAGAAAATACTGTTCCTTACCGACATACAAACTCTTGTATACAGTAAGTTCATGCATGGACCCTCACACATGAAAAATGCATCAAAATAGAATCTGTACATGAAGAAAAACAAAGAGCTTACTTCCTTAAATTCGCGTATGCTTCAGCCTTCTCCAGAGGATAACCAGACGAATGAAAGGCAATCAAGCAATCACATATCGGCCAGCTGAAATATACAAACAAATTAATCACTTAAAAATTCAAGCAACACCGTAACAGTCATCAAGTTGATAACACCAGTAACTGTTCATCTACTAAGTCCATGCACATCAACCAACACAAATTTCAGTGATTCACGCTATTGGCAATCACGCAATGCTCGAAAACACATCAATCATATATAAAAACTCACCTCTGAATCGGATCTTCCAGAATCACCTTATCTCCGAAATACGTAATCTACAAAGCAAATAAACAGACTATAAACAACTATTCGCATCATGATCCGATCAAATACACTTTAAACAACACAAAACAGTCCCTAAATCCTTTATACATGTTGATCTTTCATAAATTTCAATCTGAACCAAAACTATACAGATTCAAACGAATACAAACACCAGTACCTCAAACTCGCCAAATTTCTCAAGGCGCTCGAGAATCTGTCCCATCGGAGCCGAGAACACCTGCGCACAGAGAATCGGAAAACGCTTCAGTGCAATCACATACATTGCCGGAATCGGAGTTTTGCATACACAAAAAACGAGAAAAGGAGAACCTCGGAGCCGCATTTCACCTTCTTTTCCATAACACAAACCCCAATCTTTATCTTCTTCTCCATTATTTCTCACTCTCTGTATTTCCAGAAATCCAAAAACCTCACCGCCGTGGCTATTTATACGGCATGCCAGCGAGTGCTGATCTGGCGCGGAAATCTCGGGAGGGGGGCGCGAGTTGAGCTGAGTCGAGTCGTCACGAGAATTATGAGAGAGAGCACGGGGAGGCTTGCTTTAACGGCCAGAGCGGAGCTAGTGGAGCAGGAGAATTCCGGAAATAAAGAAAAAAAAAGAGGTGAGGAGATATACATTCCTGGATTCTGGAATATGCAGTGAAAAAGGACGTGGAAAGGTCTTGGATTCTTTCTATTCTGCCATCTCTGCTGTTGGTGCCCTCCACCACTACTGTCCTGATTTGGGGTCAGTTGGGCTGACCCCGATGGTGGTCCATTTTCTTTCGTTTGTTTAATTTATGAGGCAAGTGGTGCGTATTGGATTAAACGTAAGATTTTCATGTGGACAACCAAGCTTTATTGTTGATAAGGCCGGGACCATACGCAGAAAAGTATGAGAGAGGTGTTGGCTTGTCAAGGTGCCCTGGTCGTTTTTGATTGCTACTAGTGTCCACTCCTAGATATTGTTACTAAAAACGTGGTCAAGGAATGGCTCTGCCTCCGCGGCTCTGGTACTGTAGCCAGTTCGCCGCCAACAACAATGGAATCCAGTAGTTTGAGGTATAGGAAGTGTAGAACACAGACTTGAAACATGCATGGGTATGCATGTGATTGCATCAAGTGTATAGTAGGTAGGAATTTCCCATTATTATCGCTATAGTAAGTTTTGTTGAAGAAAAATGATAAATAAAAAATATAAATATTAAAACCTAACACAATAGCTAAGTTGAGACAATATCAGCCACGCTTGTCACAGTTCAAGTAGATTAACAGAAGCGTAGAATGTATAAGGTAAACAAGTCGGAGCCTACTAATGTCTCTTCATACACAACGAATGGGAATCAATTTTTGTGAATTCAGAGGTGTTTATTTGTTCATTGAAAGAAGACATGTTTGTTGACTTGTTCGTGATTAAGATTGGCTAACAATATTGTTAGGAGGGTTCAGATGTTGGTCAGGTACTTCACAAATGACTGCCCTCTTAATCTTGACCCCTCTGCTTAGTAGTTAAACCAACTATACCAGGTTAGCACTTGTTAGCAAATACTTGGGTCCTAAGCCATCCTACTCTCATCACTCGAAATCACTTACTGAATTCGCCTCATCGAGTCGAGCACTAAACTGCTTGTATACCGATACTAGTTCCTGCAATATATCCCCCAGACCATGCATTCTGCAACATAAGAAAAACAGTCCAAAGAGAATCAAGTAAGGAGTAAACTAACAAATGACAGGTAGTGATGCTTAGCTAGTTTTGATAATCCACTTGGGATTTTTGCTAGTGTTAAATGCATGAGCATAAAAACATGCTTAAACATATGAAATTCTAAATCAAAAAGAAGGACCAACAGTTGACATGATGTCAAGACTCAAAACCAAATAATACTTGCAACTTTTCCTCTTTGACTAATGCACCATGCCAGGCAATGCCCAAAGAAAGAAAGAATCTCATATTCTCATATGACATACTTGAAAAGGTCAAAAAAGAACAGGAGAGTGATTTAGCTTGATATAACATGAAACGTCTACAGTAATGGTTCTTATGAGTTGAATGTTTGCCCATGAAAACTCAAATCTTACGCAATGCATATATATATTTTTTTGTAACTAGGGTATCTGGATCTTTGACCCGACTAATCCCTAGGCTTCCCGCCTGACCCCACAACATTTGGGAAACTGGAAACGCTAGCAATTCCCTACAGCAATGCATATATTTATCACAAAAACATATCACTTCCTGACTTTGGACGCGGTTCATTTACAAGTAGAGCTCTCCTGAATTTGAAATTGATATTCAAGCATAGTACAATTATATACTAACAGGAGTAACAGCAGACTTATGTGACAGTAATATTTCGTTTCAGTTATTACCTGAAAATTGAAACCGCCAGTTATTCCATCAACATTCAGTACCTAACACAAGTCAACATGAATAAAATGATCACTAACATTCAGTAACTACGCATCAACCTTATTTTTTAATAAAATGCACAAATATAGTGAATAATCACTACCTCCCCTGCAAAGAATAGTCGTGACTGAATTTTGCTTTCCATTGTGTTCAATGATATCTTCACCAAAGCAACAAACATAGTTAACTTCCAATGGTGAATGTTAATCAGATCAGAGAAAGAAGAGGAAGGAGGGGGAGAGAGATAAACAGACCTCAGAAAGTGGGACACCACCAGCAGTGACGAATTCATCCTTATATTGGCTCTGCGCCATGAAAAAAAACACATAGGTACCTCAGTAAGTTATGAAAGATAAAAAAATTAAAGATGAAGGACAGGAGGGGAGGTGTTGCTGATTAGTTTTGCTGAAATGTACCTTTCCTTTAACAGAAAAGTCACAGTGCTTCAGCATATGAGCAACAGAAATTAATGAATCCTTTGAAATGGATGCCCACAAGATATCACCAAGTAAACCCTGGCCATGAAAAACTGGAAAAGTTAACCTATCATGCTAATACTCTTATAAACTACAACAAATCATGTTAACACTTACAAACTGAAACAAATATCTAACCTGGCGACTCAATATATATTTCCAAAATCTCTTCACAAGGCCAAATTCTGTAGGATATGAATTAGCTACCTTTTGCTTCTGCAGGGGTATAGGCAACAAACAATAGAACTGTTGACTCAGACAGCATATGGTAATAGTAGGAACCATGAAGCTAGAAGAAAATGAATCATGACAGGTAAACTTGTCCTTTTAAAAATTCAAGTTTGAGGCATTATCTCATCACTATTCAACAAATGCATTTTGCACAGAAGTATTTGTTCCCAATTCAATCTTTACTTGTATATGCTGGTTATATTTTGCAGTAAGGAAGCATTTTGAATTATTAATCTCATTAAGTTATTAGTTCCACTTCTGCCATGCCCTTTAATCTAATAGGAAACTATAAATTCAGCAGAAAGTAAAGAGACAAAGGAGTACCGCAAACTTATTTTTGTGATGTGTGAGGATTGATTTCACATCTTCTATATGCACATCAGGTGTAAAGTCCAGAATAAGAGTCCCTGCATCCAACAATACCAAGGTGAGACAAGATGATCAAAGTTCAAGAAAAAACATGCTGTCACTTAAATGAGTGGACAAACCATGAAAAAGTAATATTCTTGCCTTTGTAACGTGTACGGGATAAAACACAGGCACCCCATGCAGATAAGCGAAGAATTGCTGGCCCACTGAACCCCCAGTGTGTGACTAGCACGGGACCCACCTAAAGTTCCAAATACTTGTCTGTATGACACATGTATTAATTGAAAAATGAAATGAGGACAACAAAATAGTACATGCCTGGGTAAGCTGTGGAATATTCCTTTGGACATTCTCTATTTTCAGCCTTGCCTTGACTTTATGGAATGTGATCTGAATGTCAAAAAGAGAAGGTTAAGAGCTACACAAAAGCTTGTTTCTCTTGATTCTACATGTTTCATAAGCAACAGCAGGCATCAGACAGAAATTGTTAACATGTGATATGTTGTAAGCAGGGATC
The DNA here is from genome assembly GCA_951800085.1 of Comarum palustre. Classification (NCBI taxonomy): domain Eukaryota; kingdom Viridiplantae; phylum Streptophyta; class Magnoliopsida; order Rosales; family Rosaceae; genus Comarum; species Comarum palustre. The sequence goes on along the minus strand of OX637572.1, from coordinate 2,637,245 downwards.
TTGACTATTAGAAGATAATTACCCCTGACAAGTCAGCCAGCTGTGGATCCTCAATCTTGAAAGTAAATAAGCTTGGTACGGGATCAACAATTGAATGACCAAGCTGAGATGCAAGACTGTACCCCTGTGAGAAGAACAGAGTCATATCAAGAAACTTAACCTATCAACGCGATGACACAAAAGAAAAATAGTCAATCACAACCTGCTTGCTATTACCGCTGGCAATCAAAAGATAATCAGCTTCAACATATTCAACAGAACTGGGAGTACGCTTTTCAATGCCTAGAAGAAATTTCCCGCCATCAGTAGGAGATGCAGTTATCACAGCTTTTCCAGTGTGCAAAGAAACTGGTAGAGGAACTCAGATTTCAGCACAAACTTGCAAGTGATAACATTAGAACTCGGTCACTCAGGCATCAAAATTTGGATATAACAACATTACATTACTATTAGGCTGAGGAACGTGTATATCATTAGTTATCCTTATGAAACGGCAACATACTTGGATTCAAGAAGTTAAGAACATGGAAACTAGTCTGCTATGTGGATTTCCAGTAAAGATTAATGGTTGCTATCAAAATTGGCAGACAATCTTAGATGTGGAACAAAAGAACATTAACAAAACAGAAAATAATCGAATAGCAATTAGTTCTGCCATGCAATTGGTGAACAAACATACCTCCCAACCGCGTGGATTCAGACATGAGACAATCAATAATCGTAGACGAACTGTTGCTGACAGGAAACACCCTTCCATCATCCTCAGTCTGTCATCAGTCAAGCTCACATTACAATTTGCACAACAAACACATTTCAAGTGAAAATAGCATGTGGTATAAACGTATAGAAAACAACCTTCAGCTCCACCCCATGATCAGAAAACCAAGTCATGGTATCCACCGGCCCATGAGTGTTGAAAAACGCTCCTTTCAATTCTTTATGACCTCTCGGATAGTTCTCTGCCAACATCTATGACCCAAAATCATCACTCTAAACCTCATATATTCCTCAAAAATACGCTCAAACTTCCAATACAAACCCCATTTATACATTACCATGGTTTCAACACAATGCCCATTTGTCACATTGCACCGGCCTCCCCCAGAAACTTTCACCTAAGTTGTACACACAAACAAATCAAATGAGAAGAGAGTCATATGACCATCAATGATTCCGTACACGAAAACTACAGAGAATCAAACCAAACCTTGGCTAGGGGCCTCGCTTTCTCAATGAGTACCACATTAAGATTAGGAGCCAGGGTTTTAGCTCTAATAGCTCCATAAACCCCAGCTGCTCCAGCTCCAACTACCACCAGCAGCTCTTCACTTCCCTACCCATCAAATAACTCACATAAATAATCCCAATACACTCAAATTAATAAAACCAAAATTAAAAAAAACTCCAGAGAAATGAAAACTATGGTTGTAGTGTACCTTGTTTTGAGCTCTGGGAGAGGCAGTAGAAGTAAATTTCCGCTTCTTGAGGGTTGAAATAAGGTAACGCTTACTATTTGCGGCGTCGGAGAAGACCCTAGAGCGAAGGGCGAAGCGCGCCAAAGAGAGGCTCATAGGCGCTTCTGTATATTTAGACTCGAGTGTTGGTGAAGATGAAGAAGACGATAATGTATCATCTGTGTGTGGGAGCATGGCTGTTGTGGTGGGGATTATGACGTGGCAGAGTAGTTACAAGCTAATTCACTAAACCTGAAAAGTCTTTACTACCTCCAAGTATAATATTACTTCGAATACGTATTGGATCGTCTCATACCGTATCGGCCATATAAATACATAAAAATCCTTATTCAAGAACATATTCTTAATCTAAAATGAACCAGGTACAAGTTGGTATGAAAAAAAAACAGCCGTATACTGCCTTAAAAATTCAGATACTGTATGATATGTATTCAGGAGTAATATTATACTTAGGGGTAATATTGACTTTTGGTATGAGTGCTCTGAGAATGCAACAGAAGAAATCAAATTGAGACCCGATAATTTCACGTTTCATTTCATGATCTTGTGTTAATTGTAGCTGGATCGGTCCAGGGATACAGATGCATTGTATGGTGGTTAAGAATGGATTTGTTGCGGCGGATGCGCATGTTCAAACTGCGGCTGTGAGGCTTTATTTCGAGTGCGGGATTTTAGGGGATGCACAGAAGGTGTTTGATGAAATTCCTGAGAGAGATATGACACAGTGGAATGTGAGCATGAATGGGTATGTCAAGTGTAGCTTGGCTGCTGAGGCATTGAGGGTTTTTAGGGATAGTTTGGTGCTTGGATTTGAGCCTGATGGGTTTTGTGTGGCCACGGAACTGGCGCGCGTGTGCGCATTTGGGGCTCTTTGGCAGGGGAAGTGGATTCATGAGTATGTTAGGACGAGAGAGGGGTTGAATTGTGATGTGTTTATTGGGACGGTGCTCGTGGATAAGTATGCCAAGTGTGGTTGCATTGATTTGGCTGTGGAAGCGTTTGAGGGGATGGGGAAAAGGAATGTGCTGTCATGGTTAGCTATGGTTGGAGCGTATGGGGTGCATAGTTATGCGGCTGAAGCAATTTCTTGATTGGAGAGAATGAAGTTGGATGATGGGATCAAGCTTGACGCCGTTGTCCTTAGAGTACTAACGACTTGCAATCATGGAGGAGTGCTTGAGAAGGGTAAGGCTATGTTGGACACCATGAAAGCTCAATATGAGATTGTGCCCAAACATGAGCATTATAGTTGTGTTATAGACTTGCTGTGTAAGACAGGTCGATTAAAGTGATACTTTTGAACTTCATGGAAGAATGCCCATGAAGTCGCTTGCTTCTGTGTGGGGTGCTTTATTGAGTGGGGGTGTCGTATTCATAATAATGTAGATCTGGTCGAGATTGTTATTGAACAACTTGTATAGGTAGAAAATGATGACAGGAGAGAAGCACTTCACTGGGCACCCAAATAAATGTTTGATAGCTGAACATAAGCTATGAAGATGATTGGTGAACAGGGAATCAAGAAGACACCAAGCTGCGCATGCTAGAGGTGGCTGGGAAGGTTAATGAGTTTTTTTCATTAGATGTGTCTCATTCACATCATTATTCATATATGTACAATGGTGGATTTAATATCTGTTGACTCGGTTCAGGACCCGTAAAATTAATTATGGGGTCTGGTATACTTCATTGCCAACAGTTCTGGTTGCAAATTTTCAACAACAATATGATGGGTGGACAATTATACATTATTTATATCTAATTCTTTTATACTTCATTTGTTTGTTTGGTGTGTTTTATAGTTATTTACTTTGTCTCTTTATTTTCTAGGTGTTTCGAAGCAAATAAGAAAAAAAGAAGGAAAATAGAGATTAGAAGGCAAAATTCTGAAATCTGTCTATGAAAGTCATCCAACTTCGACAGAACATTGAGGGCAGCTCGAGAAGAACCAGATGATGAGTTTTATATCGTTGAAAAGATACGGATGTTATCTTTCCAGAGAATTTTACGGTTCGTGAATAGCAATTTCGTAGAGGAAGTTATGACCTATTTAGTACCAGAAAGTCAATCTGCACGCGAATCTGAATCTTGACGGGAATTTGTGTTTCGAGACCAAAATCATACCGAGAAAGCCCATGAACGAGTTTATACTTCATATTCCAACTTATAACCTTGATAAGAAGCTAATTTTGAAGAATTAAATGAGTTGACATACTTATATTGGTCCAAGCCAACCAAGATATTTAAGGAAACCTTAATTAAGAAGGATTAGTGGAAGGAAGTAATATAAACTCTAATCTATCATATTTGACTTATCTCCTTCTCTTCCTCTTCCTTCTCCTCTCTCCTCCCCAATCTGTTGTGTATCTTATTTTTATTATGTATATTTAGATTTTTCTTAGTTAGGGGCTGCTTTAAGCCCTAAGACATGAACTCCATGATTATTTGAGATTTGGTTTTTAGTTTATTTCAATTCAAGATGAGACTTTGTTTACTATTATTTCATTGATGAATTGTTTTCTTATATGCTTTGAGTGTACACTTAGTATGCATGTTAGGATTCTATAGCTTGGACTGTTTGATGTCAGTGTCAATATCGGACTCCTCAAATTATCTAGAGAAGCAATTGTTATCTTTCGTTACCAAGTAAACTAAGTCTTAGGTTTAGTAAGACGCTAAGTTTATTGCGATGTCTTGTCATGTCTCAAACTCTTTTTGAACTTAATGATCTCTGCATGTTTAATCTAATAAGCATACCTTTAGGTTGCATTGCTTGAGAATAGTCTAGGTGTATAGCACTTCCTGCCTGACGTAGGAATAAAGAAAATGTAATAAGTTGTGTTTCAAGCGTACCGAGTCAACCTGAACATCTTCATCTAGATTGATTGGATTAGATACTAAACAAATTTTCTTGTATATATATGATTGTCGGGGGTGGATTGCATCTTCCCTAATTATCTTTATTTTCATTGTTTTCTAAAACCAATAACAAAAACCCAAAAACAGTTTTCGTCATTATTCAGTCTTTTGTGTTTCCGTATTTATTTGACATATCAAACAAATTCTGAATCATCTGAAATTTTGTGTGCTTGTTCGTCTGTGTGTCTAGTTTGTCTCTGTAAATTTTCGTATTTTTCTGATTTGTGTAGGTTAGTCAAATAATTAGGTTTTCGAATACTATCGCTAGGATCTATAGTCACTTTTGTGACATTTGTTTGAGTAGTTTGAATTCCTTAGTCTTCTGCGGGAAAAACCCTTATTTGCCTATACTATATACGACAATCTAGTTGTGAATAAGGAAAATAAAATTGGTTTAAAAATAACCGATTACAATGTCTGCTCACGGGTGACTACATATAAATTTCTTGCAAATAACTGCACAAAATCATATATGTTTGTTTGTCTTAGTTATAAACTTGAAAGTGACATTACAAAGCATACAATTGAAATAAAGTTGGGTGTGCTCAATGAGGCTCGTCTATATGATCTCTCACACATAAACTTTTGATGAATGTTAAAGTTTCATTTTAATTACTGAAATCATTGGGGGAAGATGTTTGCACAGAAGATGTGCAACTTCTACATGTTGTGGTGTATACTATGAAGAAGCTACTGATCCATCTGCCTTGCTATTTACTAGATATGGAGCTGAGCTTACAGAATAAGCGGGTATCATTCTGATGTTCTTGACAAGTGGTGTGAATTCAGTCCGATCATGATTCAGATCCTGCTGGTGAAGGGCACAAGAAAATCAATGTTATATTAACTTCAATATAGGAAACCTCATGGTACATATAATTTTGTTGCACTATTGCTACATATGTGATTGATCTACTTTGGATTATATAATACTTTATGAAAAAATTATTAGGTTTTGCTAAGACCCTAAAAGTGTATAACCTGAGGTCGAGGAAGGAACCACCACAACATGCATATCATGGTTGTTTGGAGGAAGATGTAAGCGAAGTGGATAAAGTTTGCCATTCAGTGGATTGCGTGAACATACTTGAAAATCTTTGAGTCCTGTCTCTTCCTTCAGAATTTTCTTCAACTCCTCTACCCCACTACCTTTGAATGAAAGGGAAACATTTTGTGTTCCATTGTCAGAGGCCTCTCCTATATCATATGCTACATGATAGTAAATCATTCTTCCATCCTTTTTCATTGGCGAACCATGATCAATTAAATTACCGGGCTGCATTCAAATAATGAACAACAACTCACAACTTCATAACACATAATTAAACAATACACACATATTAGAGTCATCTTGTTTGTGAAAATTACAAACCTCTTTTTGGTCAAGTTCGAAAGATCTAAGCATGATTTTAGACGAAGAGCTCGATTCTGGAATCTCTTCATCTGGTAATTCAGTTGTTGGAGGAGGGGGTTGTGCTTCTGCAGGAGGGGATTGTGGCGCTACACGTGGGGATTGCGCTTTTGCACGAGGGGATTGTTCATTTGGACAAGGTGATTGTGCCTTGAATGGAGGGGATTGTGCTCTTGTAGGAGAAGCGGGATCTGCATGAGGGCATTGTGCCTTTGAAGGAGGGGATTGTGCCCTTGCAGGAGAAGCAGGCTCTGCAGCATCAGAATCACGTTTAAGCTCCACAACATCTATATCCCACAATATCCAGTCCTGTCTTGTTGTTCTATGAGGGATATCATGCGTGATGGAGTTTCTCCAAGGCGGTACGCCACCATTTGCACGCAAGAACAGACCATAGGGTGTCTTGAGCTTAATCTGGTATCCATCTCTTACAGGCTCCCATTCTAATGAAGAATCCAACCTCTTTGGTATGGTCTGCACAACTTTCTTGCCTCTCAATCCTAGTCGGAATGGCATGTTAGAAGCTGTTAAATATTTTCCGTAAACGCTTTTGAAACGTATAGTATCATTTTTGGTAGCCTCTACTGTCCATCTAGCATTTCTCACCGTTCCATCACGATCTTGGCATACAGACTCTTGATCATCCTCTGCTATTAGATATTTGTCATGGTGGCTTCGCAACCGTACCACTCTAGCTTGCTTGAAAAACTCCATGGTGCTCACGTTAACATTGATCTGTAACTGTGATTAAGCACAGAACATGAACAAAGATCCACGACCTTGGAGACATGAATCGTCAATCCAAAAGCAAATGTAAGAATGATATGAATTTTAATGGAAGAACTAAAGAATTGTGGTGGATGTGTTTATTGATTGCAGGAAGGTATTAGAGGCAAAGGTGACGAAAGGTTGAGGAAGTTGAGGGAAACTATGAGGGGATATATTAAGGCTAGGGGATGGTTATTTCTTAATAAGGAAAATGGTGGGAAACAGAAAAATTAGTTTAAATGCAGCTGCTGGAAATAGGGGAGGTGGTTAGTTAGGCGACTGATCCCATAGCATCTGTTTGGGATTGTCCCATAATACATAAGGATCTCAACTAAATCTTCCACAAAAACAACGTTGAAGGTTTTTAAGATCTCAACAAACACCTTGGTTTGATTACAATGGTCAGACAATGAAATATAATTTGCCTTTGCATAACTATTTTCAAATAATAGAAAATTAAAGGGCACATTGCATATAACAATTAGTTAAAAGAACAAGAACAAAACAAACTAGGTAGAAAACACCTTAAGCAATATGAGTAGAATCATCATATGTTCCTTTTCTTTTCTTGACAAAAAATATTTAAAATGAATAAAGGATTGATTTACATAGGTATTTGTGTTTAATCTGTATCATTTTATCTCCATTTTCGATTTGTTGGTAATTTTTCTTTCATTGAGAGCCAACTTCCTTTTGATTGCTTTTAGCGTTGTCTATATATAGGGCTGGACGCCAGTGGTAGTTCGGTGTGTTTGTTGCTTTAGTGGTATAAATCAAATGTTTTGACATCAATCTATGCAGCGTCATAGTGTTTCTCGATCTGGTTCAGAATTCAGATGACCATTACGGTCTGTCTTCTTCGTTTTCTTCTATCTTTTTTTTTCTTGTAAAAATGCATGCATACGAGGCAATTGAAAATTCTGATATGTTGTTCAGACAACCTAAACAAATCGATGCGCAAGTTAAAATTGCCTGCCAAGTTACATAATATACACATATCATCGTTCTATATTCGGATGAGGTAGTCGTATAGATACTGGACTTGAGATTTTGAAGCACCAAGCAGCAAGTTAACAGAACCTGGCAATCTGCCATATGTTTCTTTCAATATTCAAAAACTCATACATGTAGCGAGTAGGTCTGTAATTTTTTATACCTTAAAAAAAAGCTCTCACGGGCATCGGATATTTATTGTACGTCGAAGTACTTATAATTTATGCAGATATGCATACTAGAATTTTCCCTCTTCAAAAAGAAATACTTAAAGTTGGAGTTACATATCTCACCCCCTCTTCTGGCTGAAGCTCACCCTTTTGGGGCTGAAGATCACCCTTTTGGGGCTGAGGCTTACCTTATGTCCGATTTTCTTCACTGATTAAGAAAATCAATGAACATTTCCTGTCACTTCTTGGCGAAGTTTCTCCCTTCTTGATCCTATCGGCATTAAAATAATGTCCTTCCTTGGAGATTTGGGTTCATCTGATGGTGAAAATTCTGCATCATCATCGTCATCGTCATCATCTGAACGCTTCTTTAACACATCTACATCCCATAGAACCCAATCCTACTTCACAAATTTCCCCGGAGGGTCATGCGTGATCGAATTTCTCCAAGGAGCAACTCCCCCATTTGCACACAAGAATTGGCCGTAGGGCGTCACAAGCCTCACCTGAGTTCCTTCCCTTACAGGCTCCCAATCCATATAGAAGAATCCAATCTCAACTTTGGCTTGGTTTGCAAGACTTTGTTGCCTCTCAAGCCTGGTCTGAATGGCTCGCTTGACGCCGTTAGGTATTTCCCGTAACAGCTTTTGAAACGTAGGGTTTCTGCATATTTGACAAACTCTGCCGTCCATCTAGCGTTTGTCGATGTTCCGTCTTTGTTTTGTGTTACAGTCTCTCCATCTTCATCTGCAGCTAGATATTTATCATGGCGGCTTCGCAACCGTACCACTTCGGCGTTTTTGAAAACATCCATGTGTGAGGGGCTGTGAAACAATACCATGATAGTTTGAATATGATTATTACAAATATACGGGGTTATTTGTGTATGGAGATTTGAATGTTGTTCGTATCATTACCTTCCTTGCATGCAGTGCACGTTCCAGAACCGCACGAAGAAAATCAGTGAGATGTGATGGTTCTTGTGTTTGCAAGAATGGAAAGCAACGTGTTTGTTAATGTGGAGAAGATTGACGTGCAAAGGCAAATAGCCAATGTTCTCGAGCGCAGCTGAACCCTAATAAAGGTGAACGCCGGCGCTGAGGACACGTTTAGATTCCGGTGGCCAGAAGAACGAATCCAAGTTCAATTCGATTCGTTTGAGGAGGACCAAGGAAAACAAGAACATTTTTCACAATTAGCGACATTTCCTGAAAGTACGGTGAACGTTGCTCTGGCAATGCCATATGTAAAACTCAAATGTGATAGCTGCATTCGTATTCTCTGGTTAATTATTATTAGACTAGCTTGTTATTAAGAAGCAAAGTTTAGGGAAACGCAAATGATGCTGGAAGTCTAGAGGCGATCAAAGTTTGTGCACCAACACGGAGATCTAGACAATACTCCAACTTCACTCTTCTTGACAAAGATTTCACTGGAAAAAGAGTATGTTCTAGCTAAAATGCACAATGGATGCATATATTAAATGACTACGAAACCATTTCATATAGCTAGCTAGATTAATTTCAACATCTAGTTTGATCAAAGTAATTAGTCGGTGGCCATATCCTTAGCACATCGACCCTCTGTAAATATTTTACTCATGAGTTTTAATATCTAATCGGAATTTGGAATTCTGTATTGAGACAACAATCTGTTAATATATGCCTTGAACCAGTCATCCAGGGGTACCAGCTATTCGGAGATCTCGCTGCCCGGTCAACGAGTCGGGGTCCAGGGGAGACGCGCCCTGGTTTGGGGGTTCAGGGGCGCAACGTGACCCCCGATGGGGGTTCGGGGGCAAGCTATTTGGGGCCCACGATACCTGTTATGTTGGGTTATGATTTTCTGTTGGGCTTAATATATAGGGTTTAGTATATAAACTTCCTAAACCTAATTGTATTATGCATTCGGTGTTTGTTTTTTCTCAAGATTAAAATTGTTCTCCTCTGGCCGTGGACGTAGCTAACACATCGTTAGTGAACCACGTAAATCTATGTTCTTTTTTACATTCGTTACAACACAATCAAAGACAGCGTAGCCATTGCATGCCCTTCTGGTACTAGGTACAAGTTAGAAGTAGTAAGAAAAATATGTTACAACGAGAATTTATAGAACTACTCATGTATCGTATCATGCTCGCTGTTAAAGAGCGAGCATATACATCACGTACGCCATAGCGCCAGTGTTGCGACGACATGTATGAATTTGTATATTTATGTGTGTGATCTTCTTAACTACTGTAACGAACACACTAGCTCAATAAGATATATGCAGCCAAAATTCAAGCCAGATTTTATGAGGTCGTTCATTTGTGATTTCATCCTTATGAGGGTTATCAAAATCACAAAGAACATATGATTTCTGATTTCTGATTTCATATATGTATTGTATGCATTATAGGGGATCCCATGCATTATAGTTCTAACTGCTCCACGGTTACCATCTGAATTTTGTTTCGCCGCGAAGGTATGGTGTCCATCTCCGACGGACGAGCGTCTGCAGGTTGCGGATCACCACATACTTCTCTCCTTTTACTTTCTGAATTTCGTCGGCGAAGTTGTAATTTCCTCAATCTCCGACGAGGACGAACAAGATTCACAGTCCTCCAAATCACCACCATCATCATCATGATCATCATTTGATTCACCGTCATTCGGCATCGTTTTCTTTTTCTTGGCAATCTCCACCACGTCCACATTCCACAACAACCATTCCTTGGCCTGCTTCAGATAAGCATTGTCATGGGTGACGGAGTTGCGCCACGGCGGCATACCCCCATTAGTTGGCTCTCAAAAACTCGTCCTGACTACCCACCGTCTTCAGCTTCACCTTGAACCCTTCGTCTCTGAATAGCTCCCTCTCAACGTCGAATCCAACGTCTTCGGCAATGTCTGCAGCACCTTCTTGCCCTTCATTCCCAGAGGTCCCCGCATGTTTGACGCGGTTAAGTACATTCCATAACAGCTCCTTAGACGTATGGCTGTTTTGCCCTCGTTCATCTCCACCATCCATCTTGCGTTCCTCTTGAATCCATCACGCTCTTGTGAAATAGACTCCGTTGTCGCAGGTAATAGGTACTTGTCGTGGTGGCTCCGCAAACATACGGCCTTGGCATTCTTGAAACACTTCATATCAAACACCTGTGCCCTAATCTGTAATCCGGAAACAACTTTGAAGATGGCTATTAGGTTAGAGACCAAACTGTAATACCTACTTTTCGGCTACGAAATATATATCTATTTCTTCAGCCCTGAAATCTTAACTCTCAACGAGGATATGATATCACGCCGGAGAGGTGATTTCTTTTCTGATCAGGAGAAAGTAGTTTTTGCGGTATAGCCGGAATGGAAGTGGAAATTCTGGTTGTTCTTGGAAAGGAAGAGGGGGAATTAGGGCCAGTAGTTGAGAGTTGAAGATGAAAGGATGATAACTATGGATTAAGGATGAAATGATAATGTATTTCCGAATATATTGGGTTAAAACTAGGGTGTGACAACTAATTACAACGTAGTAGAAATTTGTGGTTCTCAGATATTTTAACTAATTAATTACGAATGGGAAGGTAAATCCTCGATGTTTAGAATGCCAAGGTGTGTGAGCTTTAGAAAGCTAGCTCATGTAAGGTATATAGTGTAGACTACGTGTTAATCATACTAAGTATATTAATACCATTCTCATCTACGATATCGATCCTCCGCATATTCGCATATTGATCAAATTATGTGATAACTACCATATCCATCCATGAGTATTCTCATCTAGCAAACCATTTTAAATTAAAATTTACCAAATTTATTATCGTCAAGTAATATTGAGGAGTGATAGGGGGTCTCAATGAGATACATGACTTTGTGTCTCAATCCTACGTGTCATGTCATGTCATCAAAACACATCATTTATTTAAAATACTATGTCATGTCATTATTAAGTTAAAAGACGATTATATCATTTCTAATCCAATGACTCTATTTATTTTGTATTTCTTATATTAAAAAACTATTATAATTTTTTTTACAACTCTTTTTTTTTAATTTAACTCTCTCTTTAAAAAAATCAATTTTCTTTTCCAAGAAATCAGAATTCTTTTTTAAGTACATGTAACTCAAATGAATATGTGTATACACACACACACACATATATATATATATATATATATATATTGCAACATATATTGGTCCTATAAAAAATATGTATATATATAATTCGTCAAAAAACAATTTAGATTTTTTGAATTTTTTAAAAAAGTTTTTCATGATCTATTTTGTGTTTGTGAAAGGATGGTGTGTGTATATATACACATTTTAAATCGTAGTTCACCATGGTTGATAAAAGTCACAATATATTTGATTACAAAAAAATCTGATTAATCAAAATTTGAATAAAACAAATTTAAAAGGAAAATCAAGCAGTAAAAATGGAAACAAAAACGTTAATTTCGTAATTCTGACCTATAATTATAGGTAAATTGATATAATATATATTAAGTTGTCCTAATAAATGATAAGGTAATTGATTCTGTTTAATTAGAATGATAAGGTAATTGATTTTTTGGCATTCTAATTAAAGAGAATCAATTACCTTATCATTTATTAGGACAACTTAATATATATTATATCAATTTGCCATAATTATAGGCCAGAGTTATGAAATTAACGTTTTTGTTTCTATTTTTATTGCTTGATTTTCAGTTTGTTTTATCCAAATTTCGATTAATCAGATTTTTTTGTAATCACATATATTGTGACTTTTATTAATTAACTATGGTGAACGACACACACTATCCTTTCACAAACACAAAATAGATCATGAAAAACTAAAAAAAATAAAAAAATCTAAATTTTTTTTGACGAATTATATATACATATTTTTTATAGGACCAATATATATATATATATATATATATATATATGTGTGTGTGTACATATTCATTTGAGTTCACAAGTACTTGAAAAAAAAATTCTGATTTCCTGGAAAAGAAAATTGATTTTTTTTAAAGAGAGTTAAATTAAAAAAAATAGTTTTGAAAAGAATTCATTATAGTTTTTTTAATATAAGACATACAAAATAAGTAGAGTTATTGGATTAGAAAGGATAAGATCGTCTTTTAATTTAATAATGACATGACATGGTATTTTAAATCGATGATGTGTTTTGATGACATAACATGTTACCTAAAATTGAGACACAAAATCTCGTGCCTCATTGAGGCCCCAAATCATTTTCTTAATAGTAGTTACTTACAATATTGCCAACAGTAGTTCATCAAATTTAAATTCGCATATTCACATAATTGCATACATATGCTTCACCACTCTATAATTATGTAATCTATGAGTTAATGCATGATATATATATATATATATATATATATATATATGAAATTTGAATCTCGTCTTATAGATCACATTTATTTAATTTACCTTATCCCACATTTTTTTTCAATTTGGATACAAAGTTAGAGTAGGAAATTAAGTTCCTTAGACTTCTATTCAATGTAAAACTATAAATATGCTTTATTTTTTTAGCCAAGACAACAGATGGTTATTTTTTGACAAAATAAAAAAAGGAAATAATAGGTCATTGTGGCAGCAAAAACAAAGCATTGTGGCACGTTTTGATAAAGCTCTACTCGGCAGGACAGAACAATTAGAGCATGGTTACCTATTGAATGTCAGAGAAGCTAGGGCACACATGATTTTCACTCACACAAGCAAAAAGTAAAAGACCAAAACAGTGCGTCTTAGCTGAACCGTAAATGAAAATGCCGTAAACATATGACCCGGAGCTAGATACTTAACATTCAGTTAAAAAGAAGATCCACCTTTGAATAGAGAAACGTTCAAATTTTATTTGGTCAGATCACCACCAAAGCCTATAGCTAATAAACCAAGCCACATATGTACCCTCGTTTTCATCTACCCCATCTGTCTTTAGATCTCTACCTTCATCAGTTTCATGAACATATTTCTTCAATCCAACAAGAACAATCTATAAATTTTCGTGTATTTTTGATTTATGATCAACAAAACAGTCGATGAATGCACGTATTTCCCGACCATGACAATCAAAGGAGGCACAAGCCAGGCCTGTGCTGAGTGCAAGTACCAGAGACGGCGGTGCACAAGGACTGCAAGCTCGCCCCTCATTTTCCGGCCGACCAGCCCAAAATGTTCCAGCACGCTCATCGCCTCTACGGCGTTTCAAATATCATGAAGATTTTGGAGCAGACTCCCCCAGAGGCGAAAGAAGAGGCCATGCGATCCATTATCTACGAATCTAATATGCGAGCCAAGTTTCCGGTCACCGGATGCATGGGAGTCATCAACCAATTGTACTTCCAACTCCAGCAAGCCTGTGAGGAGCTCCCGTACGTCCGGTCCACCTCGCCATCTGCCGTGACCAGTGCCCAGTGACCAGTGTCAGTACCAGTACCAATACAATCCTTTGTTGGAGAAGAATAATACATAAACTCAAAACCAACAAATCACAAATATACAAAGATATAAAGGATAAAAGAAAGTGAACACCAGATATAACGTGGTTCGACAATGTGCCCGCGTCCACGGGGCAACAACAACAAGAACTTCCATTATCAAATAATGAGTACACAAGAGATACACAACTTCAAGAACACCACTTGAAAGAAACACTCTCTCACACTTGTTTTGCTACACTACACTACACTCTCAACTTGAAATAGACACTCTTCATTCTTTACTTGGATGAATATGCTTAAGATGGATGAGATGATCGATGTGATGGAATGAGCAAATGACATCTCCCTTTATAGGCTTAAGGAGGAACCCTCATTAGTGCTCTCCCATAATGCTGATCCATGTAACTCCCATAACTCATGACACCATAACCATCTATATTCTTGTGTAACTCAAGTCTTAATACATTGTAACTTAAGAGCTACTAACTATTAAAACCACTAACTCATAACTCATGAACATTTTACATTTATATCATAAATTAGTGGTGTAACATATAGGTTTTGCATGTAACCAAACCAATTTCCTGTTCATATATCACCAAAATTAAACAAAATTATGAATTCAACAGTTTGTAGCATATAAAGTACATCAATTTGTATTACAAATTCAAACTAAGAAGGCTCGTAATCGGAATCATCCGATGAGTCTTCTTCGGTGTCAAAATTAATTTATGGCAATCTATGCATTTACTCATCACAAGAGTCGTCGTTTGTTTCTTGATTTGGATCCACATCAATAAGCCTTGAGTCTAAATCACGAATTCGAACCGAACGACCCGCTTTAAAATTATTAAGGCGAATTGTAGAGAAGTCAGGAATACTTATTGCACTAGACTCTTGATACGTAACATCTTCTTCCTCGTCTTCGGCCTCTCTAAGTGTAGCCGCTCGGTAAATTTTTAGAGGGTGCACAAGGTTGACTACTTTCCACGCGTCACCCTTAACAAGGTCATCAAGATAAAACACTTGTTTTACCGATGTGGCAAAAACGAACGGGTCATCTTCGTAATAGCTTGTAGTAGTGTTCACAGATAAAATCCCGTACTGATCGATCTTCATGCTCTGCGGGCTACTAGTATCAAACCATCTACACTTGAAGAGGTGCACTGTCATGCCTTGCCCATAAACGAGTTTTACCACTAAATCGAGAACACCGTAATAGTCAATTCCATTCCGCCCACCATGCTCCATCACCCCAGAATTTTGTGTTCTCCGTCTGTTGTCTCTCTGTTCACATATAAATTGCACGTCATTTACCTTGCACATCAGATAACTCTTGACATTATGATGTTGAAGTTTATGGAATTTTGTCAGACTCCTACAAGTTGGAACCACATGAGCTAGTCATAGCCCATTGGTGGGTATTGATTAACTGTCCAGAAGTTGAATACTGGAAAGACATCCATTTATACTGTCCAGACATTCAAGGTGATCTCGACTACCACAACAAGGAGTTCGCGAACTATTTTGGCGGCTGAGTATGTAATTATTTATTTTTGTTCATGACTCTTTCATTGCATAATTATTCATATTTACAATACATTGAATATTTGGTTGCAGATGAACCATATTCAATTCGATGGTCACCCAAATTAGTCGTACGAACTAAAACGAGAGAGATTGGCTGGCCTATTTACTTAATTTCTTATACAAAACATAATTTATACATGTAATGAGTTGATGAGGTAGGAATGTTCTTTGGGCTACAACCCAATATAGATTAACATTACGAATCTTTGTCCTCATATCTAACTCATATCTCTTGAAATATTTATGTGGATGTCGATGATTGGGTAGAAATGAGTATTACTGAAATTTCATGAGCATATAACGAAAATGATTAAACTGAAATTTACATTGTGATCACGAAAATTCACAATCAAAATAACGATTCTTCATTTGTATATATTTTACTTATCATAGATGTCTGAAAATAATCTCATTGCAGCAGCACCATCGCCATATAAGACTCCATAAACTGAAAATAGGTTCAGAAGCAAAGTACGAATTTGCGTGAACTGACTTGCTGGTTCTTCTAGATCAGTCTCCTGTATTCTTTCTTGTCTGGTAATTGTATGTGGATTCTTCTCGATTTAAGTCGGCGTAGCTACATCTGTATGTCGTTGATTTCTCTCTTACTCGATCGAGCAAAGCGGATAAAATCAAAGCAAATCAGAGACGATACTGGTATGTTTTTGATGTGGCTAGGTACCTCATGTCGCCACTCGCCAACACCAACCGTGTTTTAGTTTCTAGCCTAGCCGAGATATATAGAAGAATGAAGACAAAAGACATCATGAATGTATTTTCAGTTCCTGTCTTCATGTTTGAATTGATTTTCGTATATGCATCATCACGACTTGGTTACATAAATATAAAAATTATTCAAATTAAGGATCAAGAAACTTATAAACCACTACAGTAGCCGAGTTGAGTAAGAATTTAGGCGCAGAACTTTCATATACCAGATTTGAATCTAATCGATGCTGATTGAAGTATATATAATCTCACCAAATATATTTGTAATGCGTATGAGAAATGAATGTTCTAAGTTTTAACATGGTCTTTCAACATAGATAAGTATTGTCTTGACTAAAACAAAAAAAAAGTTTGGAAGAAGCCGTATCATTTCGACCAACAACAAACATCATTTCGACCAACAACAAACAAAATCAATAGAAACTAATTGAAGGGTCCAAAATGCTGCTCACCATTGAGCTTCCCTTGCTTTGAAAGACGTGCACTCCTAACTGGGTGACTCAGCGTCCTCCCTCTCTTGTTCGTGTTCTTTTGTATGATGGGCTCCTTTACCCTCGTTAGTTAAATATGAGAGTATGAAGGTAATAATAATCCCTATGTACAGCAGAGATGGATGCGTTATTTTATTTTTAATAAAACAACCCGGATTTGAGTCTCAATCAGCACAATTGACATAGATTTTCTTAAACTTTGGATCACTTGAGCCCAAGTTAGGCTAGTTAGCAGGTGACAAATGAACAAAATTTGAATCTTGTTGTGCCCCTTTTGGTCTGGGACCAATGCGGTCGAACTGGGTGACCTGTCCTTGGGCAGGCCCTGGTGGGAGTGCGGGTTATTCAAGTGGTTTAGTAGACTCTCAGCTTCTGGTCAGATTGGAAATTCAGCCTAATTTGAAATCTTGTATGCAGCATCGGTTAGTCCTCTGACATATGGTCTTGCAAAGGAAAATCCATTCACAGCAGCTTGTGGTGGAGTTTGTTGCAACGCTAATGGTCATTACATCGGCGGTTACTGTAAAAGGTTACAACACAATTCTGCCTTTTACTCTGAGCTTATGAGTGTGATCATTAGAATTGAGAATGCATTTTAATTTGGTTGGAAATGCCTTTGGCTGGATTGTGACTTAACTAGTGTGATTCCTCACTCTTAGCATAAACATTATAGCCGACGAACAAAAAAACAAGCCAACGAAAAAAAAAATCATCGGCTAAGTTAAATTTTAGTCGGCTAAAGTGGACTTTTAGCAGACGAATTTTTTTTTGACGGCTATAGTCTGTAAACTATAGTCGAGGAAATTATAAAAGTTTAACCGACAAAATAAATAATTTCGTCGGCTCAAAGTCCTTATATTTGCAGATCTAGACAGCAGCTCATTTGAAAAAAACGGGAAAAAAAATTTGGGTGTCGTCAAAATTGTTAGGTGTCGTCAAAATCTGTTCAAAATTAGTTTGTGGAGCTATATATAGGTATGTATATGTGTATATATCTTGATTTTGAGTTGATTTAAGAGTTTTATTTGAGCTATATAATATTGATTTTGAGTTGAATTAATAGATTTTGAGTGTGATTGAGTTGATCGATTTTTGATTTGATAATATATATGAAGTTGTTGTTATTAATAAGTAGTAGATATATATATATATATATATATATATATTAATTTAATTATAATATTGTGTTGATTCATAGTATGAATTAATTAAGTTCTTGATGATATGTTGATTATGATTGATGTTGATATATAATATTGTTATGTAATTAGTAATTAGTATATGTATATATATATATATGTTAATTATTAATTTGTTATTAATTAATTGTTGTAGAATACTAAATGATTTGAAAATTTAATTAATTAATTAGAGTTATACATATATATTTTGTTATCTTTTAAAGATATGGATAAGAGTTGGATTTCGCTTCCAAAATGGGACAAAAGATATGGTAAAAGAGTTATTAGTTTTATTGAATATGTGCTGGCTAATACTAACGGGAATACAATTTTCTATTGTCCGTGCTCTAAATGTCAGTGTCGCAGCAATATGTATCGATTTGCGATTGAAAAAATTTGACAACACCTGAAGAGTAACTGGTTTTGGGAGAAGTACGCATGTTGGATATATCATGTTGGTCCGCATGATCATGGACAATTTTTTGAAACGGGCAGTACATCCAACGATCCAACAACGGCCTTCAGCAACGATATGTTTCCTTATAAGAGCGGTGTATACTCTCAAGGACAATATATACTTGAGCTGGTGCTGTCATTCCATAGAGTTGTCAACACTGCAGATATTGACAAGTACATCAAACTACTTGCTTTCCAACAGACCCCTGTGTACCCCGGTTGTCAGAAGACGGTTCTTGAAAGTGTGATGGACGTTATGAAGATTAAAATTGAGACAAAATCGACCGTGAAGGTTGTTGATGATTATCTACAGTACATTGCTTCGATGCTGCCCCACGGTCATCGTCTTCCTACCACTCATCATAAGGTCCGATGTATCTTAAAAGATCTTGGGCTTTCCTACATCAAGATCTATGCATACAGATATTACTGTGTTTTCTTTTAGGGTAAAAATTCAGAAGGAAATGACCTTGGTGGCCTTGACGCATGTCTGGTATGTCAGAATGACATGTATAAGCTGACTTCTGTAGGCAATAGGAAACCTGGGAAGGTACTTCGGTATTTCCCATTGAGAGATAGGCTGGAGCGGTTGTACATGTCATCACACACGACCAAAGCTATGAGATGACATACTGATAGGAAATTGTATGACGAAGACACCCTTATACACCCTGCTTACGGGGAGGCTTGGAAGCATATAGACAATGAGTTTCCTCATTTTGCGTCAGATGTCCAAAATGTGAGGCTCGGGCTCTCATCCGATGGGTTCAATACTTTTGGCAACATGAGTCTTCAATACAGTATATGGCCGGTGATGTTGGTCGCATACAACCTTCCTCCATGGATATGCATGAAGAAGGAATACAATATGTTGAGTTTGTTGATTCCAGGGCCCGGTTATCCAAGGAAGTGTGTCGATGTGTATTTGAGACTCTTGATTGAAGAACTTAAGTTTTTTTGGGACGTTGGTCATCCCACTTATGACAAGTACTTGCACGAGATGTTTCAGATGCATGTCATGGTTGTTGGTACCATCAATGATTTTCATGCCCGTGGAATGTTGTCGGGCAACGTTGTTAGGGGATACAAGGCTTGTCCAGAGTGCCTTAGCGATGAGGGAAGCAGTAGTCACTGGAACAAGATATGCAGATTGGGTCACCTTACTCTCATTCCGTATGATCACGAATAACGGTTCGATGACAAGGCATTTGATGAGACTGTAGATGGACGGGTGAAGAAATTTTAGCAGTGCTTAATGAGTACGATTTTGGACAGCTCAGCAATCATCCCAATGTTGTGACGGTAATACCTGAAAGACCCGACATGTACAAATTTTAGACACATAAGAGCATATTCTAGGAACTCTCATACTGGAGTAAGTTGTTAATCAGACACTACCTAGATGTGATGCACATAGAAATGAATGTGTGCGACAGTGTGGTGGGAACGGTGCTGAACTTGGAGCGGAAGACGAAAGACGGTCCTAAGGCACACATGATCTTAACAAACTAGATATATTAAGACATCTGTGATTGAAAGAAGGGAAGAGAAAAAATTTATCAAGCTCCTTACACCGTGAAGCCTGACTAGAAGAACTTAATTTTCAGGTGGATGAGTTCTGTGAAGTATCCTTCAGGCTATGTAGGAAATATAGCCCGGTGTGTAAACTTTCAGGACAATAAGATGTACGGGTTAAAGAGTCATGACTATCATATTCGGCTACAACGTCTCTTCACTGTTTTCATTCTACTGTTTCTTTCCCGTCAGGTGGTGAAGCCGTTAGTAGCGTTGTCAAGATTCTTCCAGAAGTTATACATATGGGAAGTGACAAAATATGACATCCGAGAAATGCAAGAGGACATTATTTATATCTTGTGTAAATTTGAGAGGATATTTTCTCCAACTTTTTTTGAAATCATGCCTCACCTGATTATCCATCTTCCCGAGCAATTGTTTCTTACCCATCCAGTACACTATACTTGGATGTATCCCATGAAAATGTATGTTTTTTACACCTGATTTTTTTATTATACATGTTCAATATATAATCATAACTATTTACAACGATTTATTTATAGGTAACTTGGAGACAACAAAGCTTATGTGGCTAATAAATCCACGTCTGAAGAATGTATAGCTGAAGCATATATTGCGCACGAGTGCGTAAAGTTGTATTTATGAGGGTTGAAGGAAACTCCACAATTCATACCGGTAGATGTACCGAAGTTTAACATTTCTATAGTCTCCAATGATGTAGAAGTTTATGGAATTTTGCCAGACTCCTACAAGTTGTAACCACATGAGCTAGTCATTGCCCATTGGTGGGTATTGATTAACTGTCCAGAAGTTAAATACTGGAAAGACATCCATTTATATTGTCAAGACATTCAAGGTGATCTCGACTATCACAACAAGGAGTTCGCAAACTATTTTGGCGGCTGGGTATGTAATTCTTTATTTTTGTTTATGACTCTTTTATTGCATAATTATCTATATTTACAGTACATTGAATATTTGGTTACAGATGAACAATATTCAATTCGATGGTTACACAAATTGGTCGCACGAACTAGGACTTCTAGCGATAAAGTCGATAATGTCAAGAGTTTATCCGATGTGTAAGGTGAATGGCGTGTAATTTATATATGAACAGAGAGACAACAGACGGAGAGCACAAAATTCTGGGGTGATGGCGCATGGTGGGAGGAAAGGAGTTGACTATTACGCTGCTCTCGATTCAGTGGTGGAACTCGTTTATGGGCAAAGCATGACAGTGCCCCTCTTCAAGTGTAGATGGTTTGATACTAGCAACCCGCAGAGCATGCAGATCGATTAGTACGGGATTTTATCGGTGAACACTGCTACAAGTTGTTACGAAGATGACCCGTTTGTTGTTGCCACATCGGTAAAATAAGTGTTTTATCTTGATGACCTTGTTAAATGTAGTCAACCTTGTGCACCCTCGAAACATTTACCGGTCGGCTACACTTGGAGAGGCCAAAGACGAGGAAGAAGATATTGCGTATCAAGAGCCCAGCACAATATGTATTCATGAATCCTCCACAATTCACCTTAATAATTTTAAAGCGGGTCGTTCGGTTCAAATTCGTGATTTAGACGCAAGACTTATTGATGTTGATCCAATTCAAGAAACAGACAAAGAATCTTGTGATGAGGAAATGCATATATTTCAAGAAATTAAATCTGACACCGAAGAAGACTCATCGGATGATTCCGATAACGAGCCTTCTTAGTTTGAATTTGTAATACAAATTGATGTGCTTTATATGCTACAAGCTGTTGAATTGATAATTTTGTTTAATTTTGGTGATACATGAACAGGAAATTGGTATGGTTTATATTAAACAACCTGCTTTTTATGTATTTTTCAGTTTTAGCCGACGAAATATGACAAATTTCGTCGGCTAAGATATTTTTGCTGATGAATTATATCCTATTTCGTCGGCTAAAATTATCTTAGCCGATGAAATAATATGTATTTCATCGGCTAAAACAATCTTGGCCGACGAATACCCTAATGTTTCGTCGGCTAAACCCTAAACCCTATAATATAGCCGATGAATACCCTAATGTTTCGTCAGCTATAGTTAAATAAATAAAATAATTTTTTTATACCACTGGTTGTGTCTCATCGATTTGAAACTATTTGCAGTTGAAAATCTGGAAAAAATACGTAATTTAGATGGTCAAATTATCGTTTCTTTACGTTTAGGGGTTTGACTTACGGGATTGACCGTCCTGATCGAGTCCTTAACGTTGTCGGATCGTAATGAAAATTTACCCATACACATATTTCAACATAATAATGATATTTGACGGTTGGATTTTTGTTTCACAAGTTTGATCATCACAATCACAACATGCCTACTAATGTTGTTTAACTTGTTTACCAAGTGTTAAATAAATGTTCAGTTTCAAAAACAAACTATACGTAGAAGCTTGAAACGAAAAAGGTCGTGAAATAAGATATGACCGGAATGATGAAATATGTCTACGGTTGAAAAATCATGAAATTCCGATAAAGTTTCGATGCCTATAGTTTCGGTCAATGCAATTTTTCATTCTTTCTCCCTAGAGGTATCCCTATCTCCGATGGTTGTTTTTCATAAAATTTTTATACTACTAGTTGCGTGTCTTCGATTTGAAACTATTTACAGTTGAAGCTCCGGGCAAAATAAGTAATTTAGACGGTCAAATTACCGTTTCTTTGTGTTTAGGGGTTAAACTTACGGGATTGACCGTCCGGATCGAGTTCTTAACATTGTCGGATCATGATGAAAATTTACCCATAGACATAGTTCAACATAATAATGATATCTGATGGTCGGATTTTTGTTTCACAAGATAATTAAACACATAAATTGGAAATAAATAGAAAAAAGATTATAGCCGACGAATTTATTGAAAATTCGTCGGCTATAGTTAAATAAATAAAAAGATAAGAAAACATATAAATTAGAAATAAATTACATAAATATATTATAAAAGGATTATAGCCGACGTAGTTATTAATGATTCGTCGGCTATAGTTAAATAAATAAATAAAAAGATAAGTAAACATATTAATTAGAAATAAATTACATAAATATATTATAAAAAGGACTATAGCCGACGAATTTATTAAAAATTGATCGGCTATAGTTAAATAAATAAAAAGATAATTAAACATATAAATTAGAAATAAATATAAAAAGGATTATAGCTGAGTAATTTTTAATAAATTTTTCGGCTATAGATAAATATAAATATAGCTGATGAGTTTCATGGTTATAGCTGACGAGTTTCTTATGTCGTCGGCTAAAGTCAAGTCTATTTATATAAACCCAGTCTCGGCCGAAACACTGAAACCCTAAATTGAAAAAAAATAAAAACTCTCATCTCCACCTCTCAAAACCCCTCCTCCTTCCCCTCCACAGCCTCCTCCTCGCATCAAAACCCATCCTCCTCGTCTCCACAGCCTCCTCCTCCTTAAGTACATGTTTTGATCACTCTCTAATATATATTGAATTATTAATAATTATTTTGAATTATTGATGTATATATTGGTTTTTATGTAAATGTTGTTATATATGTATATGTGATATGTGTATATGTTGAATTATTAATATTATGGATTATTAATATTGAAATTGATAATGTTGTTGTAGATTTAGATTTGGGTTTTGTAGAAATTGAAATTAAAAATGTTTAAATTAAATTGGGGGTTTAACAGTTTTAATTGAAATTGAAATTAGAAATTTTGAAATTAAAAATTGAAATTGAAATTAAAATATTAATTGTTATTAATGGTAGAAATTCTATGAATTGTTATTAATTGTTTCTATATATATTCATATAATGTATTAATATATTGATAAAGATTGTTAATATATTAATAACAAGTGCTAATTAAAATATAAAAAATTAAAATTAAAAAATCAAATAATTTAATAAATTAATATTTTAAACATGATGAAAGACTTGTTTAGATCGACAAATGGTTCAAAGGGCCAACGGTCCGAATCGTCTGAGGAAACGTCTAGCAACCCTCAAACGTCATTTCAAGGTCCCATGACAGACCGACGTGCGTCCCTTCTGGAACCGACGCAAAGGCAGCCGGGCGTCACCCATTCCTTTAGACAGCCAGGGGGCCACACATTCCTCAAGGCAGCCGGGGGCCACCTATTCCTCGAGGCAGCTGGGCGCCCCTCACTTCTCGAGGCAGCCGGACGCCCCTCACTCCTTGAGGCAGTTGTGGCCTCTGACCTAGGCAGAGGTGTCTGCACCACGTATGCCTGAGATAC
Organism: Comarum palustre; assembly: GCA_951800085.1. Taxonomy (NCBI): domain Eukaryota; kingdom Viridiplantae; phylum Streptophyta; class Magnoliopsida; order Rosales; family Rosaceae; genus Comarum; species Comarum palustre. The sequence continues at coordinate 2,612,822 of OX637572.1, read as the reverse complement.
ACAGGGCACCAACTTCGGGCCACACTGTTTCGGAGGGTAGGTCATCTGAGGTACAGATGTCGCCGCCTCTTTTCTATCTTCCGCGGTTGATACCGGCATTACCCACAGTCGATGACTAAGGGGCGCCTATTAATCCACTGCCCCTGCAGGTGACTCTATCATCGACGTACCAGTTCGTGTTTTTTGGTACGGATCTTATTTCTGCAAGGGTATCATCATCGGCGACATAGTCGGAATCCGTCACGTCCGCCCCAACACCCTCAGGTAATGAAATATAAATAATTTTTTTTCTTATAATGTCATAATAAGAATAATTTATTAATAATCAATTTGTGATATGCACCGTCGGAGCCAAGCCGACAAGGAAGAAAAGAGGCCCCGTCATAAGGAAGACTCTCGAGAAGACCGTGAGTACCTCAAGAAGGATTGTCATCTATACTGATGGGGATGGAAACGTAGTATTGGGTTAGAAGACGAGGATGTACTCCGGCCGCGTGTGAGCGCTCATTATTGATAGAGTCCCTATGTTGTGGTCAGACTGGGACGAGGTCCCACAGGAGGTTAAGGACATGGTCCACAACGCAATGTCGGTATGTTTAAAAAATTCACTCATAATATTATGTATTATATTTTTGATTTATGAAAAACTAAACTAATAAACGTTTTAATGCAGGTGTGGTTTAACGCTCTCCAGCACCTGAGGAACACCTAGGCGGGCGTTGTGTATGGAGGAAGATACGTTGGAAAGTTAATGAAAAAAAATATATGTGTAATTAATAATATTTTTATTTTTATGGTATCTATAGGTATAAGGAGTAGAAGAACGAGTTGCGGACCCACTGGACTACGCATGGGAACGCACGTTTTGCTACCCCTGTTGAGTTCCAGTTCAGGGAGTACGAGTGACGTTGGCTTCTGATATCAAAATTCAACAACCCTCATAAAACAGGTAATTAAAAAAATTAATTGGTTATATTGTAATTAATTAGTACATTTTAAAATATTTTACTAATATTTTATTTTTTCCTTTGTAGGCCGTTTCCCGGGCGAATGCTCAAAACCGACAACGCAACATAAGGAACCATCATGTCGGTTCTAGACCATTCGCATCGTTGATGAACGAGGCGGCCAGGGAACATCCAGAAGTCAACCAGTACGTTTATACGTACGAGAAGACATATCTTGACACCTAGGATAATATTGTAAGTCCTTTTACGTTTTCAAATTTTTTAAATTATATATATATATATATTTCAAAATGTTAATAATTTTTTAAATTATTTTTTTTCCTATCCAATTAGGCGAAGGTGAGGCAAACTAGTGACGAGGTGATGACTGCTATAGTGAGGGAGACATGATCGAACACGCATGAGGATGACATGTCCGAAGCCATGTCCCGGATCGACACTTCGGATCTCAGGGTTAAGGCGAGAATCATAAGCACAACATTTCCACCGCGAGGAAACAACTTCTACTACCGGGGTCGAGGAAAGAAGGGCGAGGGGGTACTGAAGACCACTTCAGGATTTCAAAAAAGGCAGTCTCGACCAGCAGCTGGACGACTCAGCTAGAGGCAGAAGTTCAGATGCTACGGGAACAACAAGCCGCCCAGACAGCCGATACTTCCGTTTTACAGGAGTATAATGCGGCAGTATATGCCGCTCAGCAGACATACCAGCAGCAGATGTTCCAGTACTTGTATGAGTTTTCAGCTGCCTAGCTTCAGGGACTTCCGGCTCCGCTCATGTCTACGTCTATACCCCTACCTCAGCCGCCACAACCTCCTCAACAACAACCTCCTCAATAGCAACCTCTTCCTGACGCAGATATAGATTTTATATAGTTAAATAATTATATAGTTTTATGGGTTTATGAACAATTTATAAATATTTTAATGAAAAACGTGTTGTCACTTTTGATGTTGTTGTTGGTTATATGAAATTGTTTTAGTGTAATTTGCAGCTTGCTTGAAATTGTAATTTAGAATTTTTGGATTTTTTTGCTGGAATGGACTTATAGCCGATGAAATTTATCATAATTCGTCGGCTATAGTATTTTTTTTCAAGGTTTAGCTGACAAAATATGGCCTATTTCGTCAGGTACAATAGTATTTAGC
>OX637572.1:2553446-2610506 GCA_951800085.1 Comarum palustre | reverse complement strand
GGTGTATTTAGTATATTTGGATGTATTTGGGTGTATTTAGTATATTTGGGTGTATTTGGGTGTATTTAGTATATTTGGGTGTATTTGGATGTATTGTTCATTTTTAATTTGGTATATTGTTCATTTTTAATTTAACAAAACATTAATTATTTTTTTTAGGATGAAAGGATTATTCAGCAGATCAAAGAGTTCGAAGGGCAGGGGTGAATCGTCAGAGGGAACGTCTAGCAACCCTCGAGGTTCGTTTCAGGGCCCAATGACGGCCCGACGGGCGTCTCTTCTGGAGCCGACACATTCCTCCAGGCAGCCAGATGGCCCTCCCGCCTCCAGGGCGCCTAGCGCCCCTCGCTCTTCCGGCCAGCCGGACGCTGCTCGCTCCTCCAGGCAGCCTAGCGCCCCTCGCTCCTCTGGCCAGCAGGACGCCCCTCGCTCCTCCAGGCAGCCTAGCGTACCGCGCTCCTCCAGGCAGCCCAGCGGCCCTCACTCCTCGAGGCAGTTGTGGCCTCCGACTCAGGCAGAGGTGTCTGCACCACGTATGCCTGAGATACGTAGGGCACCGGCACCGGGCCCTAGTGCATCGGAGGGTGGGTCTTCCGGGGTACAGATGCCGCCGCCTCTTCTCTTCCTTCCGCGCTTCATACCGGCAATACCTGCAGTCGATGACTCAGGGGCGCCGATTTATCCACTACCCCCCCCAGGTGACCCCATCAGCGGTGTATCTGTACGTGCCGTTTGCTACAGAGTTAATTTCTGCGAGGGTATCATCGTCGGCTGCAGAGTCGGAGTCCGTCGCATCCGCCCCAACGCCCTCAGGTAATATTTATACAAGTAATTTGTTATGTTATAATGTACCAACGCCCCAACGTCTAATCATCAATTTATGATAGGTACCGTCGGAGCCAAGCCGACAAGGAAGAAGAGAGGTCCGGTCACGGGGAAAGCTCTCGAGAAGACAGTGAGTACATCGGGAAGGATCGTCATTGATACTGACGAGGGTGGGAACGTAGTATCGGGCGGCAAGACGAGGATGTACTCTGGCCGCGTGGGAGCGCTTATTAGGGATAGAGTCCCTATGTTGTGGTCAGACTGGGGCGAGGTCCCACAGGAGGTTAAGGACATGGTCCACAACGCCATGTCGGTAAGTATAACAAAATTCATATTTAACATTATTTATTACATTGTAGATTTATGAACGTCTAAAGTAATAAATGTTTAAATGCAGGTGTGGTTTGACGTTCCCGAGTACCTGAGGAACACCTGGGCGGACGTTGTGCACGGGGGAAGGTACGTTGCAAAGTTAAGGACAAAAAAAAACTATGTTTAATTTATAATATTTATATTTTTTTTGGCGTATTACAGGTACAAGGAGTGGAAGAACGAGTTACGGACCCACTGGACTACACATGGGAACGAACGTTCCGGCACCCCCCTTGAGTTCCAGTTCAGGGAGTACGAGTGGCGTTGGCTTCTGATATCGGAATTCAACAACCCACATAAACAGGTAATTAAAAATAATTATTTATTATATTGAATTATATTTAATACGTTTTAAAATATTTTACTAATTCGATTCCTTTGTAGGCCGTTTCCCGGGTGAACGCTCAGAACCGGCAACGCAACATGAGGAACCATCATGCCGGTTCTAGACCGTTCGCATCGTTGATGGAGGAGGCGGCCAGGGAACATCCAGAGGTCAACCAGTACGTCTATACGTACGAGAGGGCATATCCTGACTCCCAGGAGGATATTGTAAGTCGTTTTACGTTTTAAAATTTAGTAAATTATATGTATATATATATTTTAAAATGTTAATTAATTTTTTTTTCCTATCAAATTAGGCGAGGGTGAGGCAGGCTAGTGACGAGGTGATGGCTGCTATAGTCAGGGAGACATGGCCTGACACGCAAGAGGAGGACATGTCCGAAGCCATGTCCCGGATCGACAGTTCGGATCTCAGCGTTGGGGCCAGGATCATGGGCACAGCCTTCCCACCGCGAGGAAATAACTTCTACTGTCGGGGCCTGGGAAAGAAGGGCGAGGGGGTACTGAAAACCACTCCTGGGTTTCAGAAAAAAGGAGCCTCGACCAGCAGCAGAACGACTCAGCTTGAGGCGGAAGTTCAGATGTTACGGGAACAACAAGCCGCCCAAGCAGCATATAATGCCGAGAGAGAGGCCGCCCGAGCAGCATATACTGCCGCGAGAGAGGCCGCCCAAGAAGCATATACTGCCGCTCTACAGGAGTACACTATAGCATCCCATGCCGCCCAGCAGACACAGCAGCAGCAGATGTACCAGTACATGCAAGATTTTGTAGCTGCACAGCAGCAGGGACTTCCGCTTCCGCCCATGCCCCCGCCTATTGTCTTACCTCAGCCGCCGCAACCTCCCCAACTTCCCCAACAACCTCATCCTGGAGCAGATATTGATTTAGACGATATCGATTTTATTTAGTTTTTTAAGTTTATGAACAATTATTTATTTAGTTTTTTAGGTTTATGAACAAATATAAATTTACTTTTTAGGTTTTATGAACAATTTATGAATTGAAAATTTAATGCAAAATATTTATGTTACTTTAGATGGTGTGTTGTTGTTGGTTATGAAATTGTTTCTGTAATTTGCAGCTTGCTTGGATGGTAATGTATAAATTTTGTTTGGGTTTCTAGTATAAAAAGTACTATAGCCGACGAAATTTACCATATTTCGTCGGCTAAAGTTTTAAAAATTAAAAAATAAATAGACAATAGCCGACGAAATTTGCCATATTTCGTCGGCTAAAAATATCATAGCCGACGAAACTGTGCTAATTTCGTCGGCTATTCTCTATTTATTTTTTAATTTTTAAAACTTTAGCCGACGAATTTTTAATATTATTTCGTCGGCTAAGTGTTGAAGTATAGCCGACGAAATAATATATTGTAATTCGTCGGCTATACTCTAACACTTAGCCGACGAAATAATATATAAAATTCGTCGGCTAAGTGTTGAAGTATAGCCGACGAATTACAATATATTATTTCGTCGGCTATACTCCAACACTTAGCCGACGAAATAATATTAAAAATTCGTCGGCTAAGTGGTGGAGTATAGCCGACGACGGACTTTATTTCGTCGGCTATAAGTATAGCCGACGACTTATAGCCGACGAAAAATGTGAACAGGCCGACGAAAAAATTTCGTCGGCTAAAATGCTTATCCTGGTAGTGGACACTATCAATCTTTGGAGGAAGACGTACTGAATATTGCATTTCAATATTTTCTCATCAGTTGCACTACTATACTCATGATATACAGAGAGCTAGTTTGCATGATCAGGATCTATTTCTTTTTTACTTTGTTGTTTAACTCATGTGAAGTAACCTTAAAATGTAAAAATGTACAGTGAAAATTTTCTAATATTTAGGGATGGAATATAAGGAATTGATTAACTGAATCGTACAAACTCTGCAAGCAGAAAAGATGGTTTGGATCGACTTCAGTATATATGTGAATGATCGATATAGTTAACAGATCATTCCATATATGATCGATGAACTTTTTCTGAGTAGCTAGCGTATACGTTATAGCTCATACAAATTGGCTAAGAGCAAGTCTCATGTGAAGCATACTTAATATATTTACACACATATTTGTTTCTCATGTAAGTTTCATTAGTTCTTGTTTTAAGACAATTTAGTATTAAGATGAGCTACTAAACAATGAAAGAAAAAAAATTGCAAGTGAGATACTGGAAATTTTATCAGTTCTCGTTAGTGTAACGTTTGTTTTAACATGAGATTTTGGAGGAAATTAATAGGTTTTAACGACATTATATAAAGAAGTGATGAATGTGTTGGTGGTGAATGTATCCTTGTGGGGAGAAGAAAAATATTGATCTTTGGTCATACGAGTGAGACACAAATCTAAAAAAACAATTGACTAGCTATGTGTAAATTTGATAATTGATTTGCCAATAAGCTACAAAGATTGATGTTGACTGTCAAATTGATACTAAAAAAATATTTGTAGCCAATCAATTTCCATCTCAATTCGAAGTCGTGTTGCCTTCTATATTCTAAATATGTGCCTGCCGGCTGTTCTTTAAGTTGATGCCATGTACACATTTTCTTTGTAATACGTTATAATCATACAAATAAGTATTCCAAGTGGTGTTGCATTCTAAATATTTTCTTGGCTGTTCTTAAAGATTAAAATCCAAATGTATTTTAATCATACAAATAAACATAAAAGATTTTTATGTAATCAAACTTATCAAATATCAAAGTAGTTTCTAGAAGGATTTGTACAGCATTAGCATTACACACACTACGTGCATACAGTTCCTATATAATCAACTGATGCATGTACTCACAAACACAGTGAAAAGAAGTGAAACGGTGATCAGCAGCAGCGTCACAAACACAGTAGGAAGAGTTTCTGCATACATCTTCATCACTAAATTTTGAACCAGTAAACAAATATTGGAAAAGACAATGCATGTCTAGCTAGAGGGTGTTAACTCCCCTAGAACTAACTCCTCTTTTTCCTGAGTTGAGATGGAATCACACAAACAAAATGAGCAGCAATGTGATCAGATAATGGAAGCATAGCTACAAGAATAGTTTTTGACTGGATATCTACACCAAGTTCAATCATAATAATTGAGTTTGAATCAGACTTGAGTTGTCTATTGTTGACACTTCTAGATTACCAATTGGTGAATACATCCAATGCCAGATATCAGATTTCATGAGCCTCTTGTTTGGCTGGAAGAAATCTTTGATTTTCCAGCAAGCAACACTTGCATCGAATCAAACATGTTGTCTGCGAATCGATTTTCAAAATATTATACAAGATATTCTCAATACTCAAAATAGAATGATTCAAGGAAATCCAGTATATGGAGTATTGTTTGGATCCTAAATGACAAGTAAGCATCTCGTTGGCTTTCCTATATATGGTTCCATTTTTCTTCAAGTCAAACTTCAAAGTTAAATAGAACAATCATCACAAGGATTACCTAAAATATATTCTTTACTTCTTAACTGCATAAAATACGCAGAAACTGTCATGATCACAAAAGTCAGAAGTAGTTAAAATATAGTCCTTTTAGTACAACAACATTAGCATTACGCAAACAATCTGCAATTCCTTTATATATATGTAGGAAGAATAAGCAGATGCACTCACATTATACAGTAGCTAGGGAGAGAGGCTTGGAAATTGTTATGGATTTGGCTGCAGAGATAGGAAGAAGTGTGAGGACCTCTTTTCATCAGTATGCATCAAGTTTCAGGAGCACTTCAGATGTCAGATCCATGAAAGAGGATGATGACGATGAAGTGGAGCTACAGTGGGCTGCCATTGAAAGATTGCCCACATTTGAGCGTATTCGAACTTCGCTCTTCAGCTGTAACAAAGAGGACGATGATTATGAAGGTAAGAGTAAGAAGGCAGTTGATGTTACAAAGCTAGCAGCCATGGAACGTCGTGTGTTCATTGACAAACTTCTCAAGGAAATAGAAGGAGATAATAAACGTCTCTTACAGAAACTCAAAGAAAGAATAGACAGGTAATGGTATGGCACCAGTTATATGTAATAGAACTTGGTTAATATGTATATACATTATGCTCTGAGTTGACTGGCATCTGATTTTCAGAGTGGGGCTGCAACTTCCAACTGTTGAAGTACGATATCAAAATCTGTTTGTAGAAGCAGAATGTGAAGTTGTTCAAGGAAAACCACTACCAACATTATGGAACACGCTCAAAAGCTTTCTCTCTGTAAGTTTATCCACATTCCAACAAGAAATTAAAGAAATATATTAACCTTTGCAAATCAAGGATTAAAGAAAAATTGTTTTACATTACTAGATAGAAAGGGAAGCAATGAACAGATTTGATGTTTTTGTAACTAGAAAGCTTATATATATATAGTAGAAGTATTACTTCTTTCCATGTTACTTAAAAACACTTCAGTCCTACATTCTGAATGAGAATCAAAACAGGTCATGACACAGATAATTGGATTCAAATCTGAAACATACAAACTAGAAATTCTCAAAGATGTCAGTGGCATCATCAAGCCTTCAAGGTAAACTTTTTCTAATGACATGCTTGATAAAGTTGTTTTCTCTTATTTCTAGACAAAATTAAGAGATATATACGGGTGATGAATAGTCTAAATATAATGAATTTTATGCAGGCTGACTCTATTACTTGGGCCTCCAGGCTGTGGGAAAACAACCTTATTACAGGCACTTGCAGGAAAACAAAATCACTCTCTCAAGGTAATCTAAAGACAATATGAACACATGCCTTAGCTAGTTTATATATATATATAAGGAATTCTCAATTGTATATCACTCAATGAGTTTTTTCCTCATAACTATTGTGAGCTCACAAAATGGTGAGCTCTCGTAAATGATATAAACCATATTCTAATAAATTTAGTCTGAAAAATTTAGGTTCAAGGAGAAATAACCTACAATGGCTATAAGCTCAATGAGTTTGTTCCTCAGAAGATATCAGCTTACATAAGTCAATATGACTTGCATATTTCTGAGATGACTGTGAGGGAAGTATTGGATTTCTCATCTCGTTGCCAGGGCATTGGAACCAGATCTTGTAAGCATTTTTTTGTTTGTTTTGCTTTTCAACTTCTGGCCATGATCATGATTCTTGAGCTCAAATAAGTAAGAAGGTTCTTTGCCAATAAAGATATTATGAAAGAAGTTTCTAGAAGAGAGAAGCAAGCTGGTATTGTCCCAGAACCAGACATCGACACTTATATGAAGGTATGGAATTTAAGAAGATTCATGTTCTAATTCTTTCCTATGATGTTTTCAAATAATAAGCAGCAACTTGCCCATCTCTTGCTTACCGTCTCTACAACTTGACAAACAGGCAATTTCAATTGAAGGGTTGAAAAAATCTCTAATGACAGACTATATAATAAAGGTAATCCTCAAGACAAACTAGAGACACAAAGGCCAAGTCTTACATATATACACTTCAACAGTTTCCTTTTCTCTTCTAGATCCTTGGTCTGGACATTTGCGCTGATACTATTGTAGGGGACGCAATGCAAAGAGGAATTTCGGGTGGACAAAAGAAAAGGCTAACAACAGGTTCTGCAAAACTATAATACATCCAAACTTTTTTCTTCATCAGATACTAATGTTTCATAATCTCCTTTATCAGGTGAAATGATGATTGGGCCAGCAAGAGCTTTCTTCATGGATGAGATATCAACAGGGCTAGACAGCTCCACGACCTTTCAGATAGTAACTTGTCTACAACAATTGACTCATGTAACAGAATCCACCATTTTGGTTTCACTTCTTCAGCCAACACCGGAGACTTTTCATCTGTTTGACGACATTATCTTGATGGCTGAAGGAAAAGTTGTATACCATGGGCCTAGGGACAATGTTTCGGAGTTCTTTCAGAATTGTGGTTTCCGTAGTCCACCACGAAAAGGCATTTCTGACTTCCTCCAAGAGGCAAGATTCCTAGTGTTTATACACATTTAATTTGTCAAGTTACCTAAAATATCTGCTCTGTATTGATTTCCACAGTGGATCTCTGTATAGGTGGTTTCTCAAAAGGATCAAGCAAAGTACTGGTACCGTAATGACCAACCCTACAGTTATGTTAGTGTTGATAAGTTCGTAACTATGTTTAAGGAGTTCCATGTAGGACAAAAGCTTGAAGAGGACCTTTTCAATCCTTTCGATCAACCTGAGAGCCATAGACATGCTTTGTCATTCAACATTTACTCACTGAGAAAATGGGAACTATTCAAAGCATGTCTTTCTAGAGAGTGGCTTCTGATGAAGAGGAACTCATTTGTTCATGTATTCAAGTCAGTACAGGTAACAAATACTGGAGGCAAATTATGAAAAGAAAAGAAAAACCCCTCTTAAACATTGATAAACCCTTCACACTAGCATGTTTCATTTTGCAGCTTGTGGTCGTTGCACTAGTAACAATGACAATGTTTCTACGCACATGGATGAAAGTTGACGAGATCCATGCAAAGTACTACATGAGTTCTCTGTTTTACTCTCTACTTAGACTGCTCGTCATTGGAATTTCAGAGATATCAATGACGGCCTCTAGACTTGCAGTCTTCTATAAGCAAAGAGATTTTCACTTCTATCCCGCATGGGCTTATACTATTCCGGCTGCCATTCTAAAGATTCCATTTTCATTGCTAGATGCATTTCTTTGGACAGCCCTAACGTATTATGTGATTGGTTACAGTCCCGAACCTGAAAGGTATGATCTCCAAGCATAAACCTTAATTCAACACAACTGATTTTATCACTTGGTAAAACTTTTGTTATCAATGAATGACAGGTTCTTCAGGCAATTGGTTATATTGTTCCTGGTGCATCAAGTAGCAATATCACTATTTCGTTTGATTGCATCCTTGGTCCCAAATCCTTCTGTTGCAGGAACTGTTGGTCTTTTCACTTTAATAGTAATGTTTCTATTCGGAGGCTTCATAGTTCCAAAATGTAAGGGAGACTACTTATGACTTGAGTAGAATCGCTTCACAATATCTAGCATATCAGTCAATCTAATAAGCATTTTCCTAATGCAGCTTCTCTACCTGCTTGGCTGGAATGGGGATTTTGGGTTTCTCCATTGGCTTTTGCAGAAATAGGTGCCTCAATAAACGAATTTCATGCACCAAGGTGGCAAAAGGTGATGCAGACTACCACTATTCGTGAATCGAAATCAGATTGATGTAGCATAATATGTTAAGTGTTGATATCAATCTCATTGTTCATTTGCAGGTTTTATCTTCCAATGTTACTATAGGGCAGCAAGCTTTAATTAACCGTGGTCTAAACTTCAGTGACTACTTCTATTGGATATCTATAGGAGCCTTACTTGTATTTTGGATGGTTTTCAACCTTGGGTTCACATGCGTACTCAGTTATTCGAAGTGTAACTCTCTCAACCTAGGCATATACAAAAAAAGACAAGAAAAAATTGAATTGAGAAGAATTTCTTCAAGATACTAACCTGTTTAGAATTTGAAATCGCACAGGTCCAGGTAGTTCTCGGACTATCATCTCTCATGAAAGATTCACCCGTCTCAAGAGAAAAGAAATGTTAGATAATTCCTGTCAAGAAAAAGAAGTAACTTGCGTAAATACAGACATAAATACTTCAGCAACTACAAACGTAGGTGAGATATCATCTTACAGTACTCCAAATCGTTAGATATATCATTCACTAAATATCTTGTCTGTGTGTACTATCAATAAACATGCTATAATATGAATGTTACATAGTGGTTTGTTAAACTGCAGGCATGGTGTTGCCTTTTGAGCCCATAACTATATCATTTGAGAAACTGCAATACATTATTGATACACCCCAGGTAGCCATATGCTTATAAATTCATGTTTCTAAGAATGTTAGATATATATCAATTTGATCACACCCTTAAATATATTTCCAGAAACTTAGAGAGCAAGGTTTCCCACCAAATCGACTACAGCTTCTTCAAGATATAACTGGTGCATTTAGACCTGGAATTCTCACAGCTCTGATGGGAGTTAGTGGAGCGGGAAAAACAACACTGATGGATGTTCTTTCAGGAAGAAAAACTGGCGGAATTATTGAAGGAGACATTAGAATTGGAGGGTACCCAAAAGTCCAAGAAACATATGCCAGAATATCCGGGTATTGCGAGCAAAGTGACATACATTCTCCACAGCTCACAGTAGAAGAGTCAGTAGCATACTCAGCTTGGCTACGCTTGCCATCCGAGATTGATAGAAATACTAGAGCCGTAAGTCCCTATAAACATGCAAAGCATATGCATGTAGTATGAATGCCAAACATCATTCTTCAAAGTTAAGACCTGAACCTGGTGCTAGACTAGTCAGACATAGTTATCCAAATAGAATGTTCGTATCAGTGTTTTAGACATAGAACCAGAAAGTTGGCATAACAGTAGCTGCCAGGAACTGAATATGATGCTGCATTTAAAACACATTCACTTGTAGGATTCACATATATGAAGTAATAAGATATTGTCAAATACATAAGAAGTCCTATGATCATAGAAGATTTCATGATGTTTCCAATTGAACTATCCATTTCTCAGGAGTTTGTGAAAGAAGTACTTCAAATGATAGAGCTTGATGAAATCAAAGATGAGTTAGTTGGCATACCAGGTGGAAGTGGAAGTGGTATATCAACTGAACAGCGTAAACGACTAACAATTGCAGTAGAGCTTGTTTCAAATCCATCTGTTATATTCATGGACGAACCCACGTCTGGTTTAGATGCCAGAGCAGCTGCAATAGTTATGCGAGTTGTGAAAAATATTGTCATTACAGGAAGGACTGTTGTATGCACTATTCATCAGCCGAGTATTGACATATTTGAAGCATTTGATGAGGTAATTGACCAATAATTCTCCACATGTAAAAGTTACGAGTCAATTGCAGTAAATAATAATAATCTGATGTAGTACAGAATGCATGGCCCCTTTCATGAATCTACAATATACCTCAATTAATTTTTAACTTTGCACAGCTTCTACTGATGAAAAGAGGAGGACAAGTAATATACTGTGGAGAGCTGGGTGAAGATTCAAGTAAGCTCATACAATACTTTGAGGTGAGTTATGTAACAACTCCCAATTTTGATGAAACCCTATTTTTACATGTCAATTCTATCAACATTGCTCTATACATCGGTTCTGTTGCAGGGTATTTCTGGGGTTCCACAAATCAAAGATAATTACAACCCAGCAACATGGATGTTAGAAGTTACAAGTCCTTCTGCAGAAGCCAAACTTGCCTTAGATTTTGCTCAGCTCTATAGAGAATCACATCTATGCCAGTAAGTATTAGTGTATTACTGCACTAGCATATATAACCGAGTTCAAAAACACTGTCAAAATGACAAACTTCAGCATTTGACGTCTATCTCAAAACACTAGCACTAGTTACACTCCCACCTTACCCAAACTAGCTGGGACGGCAGTCCACGGAAAAGAAGGCAAAGGCTATCTTTATATAGCAGAAAGATATTTCATAAATTCTAGCAGTGCTAGATTTTCTAAATGACTGATATCAGGTTTATGAATATTAGACCACTCTAGAATGGGTTCCTTGAACAAGAGAGGCAGTTTTGACAAAATACTATTCTTCTATATTATTTAGTGACTTACCATATCAACTCTTACATTTCTTGTTCAATACAGGAAGAACAATGACCTAGTTAGAGAACTCAGCTTTCCGGTACAAGGTTCAAAGGGATTGGATTTTCCTACTCGCTTCCCACAAAATGGATGGGAGCAATTTAAAGCATGTCTCTGGAAGCGACATCTATCCTATTGGAGAAATCCAAGATACAACCTGGGGCGATTGGCAATTACTGCTGCATCTTCTTTGATATTCGGAGCACTTTTTTGGCAAAAAGGACTCAGAATGTAAGGCAATTTGATAGTATACTTTTCCATATAATGCATAAAAAGCTAGACATGTAGAATAATGTTGGCTTGACCACATCAATTATGTACCAGATAATCATCACACATCCAAAAAGTCAAGTATGCATGACTCCCTAATGAATAAGCACAGCCTTTCTTGCATTCGATTAACTACTGATTTAGAATGCATTCCTACTTAAACATACCAGAGACTAGTGTACTTAGCATCTCATCAAGTATTTATCTTTGTTCTGAAGAAATGGTGAACAGGAGTTCTTCAGCATTCTAGGATCAATATTTATATTACAGCAATGCATGGGAGTTGGTAACTGTACCTCTGTTTTACCCTTTGTCGCTTCTGAGCGCAATGTTGTATACCGGGAAAGGTTTTCAGGAATGTACTCCTCATTGGCATATTCTTCATCGCAGGTATGCATTCTAATCATTTCCTAGCTAGACCACAATTCAGCAGTTTCAAAATTTAAAGGTTACATATCTCTTCTACATGGTGCAGGTGATCATTGAACTGCCCTATATATTCCTTCAAACAGTTTTGTTTTCCACCATTACTTATCCAACCATTGGTTTCAACTGGTCACTATACAAAGTATTCTGGTATGTGTATGCTATGTTTTGTACACTGCTCTACTTCACTTATTTCGGTTTACTCGTAGCTTCTGTGACCCCAACTTTCCAAGTAGCCTCAGTATTAGCAAGTTTCTGCTACACCATGTTCAATCTGTTCTCAGGTTTCCTAATACCACAACCAGTAAGCTAACCCTATCTTTAATCATTTACTTCATCAACATGACAAGAATTCGCATAAAATTTTGAATTTACTCCCGTCCTGCAGATGATTCCTAAATGGTGGGTTTGGGGCTACTGGATTTGCCCTTTATCGTGGTCCGTAAAAGGTATTCTCACTTCACAGTATGGAGATCAAAACAACGAAATAGTAGTCAGGGGGGAAGAAAAGACAATCAGTGCCTTCTTAGGAAGCATCTATGGATACAACTACGATGATCTAGGAATTGTAGGAATTGTTCTTCTTGTATATCCACTAGCTTTTGCATTTTCTTTTGCACTCGCAACAGAAAAACTAAACTTCCAGAGAAGATAGTAATAAGCTAAGCCATTGTTGTAATATCCTTTCTCGCTTATTCGTATATCATTCATAACTAAGTAAGATCGTAAAACTATATTTCCAGAAAATAGTAAAAGTACATAAATTTTCGTTCATACTGTTATGCGGAAGCGTAAACAAACGACAATATTGATATGGAACAATTTAGATAATCGAAGAACGGTAAAGAAAATAGAAGACAAGAATACAAGATTTATAGTGGTTCACCCAATCAATGTGATTGAGCTATGTCCACTCTCGAAGCCGGCAAAGAATTCCACTATAACAATTGGAGAGAATACAATAGAGTTTTATGGCAAAACTCTCGACTACCCAAAAACCCCAATGCTATACGTTCTCTGCTGATAGAGAAAGATAGCTCTGCTCTAGGTTAAACGATTTCTCTCTATGCCTACCTCTAGTCATTGACGGCAGCACCTATATATATATATATATATAGATATATATATATATATATCTAATCCTAGTTAGGCTAGAACACCTATATATATATATATATATATATATATATATATATATCTAATCCTAGTTAGGCTAGAACACCTAATCCTAGTTAGACTAGAATACATGCATATATGGATTTCCTAATTAACCTAGACATAGTATAGCCCATGTGATCAAGATGAGCTTCCAATGAGTTTTGGTCCACCTTCAAGATAAAGCCAATATTCAATAATCTCCACCTTGGCTTTAACTTGATACAAATCCTCCATAGTAGAAATTCAAATCATTCGCCGCTCCGACATCCCCGTAGGGATCTTCAAACTTTACAAACACCAATCAAGTCCAAGCAATGCTTGAACTTGCTAAATGGAACTGGCTTTGTCAACATATCTGCATGTACGACAGCTTCTTCATAGGTAGTAGGAATTTCTTCTTCAGTAATGGGAAGTGCATAAGTCACCATATCATTAAGCCAAGCTGGCTTTGGAGCATTCCTTTTTCCCTTTCTCGATGCAATAGGTTTGTCTTGTTGTGTAGGCTCTTGCGTTGGAGCCTCTACTTCAACACTCATGTCCTTATTATTTGAATCATCTGACTCAACTGTAGGACTCACTGGATCAACTGGAGTTTCAACAACTTTTCTCTGAACCTCCACCTGCTGCAAGTTCTCTTTGGTCTTTCTCTGCTCTTCAGAAATTTTCTGCTTATTCTGATCAACCATAATTGCTTCATCAAAAGTAACATCTCTGCTCACAACAATTTTCTTCTCATCCGGACACCAAAGCTTGAACCCTTTAACACCATCACTAAATCCCAAGAATATTGCTTTTTTGGCCCTTGGATCAAGCTTGCTTTCTCTGACATGAAAATAAGCAGGACAACCAAAAATATGAAGATAACTATAATCAGTAGCAGGTTTACCAGACCATACCTCCATGGGAGTTTTACCCTCAATTGCAGAACATGGCAATCTATTAATTAGATGACCTGCATATGTGACTGCCTCAGCCCAAAACTCCTTGCCTAAACCAGCATTAGACAACATACATCTGACTTTCTCTAATAAAGTCCTATTCATACGCTTTGCCACCCCGTTCTGCTGCGGTGTCCCTCTAACTGTGAAGTGTCTCACAATGCCCTCATCTTCGCATAATTTGAAGAACGGATCAGATTTATATTCACCACCATTATCTGACCTGAGCCTCTTAATTTTCCGACCGGTCTGAGTCTCAATCATCTTCTTCCACTTCACAAATATATCTAAGACTTCATCTCTATGCTTCATGGTGTACACCCATACTCTTCTAGAGAAGTCATCAACAAAAGAGACATAATAATGCATACCTCCTTTAGATGCTGTTTGGGTAGGTCCCCATACATCTGTGTGAACATAGTCTAGAGCTCCTTTAGTCTGATGAACTGCGGTGCCAAATTTAACTCTAGTATGCTTTCCCAAAACACAGTGTTCACAAAATTCCAATTTGCAAGTCTTTGCACCTTTCAATAAGCCTTGCTTCACTAATTTCTGCATTGCTTTCTCACCAGCGTGACCAAGACGCATATACCATAATCTGGTAGTGTCTGCATCATCTGCAGTCTCAGAAACTGCCGTCTCACTTGTCAGTTGTCACAGTACTCCCTTGTAGAAAATACAAGTTTCTTTCTCTAGTACCCTTCATCAAAACAAGTGAACCAGAAACAACTTTAGCAACACCATCCTTCAAAGTAATTGTGTGCCCCTTTGATTCCAAAGTACCCAAAGAGATCAGATTTTTCTTCAAGTTCGGAACATACCGAACATCAGTCAATTTTCTAACAATCCCATCATGCATCTTGAGACGAACTGTACCAATCCCTTTAGTTCTGCAAGGACTATCATCTCCCATAAGAACTACTCCACCATTTAATTCCCTCAAAGAAGAGAACCATTCCCTGTTGGGACACATGTGGTGAGTACAACCCGAATCCATAATCCACTGATTAGAATAATCACGTGTAGGTGAACTTGTTAGAGCCAAATCGATCTCATCATCTTCAAAATCTTCGAAAACCGAAGAACAACTCAATGCAAAACCGAAGTCATCATCATCTTCAAATTTTGCCATATTTACTTCAGAACCCTTCTTGTCTCTAGTCTTCAACTTGGGACAATCTTTCTTCCAATGACCTTTTTGACGACAAAAAGCACACTCATCTTTTGCAGGAAATTTAGCTCTTGACTTGGAACGTGACTTACCTCGATTTCCACCAAACTTTCTATCTTCTAATCTACCTCTTGCAACAAGTACTTGTGCTTCACCACCTGAACCCCTTTGCAACTGCTTCTCCTTCTTCCGACATTCATTATTAATCAATGAATTACACACATCATCAAACTGCACTTCATTCTTTCCATGCAGCAAAGTTGTAATCAAATGCTCATACTCGTCAGGAAGAGAATTAAGCAAACATAAAGCTTTATCCTCATCATTAATTTGCACATCCAAATTAACCAAATCTGCAAGTATCTTATTGAAATCACTGATGTGTTCAGACATAGAAATACCTTATCTGTAGTTGAATCGGAAAAGCCTTCTCTTCAGGTGAAAGCGGTTTTCAGCACTCTTGATCATGTACTGGTCCTCCAATTTCTTCCACATATCCTTTGCTGAAGTTTCCTTCATGATAAAGAATTTCACACTCTTTGCAAGACATAATCTGATAGAACCACAAGCCCACTTATTAATCTGCTTCCACTGCGCCTCGGTCATATCTGCTGGTTTCTCTTCGAGAGCTATATCCAATTCTTGTTGACACAAGACATCTATCATCTCACACTGCCACATACCAAAATTATTTGTTCCATCGAACTTCTCAACTTCAAATTTGGCATTGCCAACAGATGGCTTAGCATATGTAGACTCTGTCCCTTTCTTCTTCTTATCAACTTCAGCACCTTCACCGTCACTCATGATTTCCAATCAATAATCAACTCCCAAATCAGAACAGGCTCTGATACCAGTTTGTTATGCGGAAGCGTAAACAAACGACAATATTGATATGGAACAATTTGGATAATCGAAGAACGGTAAAGAAAATAGAAGACAAGAACACAAGATTTATAATGGTTCACCCAATCAATGTGATTGAGCTATGTCCACTCTCGAAGCCGGCAAAGAATTCCACTATAACAATTGGAGAGAATACAATAGAGCTTTATGGCAAAACTCTCGACTACCCAAAAACCCCAATGTTATACGTTCTCTGCTGATAGAGAAAGATAGCTCTGCTCTAGGTTAAACGATTTCTCTCTATGCCTAACTCTAGTCATTGACGGCAGCACCTATATATATATATCTAATCCTAGTTAGGCTAGAACACCTAATCCTAGTTAGACTAGAATACATGCATATATGGATTTCCTAATTAACCTAGACATAGTATAGCCCATGTGATCAAGATGAGCTTCCAATGGGTTTTGGTCCACCTTCAAGATAAAGCCAATATTCAATACATACAATATAAATATGAAGATCAAGTCATTGATCAATGATCATGCAAAGCTGCTCAAGAGCACAGTAAAAACAGAATATAGGACAGTCAAAATGAATTCAATTAACCATGCACTACACAAATCAGAAGTGAATCAAGAGAAAACGTGGAACAAAGTAGCACCTGATGATGAGATAGAGCAGCTGAATCGAGTTTTGCGGAGGGAGAAGAGAGAAGAATCACAATCTCAACCGCCATGACGTAGCATTTTTTTTGTAACTGCCGACTGTGGAAGTTCGATACCAAAATTTGTTTGTAGAAGCAGAATGTGAAGTTGTTCAAGGAAAACCCCTCCCAACACTCCAATGGCAAAGGCTGCCTTCGCACTTCTACTTTCCATTCATATAGATATAAATGTGTCTACTAAAAAAAAGATATAAATGTGTTAGTCCTAATAGTGAAGGAGATGCCAACTGTTGTACACAGGTTATGACACAGATAGTTGGGTGCAAGCCTGAAACATACAAGCTAGAAATTCTCAAAGATGTCAGTGGCATCATCAAGCCATCAAGGTTAGAATATAAGAAAAATCTTGTTTTTTTTCTTTAGTTCTATTTGCTTGACAGAGTATGAAGTTGCATTTACTTACTGGTCTCATTTTGTGCAGGATGACTCTGTTTGCTTGGCCCTCCAGGCTGTGGGAAATCCACTTGCTTGCAGGAAAACACAACCATTCTCTCAAGGTTAATCATTGCACTTTCTTTTGTATTAACAAAAAACAATAATAATAAATAAATATTATCAATAACGTAAGCGTCTACATGAAAAAAATTGACAAGAAAACAGCAAGTTTTACATTCTCAATTTAAAATAAAAAAATGTATATGAGCTCAATATTGTATTCATAAACATTCAGGTCAAGGGAAATGTAATCTAGAATGGTATAAGCTCAATGAGTTCGTTCCACAGAAGGCATCAGCTTATATAATTCAATATGACTTGCACATTTCTGAAATGACTGTGAGGGAAGTACAGGATTTCGCAGCACGCTGTCAGGGTATTGGAAGCAGAGCAGGTGCCCATTTTTTCACATCCTATAGCAACAGTCATAATCCATAAAACTAGATCTGACTTGGAAGCTCGAAACAGATATAATGAAAGAAGTCACCAACCCTAAACCCAGTCTTGATGTTGTACAAGGGTTGGATCACAACCATGCAAAGATTCCGGTAATCATGAAGAACTTGTTTTTGTATCAAATATATAGCAAATCCAATAATGGAGACTGATTAAGGTCGATAAAGATTATATTTTGCAGATTCTGCGTTTTTGTTTGACTGTATAGAACCCACTTGTTCATACACCATTATTCATTATTCGTTGATCCAGTTTGGATTAAGTAGTCAACTTGCAGGTTACGTATTAGAATTTCGAGTAAAGTCAGCTCTGACGAACCGATCGACAAGAAGTTGATGTATGTTGCTATTGTATAATATTAACTAAACCAATTTATATTTTTGTTTCCATCTCTATGATTTCTTATATCCACGGAGTTCTTGAAACGAAAAACGTCAACGGTTTCTATCAACCAAAAGATTGAAACTTTTGTACTTACCATTTGAAGTGGGTAGTAGTTCTGTGGAGATTTGCTTCTGACCAGCCACTTTTGATGCGCTTTCTATTTTAGGCTAGATGTTCATATGTGTCATATTTCAAATATAGATAGGTGGCTTTTCTTTGCTTCTGCTGCAAGTGATTACAATGAGAGGTGTTTTTGCTCCTGTGTTCTTCATGTTCTGCAACCTTCTTCTACTTGCTGAGTATTCTTGGTCGCATCCGTTGTGTACTAATATGAGTGAGTGTTAGTTCTTTGTTTCTAAAGTCGATTATATGATTTTGGTTCAAGTTTTTTTTTTGTTTCTATAGTTGTTAATAGGTTACTTTACCCTGCATCAATAATTCAATATTGGAATGTTAGGGTCACCCTTCAAGCCAAACTCTTCACTTTCGTTCTGTCAATACAATGGAAGTGTTTGCTGTAATTCCACTGGTGATATGCAACTGCAAAAACTATATAAGGCTATGAAAGTTTCTGATCTCGGTTGTGCTGCTGTTCTGAAATCTATACTTTGCTCGGTAAGAGATTCTAATAAACGATACGAGTCTTAATTAGTACCAGTGTTGCTAGCTGCTAGTGTTTAGTGTTATACATGTGTGTCATAAGTGTGTGTGGGGAAGTTTTTTTCGCCAATTAACATGTGTGAACCCAATAATATTTGCAGAGATGTGATCAGTTTTCCGCAGATCTATATAGAACAGAATCAGCTCCTCGTCAAGTTCCTGTTCTCTGCAACTCAACAGTTTCATCAAACTCGACCCAATTCCAACATGGTGGAGTTGACTTTTGTACCAAGGTTTGGGATGAATGTCAAAATGTATCCATATCAAGTTCTCCATTTGCTTCGCAAGGCGGTGGTGGAACACCATTAAATTCTACTTCCAAGCTGAGTGATATGTGGCAGTCGAAAACTGCTTTCTGTGATGCATTTGGTGGATCTTCCAGTGGAGAAATGTTCTGTTTTGATGGTGGACCTGTGTTGTTGAACAACACTGAAATTCCAAGTCCCCCAAGTGGAATGTGCATTGAAAAAATTGGAAATGGATCTTATCTTAACATGGTGCCTCATCCGGATGGGTCTAATCGTGTGTTCTTATCTGACCAACCCGGGAAAGTATGGCTAGCAACTGTTCCTGAGGAGGGATCAGGAGGAATATTGGTGATTGATGAATCAAATCCGTTTCTTGATATAACTGATCAAGTGTATGCTGATGTTGAGTTTGGAATGATGGGACTAGCATTCCATCCTAATTATCTACAGAATGGCCGTTTCTTTGCATCATTCAACTGTGATAAGGTTAGATGGCCAGAATGTTCAGGAAGATGTTCATGTAACTCAGATGTGGAATGTGATCCTACCAAGCTTGGTTCTGATAATGGTGCTCAGCCATGTCAATATCACAGTATCATAGCAGAGTTCACTGCTAATGGTACTGCGTCCCAACCTTCTTCGGTAAGAATCTGCAGGATTGTATGTATTTATGTCTCATGAATTGTTATTAGTTATAACTGACCTTAGTTGATACTCATGGTATGAATTTCAGGTCACTAGTGTTAAACCATTGGAAGTCAGAAGAATTTTCACTATGGGACTTCCATTTACTTCCCATCATGCAGGTCAAATTCTTTTTGGACCCAAAGATGGGTACTTGTACTTCATGATGGGAGATGGTGGCAGCATAGGTGACCCTTACAACTTTTCACAAAACAAGAAATCCTTGCTTGGAAAGATTATGAGGCTTGACATAGATAACTTACCAAGTGAGTAATAGCCAAAAACTTGCAATGCTTCAACTATGCACCATATTCATTGAAGTTCCTTATACATGTAATACTTGTCTGCAGGTGCAGTCTCAGTTAGTGACCTTGGCCTATGGGGAAACTATTCTGTTCCTGCAGATAATCCGTTTTCTGAAGATAAGGAGTTGCAGCCTGAAATCTGGGCTCTTGGACTTAGAAATCCTTGGCGATGTAGTTTTGATCTTGAAAGGCCCTCCTACTTCCTTTGTGCTGATGTTGGTCAGGTTAGAAGTAGCACATTACACTAATATTTTTCCATTGTTATGGATATAAATGCTTTTCAACATTTTTCTGTTCCTCCTTCCTATACTAGCAATACTTACGCTATTGGTGTTACAGGACCAATATGAGGAGATTGATATAGTCACCAAGGGTGGAAACTACGGATGGCGTGTATATGAAGGTACTATTCCATATCAACCCCCAAAGTCTCCAGGAGGAAATACATCTACGAGTTCTATCAACCCGATTTTCCCAATAATGGGATACAACCACTCTGATGTCAACAAGGCTGCAGGTTCTGCATCAATCACCGGTGGCTACTTTTACCGGTCAATGACAGATCCATGCATGTATGGAAGGTAACCCAACTGTTTCTATTTTTGATAAGCAATATCTTTCACTAACAGGAAGCAGCTCTAACTTAACTGTATGCATGTAACATTTTACAGGTACATTTATGCGGATTTGTATGCTGGTCGCATATGGGCAGGTACAGAAACCCCTGACTACAGCGGAAACTTCACAAGCACTCTAGTGCCAATCAGTTGTGCTCCGGACTCTCCGATGCAGTGTAGTGCCGAGGCAGGAAGTTCTGTTCCTGCATTGGGATTTATATTCTCCTTTGGTCAGGATAACAGGAAAGACATGTTCATATTATCCAGTACCGGTGTATATAGAGTTGCTAGACCTAGTCGATGCAATTACACTTGCTCCAAAGAAAACGCTACGTCTTCTGCGCGTCCAGGTTCTGTTCCTTCTCCTTCTGCCTCGGCTTCGAACGATAGGAAATTGAACAATCCAGTGGTAGTGGAGCTGTTGCTCGTCTATTGCTTCATGTCACTATTGTTTGGTTTTTAAATTATTGAAGTGATCAATTGTTCTTGTAAAGAAAGAAATGTTTCTTTTTCCATGATTCAAATTTTGACATGTTTGCATAAATTACAACAAATGAATTATGTTCATGCTTTTCTGGATATAGATGGGGTTACAAGAGATGACATAAAACAAAGTTTTTTTTAACCATCTCCAATAGGATATCAACATGCGTTGTGGAATGAGTAGATATCATTCAGATACGTATGATCAGAAATTCAGAAGTTTCTTTGGTTTGAAAGCAGCTGTTTAATTAGAGATGTGAACAAGATAGCAGAACAACCCAATGACTAGTTGCCTTGCAAAAGCGGTTCCTCTCAGATTTCCTGGGAGTAGATAATATAGAGATTAATGATCTTAAGGAAGGAACTGAGTAGCTAGCAGAAAACGAATGCTTGTCATTCTTGATAATGTGGAGTAAATTAGGAGCCGGGAGTGGTTAGGTTCGGAAGCAGAATAATAAGAACTACTAGAGATGACGTAGAACAGACTTGTATTTAAACAGGTCATAATATTGTGCCTAGGTGTCATCCTAGTAAGGTCCATACCTACAGACCCTTGCTTTACCTCCACTTCTATCTTCCATTGCCTGTTTCAAGTGAAGACTTCCCACTCTTCCACGACCACCATTTATATTTGTCACGGTTTCTTTTTGTCATTGTGCAAGCAGTAGAGGCACTGCCCTCTACACGGGCTTCAAGCAACTCTGAAATTACTATTTCCTGTGAACAGAAACATCAGACATGTGCAAACTGTAAGCTAACAAAACAGCTGGTTCAAATCATTAAGAAATATAGTACCTGAGTTGCATTTTTCTGGCGCTCTTGGAGCAAAATTGCTTGAAGGTACCTCAACTTATCTTGTCTCTACAAGTGATGGAGCCAATCACTCAATCAAACAGTTACAATATAGTAGAGTGATACCGGCACAGCAGAACAAAAAGAGAAACCAGAAACTCATTGTCCCCAACTAACACTAGGAGACAGAGAACTCACCACCTAAGTGTTACGAAGGAAACAAATAAAAGAAAACTCACCACTCAATGGAATGGAACCAAAGAGATACAGAGTATGAACACTCCTGTGTCATAGAGGACTCAAGTTAGGATCGATTTTCAATATCTGATGCCACCTTATACATACCTGATGATTAAAGGTCTCAATGTACTCCTTAAGTCCTGCCATTATGCAACTACTTCGCTGGTATGCCTCCCAGATGGCCTAGAAATGAAAAACTAGTTAACTTTTGGATAAAATGTCACAAGTCCAAGGTAAATATTTTTAGTATAACTAGCTTACCCCCAACATTTTCAGGCAGAGGACGGCCTTGAGCCAAAATGAACTGATCCACTCCAAACAGTTCAATTGCACATCTCTAGTCGTTATGATGATTTTACTTCCTGGACCGAAAAACTTGCGGTCACCAACCAATGCATATATTTGCTTCAAATTATCCACATTGTCCAGAACAACTAAAACCCTTTTGGAGCATAAATTTTTTGCATTCACATCTCTTCTCATACTAGTATCTGATATCTTGACACTCCTCTCCGATAGAATTTCAGAAAGAAGTGTTTCTTGTAGACGAACCAGATAGTAGGGTTGATCTGATCTTTTGCCAACATCTGAGAGGAAGCAGCCACCATCAAAATTGTGTAGAATATGGTCATATATAACTCTGGCCATAGCACTGTCTTTCCCATTTGGCCTGGTCCGCAGATCCCAACTATAATAGCTTCTTGTGATCCAGCTTGGAAGAAGACTTTGAGATATGCATCGCAGATATCATACCTGAGGGGATTGATAGAAATGTTCAGCCTGGTAGGAAGTCCTTTACTTAGTATATACTTAACAATATTACCGATCAAATCTGCATTCCTGGAAGTAATGATCAACGAAACAAGACATTCAGTGCATCAGTTCATAACTTCATATACCTATATAAAGAAACCGAGCAGAAACATCAGGCCACATAAATCCTGTACAAGGAATTTCAACATTCTCAAATCTCAACTAGTCTATTTCGGTTTCCAATTCTTGTTTCAAACTTAGCAATACTAACTTCATTAGTTACATTGTCTAGAGATTTACCGTTGGTTTTTAGTATCCCACCCGCATATATTGGCAGCCTGAGTCAGAGCCGCCCTCCATTTGAGCACCGTCTGGGGTTGCTCCTGGCTAGAATGCCTCTCCAGTGCATCTGCAAAACTGCCCTTCTGATTCCTGATGTCTGAGGGATCAACACCATAAAATATTGGCAACACCAATCTATCGTCTGTCTTCCACCATTCCATCATCCAAACCAGTTCATCAAGACACCATCTCGAAGATGCTTAGTCGCTTGAGAATATTATTAGATAAATCCTCGACCTACGGATACCATTTTTTAGTTGGCAGCTATGGGTTCTCCACGTACAAGTTGGACATCATCTCTGAAAAATGTTATACTAGCACTAGTGAGTACAGTACTTAGGTGGTGGACGATGGTCTTGCATGTGGTTTGGCCCCTGAAGCTCAAGTACACGTCATAAAACAGGGAAGGAGGAGAAGATGAAGCCATATAAAATTTCAGCTAGTATATATATGGTAGCGGCAATCGATCAGTCTTCCTTTCTATCGAAGACTGAATTGTATTGATCAACAATATATGTTGCTGAGTGAAGTAGCTAGGACACTACTCTCCCAGGGATTGGATGGAAATTGCTGGTGGAATCAACAAAGTGATGGGAAACTATGAGTTAAAAAGTTAAAAGTGACATTTTATAAAGGTTAGTACAGAAATGTCCAGCTACACAATGAAGAGTTGCATATATTGTCGTTTTCCATTCGGCAGCAGGCACGATGTGTTCTATACAGAGGAGAGTAAACTCTGCAATTAAATATATAGTAATGAAGTAATGGAAATATGGCCAGCCGCAGGTACACAAGAATAGAGGCATCGTCGTTTTCCTTCTATTCGTCAGTAACAAGGCGCAGGCACGACGTGTTCTTGAGCTACCGAGGCGAAGACACCCGCAACAACATACCCGAAAACTTCCAGTGTGTTTGTCTATGGTTTATGGTTCACTTTGGCTATCACTCTTTGATTATAGTCGTTTTTTTTAATTATATTTGTCAATGTTCCACAGGCTTGGATCAAAGTTCATCGAGCAAATTGTAAAGCATGTTTTGAGCTATGATGCACTAGTACGGGTACGGGATACGGATACGGGTTCGATACGATACGTAGATGCGTTTTTTATCGAAAAAATAGGATACGGGTACGTTTTGATATTATATATATTTAATATAATTTAAAAATATATAGATAATTTTAATGGGAAATAACACGAAAGTAGCCTAATTTTACTAGATCTATCACACAAAAAATTATAATAATAAATAAATTCCAAATAAATCTAATCTAAATCATCTAATTAAGGAAAATACAGAAGAATATTCAATTATAATCGTGAAAGTGTTAAAACAGAACAGAGATTGCTACAAATTAGATAAGATATTACTACAAAAAGTCAACAACCTAGTATTAATTTGGTCAAAACCTCCCTAAATGATCTAGGATACGTTTGAATATCTTTGGATACGTATCCATGGCGTATCCCGTGTGTACCCGTATCGGATACGGGTACGATACAGCATACTAAAATTTTTGCCGTATCCGTGCATTATAGGTTTTGAGTATATATCAAGATGCACACTTGAGTGTTTCCACTTTCCCACCCAGATTGGATGCTGGTAAAGAATACATGAAATCTCTATTGAGCGTAATAGCAGATGACATTCTCATAATAAGCATCTGTGGAATCGAAAAAACTGATTTGCCACAAGATGCGTATGACCAGAATTTTCATAGGTTTGAAAGCAGCAGTTTTATTAGAGATGTGAACAAGATGGCAGAACAACCCAACGGACTAGTTGCCTTGCAAAAGCGGTTCCTTTCAGATATCCTGGAAGTAGACAATGTAGACATAAATGATGTTATAGAAGGAACTGAGTTGATCAAATATGTAGCAGGAAGAGAAAGGCATTAATTCTGCCAGGCAGTTAAACGACGATAAGCGTGGGCATCCGTGTACTGATACTGTCACAACTTAATCACTTTTAAGGTGTTGGGTTTTAACCACAAAATGCTTTGGTATAATTATGAATGATCCACTCACTTATTAGTTATATTTTATTTGTCACTTTTCTGATATGAGGTCTATTACTGTCTAATACTCTCAACATGTCCCCTCACGTGCAACCTGACTCAAGGCTTGTATGTGATGAAATGGGAAGGAACAAATTAGAGAAGTAATTGGAGAGGGACCTGCTTTGATACCAAGTTAAACGGTGACAAGCGTGGCTCGTGGATCATCCGTGTACCGATACCGTCTCAACTTAACCACCTTTAAGGTGTTGCGTTTTAACCACAAAAGGTCTCGGTACAATTAGGAACGATTCACTCACTTGTTAATTATATTTTAGATGTGAGATCTATTAGTCTCCAATACTCTGAACAAATACAGAATAATACATATTATCTCCATATTCATAGCATCACTCAGGTTCAAATCCAACAATAAGAGATTTTGCTCTTTTTCCCTTGTTGGATGATTCTTCTTGTAAACTATGAAGGAAAGCTGTTCTTGCATGTAGAGAAAGCCCAATTCTTATTTTCCTTTGTCTGCTTAGTTTGTTAATCAAAGTGAATTTGGTTCCACATTCTGCTCAAGTTCAATCCTGGTAGCTCTCTGCCTCCCGATTTGCCATCATCGCCCCACTTTATCGTCCCAGAAATTGATTTCTACCAAATTCTCAATCTTTCAGACTCGCCCTCCTTCAATTTCTTCTCTTAAAAAAGAAATTACATTCTTTCTTTTTGCAACTTCAATGCAAGTACCTCCATACCCATCTCCCTCTTCTTCCTTCTCACTCCCCCCACTTACACCTTTACCTTCACCTTCAACTTCAATGCTCAGTCTTTATGGTGCAAGAAAGGACTTTAAGACAGTAGAGGCAATGTTTGAAAGGCTGGTCTCCGATCCCAACATCAACAAAAAGGAGTTGCATCTTGTTGCCGGCATCTACCAAAGATCAAACAGACTTAATGATTCATACCGGATCGTGAACGGGATGAATGAAAGTCGAGTATTGAAATCATGAACCTCTACTCATGTCCACAGCAATATTTGTGTTCTAAATTTTTTCCAAATTATGCTTATCTGTAGATATTGTACTAACTTTGTATATATATTCCCCCCAGACAAAATGATAGTACCAGAATTCTCACATTTTGGAGATGATTGTCTGTGCTATCTATAAACAAACAGAAAGTGGTGTGCCCAGTTAAGGACTCGAAAACTCTGATGACTGTTAGATCTGTTTCTTCTGGTAAACTGCAGATCGCAACAGTCATTCTGTTTTCGCCTTTTATACTGGAGCCTGGCCTATATACATACATATTTAGACTTTTCTATATGCTGCTGAGAAGTTAAGGAAATCAGAGTCAGTTGATCCTGAACTTCGCATCACTTTCTGTTTCCTTTGAAATCTGTCTTCTCCAAAAGTTAGCTGCATTGTTAGTTCCTGTGAATGGTTCTAAATTTTTGTGTGTTTGAAACAAGAATCTTGCTTTTACCAGTAAGCCTTCAAGAAGACCTTGTAGCATCCTTTTTAGATCACCTTTGTGGACAGTGAGAAGACATGAATGAATCTTTCTCTTTGTCCTGGACTTTTCTTTTAGTTATCTTCCTGCAGATACACAGTTTATAAAGCCAAAAGTCACTCAACGTATTCCTCTGTTGCTTTTTACTTCTATGTTCTTTGAAGGATACCTTGCTTGCTATTGATCTAATCTTTCATATTCCATTTCTGATCGACTAGCTCTACTTGTCTAACAAAGTTAAATGGTTCATCTTAGCGTACCTGTCACTATTCTCAGATGATGTGGCCAATGAGTCTAAGGATCCTATGCC
The DNA here is from genome assembly GCA_951800085.1 of Comarum palustre. Taxonomy (NCBI): domain Eukaryota; kingdom Viridiplantae; phylum Streptophyta; class Magnoliopsida; order Rosales; family Rosaceae; genus Comarum; species Comarum palustre. Next base: position 2,583,530 of record OX637572.1, on the reverse strand, counting down.
TAGCTTCATGGGGGTGGCTAATTACCCAACTTTCCATCAACTGATGCAACTACCTAATTGTACAAAAGTACAAAACCTCTCCAAGTTGTTTAAGTGTTGGATAATATTAATTACGTAGCTGCCAATCTGATTCTTCTGATCCCAAAAGTCGTCGGAGGTCCACGTCAAATTGGCCGTGAAATGTGAGTTCTGGTCCCGTGGTAGCTACGTGAAATTTAGCATGCTGATTATGGTTTTGCTACGTGAAATGCAATGCATATTACAAATTTATTTCTCTTTCAGTTAGAACTCAAAGTGGAAATATCACAACTCAACATGATCACTAATCTAGGGGATAAGATACCCTCACAAGCGAGCATGCAATATTGCAATCTTCCTACTTGATACATAATCTTACTTTATGGAAAGAAATTTCTTCATTAATCCCAAGCCAAAAGAGGGAAAGGAACTAAGGAAGTATAACTATGCTCTTAGCCTATTACATATGCTATTAATTTGCCAAGAAGTTGCTACATTGTGTTTGCTATAGTTGATCTAAAACACCCTATACTAAGCCCTCTAAATTCCATCCTGAAATTATGCTAGAAATGAACCTTTTAGTCCAATAATGCTCAAATTTGTTCTCCTCTGGTTTCCTACAAAAATACTGGACTTTTAACTCTAACCCTACTCTCACGGCCAGCTTAGTTCCCTAACAGGATGAATGAAAGTCCTAGTGCTGAAATCATGAACCTATACTGATGTCCACAGCATTTGTGCTCTAAATCTTTGCCAACTTATGGTCAGCTGTAGATATGTACTGACCTTGTTTATTCCCCAGACAAAAATGAAAGCACCAGAATTCTCACATTTTGTATCATTCCAGTAAAGGACTACGATGTATGGATACGGCAGAAATTTTGAAATGTTGTATCGTATCCGTATCCGATACAGATACATACAGGATACGTTTTAGATACATATCTAGAGATGTCAAACATATGGTAGACTATTTAAGGAGGTTTTGACCAAATTGATAGGTTGACCGTTAACTTTTTCTACTGATATCTTATCTAATTTGTTGAAATCACTATGCTGTTTGAACTTTTCCACTATCATAATTAAATGTTTTTCTGTTTTTTTTCTTTAATTAGATGATTTAGATTAAATTTATTTAGAATTTATTTATTATTGTAATCTTTTTGTTAGATAGATCTATTAAAATTAGGGTACTTTAGTATTATTTACCTTTAAAATTATCTACATGTTTTTAAATTATATTAAATATATATAATATCAAAACGTACTCATATCATATTTTTATAAAAAAAAACGTATCCGCATATGGAATTGTACTCATATCCCGTACTATTGCATCATAGGTTAAGGACTCAGAACGCTGATGATCTTTTCTGGGGGCTGCAGGCTGATGTTTACCTTGTTATATTGAAAGATCAGCAAATTTAGTTTATGGAAGCACTATGAGACGGACTGTACCAGACAAATTATATTTGAATTTCCTCTTTCAATATACATCTTCCCAGTTGTTCAAACACCACAGCATTAGCCTCAAGAAACAATTTACTACTGGACCAAGTGAATTACAGTATAACATTTCAAAGGAAAAGAGGGAAGAAAAACTGTAAAAGGGAAATGGTGATCTACAATTCTACAAATCATCCAAGTGGTGCATACCATGTCATCATAGCACGAAGCAATCTACCTCAGTAATTGATACAATTTCACCACATTCTTGGCTCTGTAAATCAGTAGTGCATGTACTTCGAGCCACTTACCATGTCAAAAGCTATGTGCATAATTTGATCCATCATCTTCTCCAACTATAAAAAAATACCATTTCCCTGAACTGTATTCCAGTGTCATGTCAAGTATAAACGAACTGAAGTAGAACCGGGGAACGCTTCAACAACAGTTAAGTTCTTGTCATTTGCACTGTTTTGGTCGGAAATTCTCGTTTGACATAAGCGAGCTGATCAAAAGTTCTAGCCTCTTTGCTCCAGGACTAGGCCTGAGAACTGTGGTATTACCAATAACAGAACATGGATCAGATCCATTTTCACTTCTTCCTGTGCACCAGCCACCAGGAACAAGCATGCCTGGACCCTTAAACAATAGCTCAGAATCAATTTTATCAAGCACCGGATCGTCTTTCCGAAACTTTCTTGCAAATGGAGCATTGCTGCCAATCATCATTGGGAAATCTCGAAGATTGAGGTGGTGAGGATGTTGCTTGGGAGGATTGTCCCATGCTATGAAATGTAGGTCAGTGTTCACAGTTGTGTTGCGGAACTCTTGAGCGTTACAGATGACAGTGTGAAAGTATCCTTCTGGGGATGATATAAAGTTTGCATAATACATTAGAACAGTTCGAGGTAGGTTGTCCCATCCCCATATACAGTAGTCAATAAATGGCTTTGAAAGTGCCATCCAAGCAGAACCTATGAGGGAAACCAAAATTTGGTTAGATTTATAATCCTAAGAACATAATATGTTCTGAAAAGAAAGACACAGGAAACAGTTTTGATTGGAGAACTGTGAGTATTTTCAAGGCCAGTAGGAAAGGAGCAACAAGCAGAGAACTGACTGGACATGGGCAGATTTAACTTAAACACATAATCAAATATCCAAAACCAACATAGGAAAAGGTCATAGGTGTAATATGATGCTAAAAAGGAACTACGACCTAGAGGTTGGTGAATTTTTAAGAAGAATAAGATCAATTTTCCAGAGGACCTATAGAGTACAATGCTTCTTAATCCTCAAGTTATTCATAGGCTATCAGATTGAAAACAGGCAGGCATTCTGACAATATCCTAATTCTACACATTAAGAAACATATGATAGTGAGATGACAAGCATATCATGGGTCAAAGACAACAATTATATAATCAAGCATATCATGGGTCACACTTGAATACTGTGAACAAGAAGGGCTGCACTATGCAGGGTGCAGATGCAGGCACTAATTATAAGTTCTGAACAGTGAAAGATGAAGATAAAAATCTATCTAATGAGTGATCACATACCAAAAGATATCATGTTCTAAAAGACACACATATTTGCTCTCTAAGATAATTATCTAATTCCCCACAAACAGATATAGGTTTTACAGAGCCAGAAAGGACAGCAGACCAACAGATACTAAGAACCTTATATATGCATCTATGAACGTGATAGATAAAGTAACTGTTCAAATGCAACTGTTGGATCATCTGTATGATGTTTTTTGTCTCACATGTCTACATTAGGATATTGTTTTGTTGAAACTGATTTTCCAAGAAGGCAACCCAGAATTTAACAGTATAAATTTTCCTTCTAGTAATCATGGGTTGCACTTTGCTGGCTTAAACAGACAATAAAGTTGAACTCAGAGTGCAAACTAGAAGGTCTAAAACAATCGCACGTTTGCACCTAAAACCTGTTTCCACTATTCGATGTTTTTACGTGACACTCCATTTCATTCAATATACAAATACAAGGATTGCCATAAATTGACAAAATCTGATTGCCCTTGTACATTGCATTTGAAGTTTGAACATACAGCCAACAACAATCAGTATGTCAAAGGTGTTCCAATTAAAACCAATTCATAATTCTGTATGCTGAACAAGCTTATTCACCATACACTCCAACCAGAAAAGGACAATGATTTGCATTGCATTAATGGTATGCAACACAAAGATTCTAACTTTGCTATTATCTGCTCAACTCTAGTCCTTCTATATCCTCAACTATTAAATAAAAGACAATTTGGTTCACATATTCAGACAGATATCAATACGTTTATACCTGTAAAAAGCTTGAAAGCCGTTGGCACACTCCTGCGCTGCGTAACCCAAAACACATCAGTCTTCTTTGTCATATACAACCCAGGATCAACAATAAGAGGCTTCGCCCTTTGGAACCTATAACAACACAGCATTACAAAACCAATGAGCAAAAATATCTTAATCACAAAACAAACCAAACACCATACAAATATGGAGACTACAATCAAATAGGAAAGTTTCACATACTCTTTCCATCCAATGTTGCTAGTATGATCAATAAAATTAAGATCCCGAGGCAGGTACGAAAATGTGTGCAGCAGATCTAACCAAACCACAAACCAAACAGGGTAAGACAAAACTGATCAGAGCAAAACATGGACACAATAAGTCAATGCCCCCAGTTGACTCACCATCCTGAGTCACAAGTGGATAATCAGAAGCACTAAGATTGATAAACCAATCCCAATCGCCGCCTTCCTTGAGCAAAATCGCCGCCGCGTGGAGCGTGTTGGCCACCATAGTCGGTCCTCTATAAGTAACCAAATTCGCCTTGGTTATCATCCTAACATTCCCGAACTTGGCAAACACCTCGTGGGTAGAAACGTAATTCTGCAGATCCAACCGCTCCTCCGGCGGTGACTCCAAGTCCAGGTGCACCACGTACTGATTATGCGGATGGTACAGCGCCTGTAACGTCCGTTTGAGCATGTTGCCGTCGCCGTTAGACCCCGAGATGAAGTAAGCGAACCGCGGCGGCGGAGGGAGCGTGGAAATGGGTAAGGGGTGAAGCTTTGATTCGATGAAGACGGAGTTGGAGAGAGAAATGGAGTAGCGGTAGAAGGGGAGCAAGGGTGAGCCGTCGGGGGAGGTTAGGGTGGTGAGGAAGAGGAGGAAGAGAGAGACGATGGAGCCGATTGCGAGAGGGAAGATCCATTTCAGCTCCATGGTCTTCTGCTGATGGTGCCTCAAATGCATGTAGTAGCTTTTCAGCTTCTTCATTATGACTCGTCGGAGCTCCGAAATCGGAATTCCGGGTTCTGGGTTTTGTGAGGAGGGAGCAAATCTGAAATGGGTTGGCTTCAGTTTTGGGGAAAGACTGAATCTTGTTGGGTGGGAGTTGAGTAAAGAAGCGTGACGTTTTGGTCTGGTTTAGCTGTTATTTTCAGTTTTTTGAGTCTTGTTGTTACTGAGTTGGGTAAAGAACTGAAAGGGGTTTTATACAGGGAATGTTTAAGACTAATTAAGTATTTTGTTGTGTAATAATTAAGGGGTTTTGATTTGTTAAGTGGGTTTGTACGTACAGTACAGAAGCAGGGTCAGAGGATTGACTACAACATTTTAGGGAACTAAGCTCGCCGTGAGGCTAGGGTTAGAGATAAAAGTCCAGCCTTTTTGGAGGAACTAGAAGAGAACAGATTTGAGTATTGTAGGACTAAAAGGTTCATTTCTAGCATAATTTCAGGATGGAATTTAGACAGCTTTTATAGAATAGGTGTTTTAGATTTTTTTGGGTTCCCTATTTTGTGGTTTTCTTGTTGAGGTTAATCAGGTAGTCTATACAATTTATCTTTGGCAGAATATGAAAAAAAAGGAATGTAGGTAGGTGATCCAAATTTTGAATAACTAGCAACACAATAATGTAGTAATTTCTTAGCAAATTAATAGCATAATTATACTTCCTTTCCCTCTTTTGGATTTTTCATGTTGGGATTATGTGAATAGCATAAGTAATAGTAACAGGAAGATTGCAATATTGCATGCTCTCTTGCCGAAGGAGCAAGAGGGTATCTTATCCCCAAGATTGGCCAGAGGAGCAAGGAATTGAAATCTCAGGGACCAAAACAATCAGCAATTTATCTAAATGGATCTCATAAATTCTATCATTTTCAACAAAGTTAATCATAAATGGTAGGGATTTGAAGGGTGTTAGCAAACAATTGGGAGGTGCCATGACACCTTTTGGTCTCTTCATAGCTCTGCCAATGAGATTAGTAATTAAGGACCTTAATCATGTTTAGTTGTGATATGTCAACTTTGAGTTCTAACTAATCATAATCCTTACATTCTTTCTGGGCATCATGTTGGAATTGGCAAGAGAAATTAATTTGTAATAAGCATCGAAAGAGACGGCTTAATTAAACTAAGTTTTGGTATGGATTATATTTCAAGAATCCCCAATATTAGACAATAAACAAAGCAAAATTAAAACTATCAGGTCAAATTATATTAATTAGTTGACGCGATTTGCCGATGGCAACCACAAAGAAGATTTAGACACTTTCACATTTACAACGATAAAGATGGGAAGAAGAAGCATTTAGCTTGCTGATTATGATTCAAATAAAACGTCTTGAATCTTACGTCTTCGATCATTAGAAACCACAACAACTGAGATCTGGCTCCTCTAAAGTGAGGAGCCTATCAAGTTAGTACAAATTCATAAAATTTATACTTTTTATCTAATTTAGGAGTGTTGAACGTGACACGCCACTTTTAAATCAATTTAGACTAACACATGGTTAACCTTGATAACTGTCGTCAACTAAATAACAAAAAAACAAATAAAAAAGAGGGAACGTCTCTTCTGTTGTATTGTGTCTGATGTCTTTCTTCTGCGTTTTGTTCCTCTGTGCGACAATGGAAACTCGTCCTTGGTTACAACAAGAATGCACAAATACGAACATGTTCCTCCTTTACAACTACCTCTTGATACTTTATTTTATATGGGATGAGTTTTGATTATTCTGTTAACTGAATTATTAAACTTAAATCACATATATAATAATTCTTTATAGTTCCAAAGCTTCGGGCTAGTATGATTCAAAAGATAAGTTTATTTGCTCTAGGACAATCAAAATCAAACGTATCTATCTAAACTTGTGATCGGAATTTCAATAACCAGGATAGTAGCCTCGTTTATATGTTTATGTTAAATACAACGTTGCGATTCTCTCTTGGAAAACAAACACTAACCACTACATGATATTAATATATCTGTATTTGTGAATTTCTGTATAGTATCTTATAGTTCTTATTTATCTTCTTTTAATACTTACGAAGTGGGACGGATGACATTGCAAGAAATATTGGATTCCTCGAATGGGGATGCAATTTGATACCCTAGTTGCTGCATTTGAATTTTGGAAGGACAACGGATGCCGAACTGGTTTTGGGGTCCAAAAAATGTATGCAAACAAGAGTTGAAGAGATGGAAAAGTTACTACAGTTAGATATTCATGCGCAAAAGAAGGTCATCGAGTACTAGATAAACATGATCATCTAACAAAGACCCCTTAGCAGAAACAAGAACATAATGTCTTGTACGATTGGGACTGCAATTCAATAGAGAAAGTCAGAAGTATGAAGTTTATGATTTTGTGAGTGAGCATAACCACTCTCTTCATACTCAGGAAACATGTTTCATGATTCCAACTCTACGGAATCTAGCCGATGGCTAAACTGTTCATATTGATTTTGCAACTGACTCTGGACTTAAGCCAAAGGCTGCACACCAAATTTTCAGTCAACAAGTTAGTGGGAGGGAAAATTTGAGATACACTAAAAGAGATCAAAAAATTACTTGAGAAGCAATCGCCAAAAGGATATGGCCTATGGAGAAGTCGGGAGTCTCTTGAGATATCTACACAACCAATCTTATGAGAATCCCTCATTTCAATATGTTGTACGGTTGGATAGTGAAGAACATATTACAAATATTTTTTGGGCAGACACAAGAATGATTATTGCTTATGCTCATTATGAGGGTTCTTTTTTTATTTGAGCATGACTAGACCAAGATTAACCTAATAATATAATTAATAGGGATTTTGTACGTGATTCAAACAATGAATAAGACTTGTAGCTTGAACGTGGTGTGGGAACTGAAGAGCATCACGGTGAATGAGAATTAGACTAAGTTTTGGGATTATGTTTCTGCAACAAGCTGGGTTTCAAGAAGAGGAATTGGGAAATGAGTAGTGTGATCTTGGTGTGGGAGCTAGAGGTATACCGCGGTGATGAGAATTGAGCTTTGAGAAATCTAATTTCTGAAAAAGGATGAGAGAATTGATAGAAATCAGGAAAAAATGGCTAAGAGAGCTTGAAAGGTGGAAGAGCAGGAATTGAGAGAATGACTATTGAAGTCTGTTGCTTGTATGAGAGCTTGGATTGAGTGTTTATGGATGATTTCTGGGTTGCTTGCTTGGTTAGATGAAGGCATGAGTGTTTGAGGGGGTTTTCTGGGTTGTTGGATGATGTTCTTCAGCAGCTCCAAACCCCTCCTTTTATAAGGCTCAACAGTGGGTTTTCTGGGATGAGTTACAATGTTTGAGCTGCTGGGCAATAAAATTCATTTTCCCAGCCAAGTGACTTCAAGTTGGAAAACTGGAGGAGCGAAGTTAACTCTATGGAATGACTACGACAACTCACCACGGAGAGTGCTGCAGGGATGGCTGTAGGGACGAAAAACTAGGAACGAGGCAACCCCAGTGGCTCACACGCCACCATCTCGTCATTCGAAAGTGAAGGCATCACCTTGAAACTAGTCGCAAGCCCTCTTCCCTCTCCAGATCTGGGATGAATATGGTTTCCCACTATACAAAGCTATGGTGAGGAAAAAAGAGGGAAAACCATCATGAGGCGACTCAGGTAGCTTGCACTTCATAGTTTCTTTGTTCGAGGGTGAGTGTGTTTTCTTTAGATTGGTTACAATCTCTCTCCCTCTTCAGATCAGAGATGAAAGAGGTTTTCTGCTGGGTAGAGCTGCAGGGAATAAGGAAATAGAAGAAAACTGGTTTGATGGTTGTTTTGTCAACAAAGAGAAGTAAATAAAAGGGATTAGATTTTTCTTAATAGTTTTAGGCTAGGAAAAAGATAGTTTTGGGGCTTATAAAGGAAAAAGAAGTGTTAGGATTTGGGTTTGAAGGGTGACGTGGTCCAATTCTCTTATTTTCATCAATTCGTCATCGACTTAAGTCGTTAGGTTTAAGTTTCGGGCCCAAGACCAAAACTATTTAACAGCGCTAAACCTGCTGATGAGCGTTGTGTGTCTCTGTAACCTTCCACACCACACCCACTTCTACAAGCCCCAAGGACCGCGTGGATGTGGTTGGGTTCACATCAATGGGCATGTATGTTTGGCATGTTAAAATGTAAATTTTAGCCTAAGATTATAATAGTTCGCATGAATTACATTAATTGTGTGGACAAAATACGTAATTTTTTAGGTATCAACCTTCATTTCGGAGATTTCATTACTTTCGACACTAAATACAGTACTAATAAAGAATATGGGTCTTTTAGGGTATTTGCTGGGTTTAATCATCACAAAGAGACTATAATATTTGGGGCTGCTCTCCTTTATGATGAGACCGCTGAATCTTTTGAGTGGTTGTTCCAGACATTCCTAGAAGCACATAAGCAAAAAAACTGAAGACTATTAACAGACCAAGATCCTGCAATGACAAAGGCACTGTCTAAGGTACTTCCAGATACATTTCATGGATTATGCAGTTGGCATATAATGCAAAATGGAATTAAGCATCTAGGATACTTGATGAAGGAAAGCTCATATTTTCTTACAGAATTTTCAGCATGCATGTATGAGCACGAGTAAGTGGAAGAATTTGAAGATGCTTGGAGTGTTATGCTAGATAGATATAATGTTTCCACCAATCCATGGTTGCTAAAGACATGAAATTAAGGAAAATAGGCTAAATGTCACATGAAAGAGGTGTTTACCATTGGAATGCGTAGTACACAGCTTAGTAAAAGCCTTAACAGTGATTTGAAAGTATACTTAAAGTTAGATTTGGATATTATACGCTTTTTCAAACAGTTTGAAATAGTTGCTAATGATAAGCACTATAAGGAACTAGAAGCTGAGTATAATTCTAGACAAAAGTTACCAAGAGTGAAGGTTCAGAATTCGCTTGTACTACAACAAGCTGCGAAAACATACACTCCAGCAATCTTTGAAAAGAATTTCCAAGAAGAATTTAACTGGTCTTCAGCAGCTATTATAAAACAACATGAGGATTCTACTCAAACACATGAGTATACAATTGCCTTAGTAGATGAAAAGAATGAGCATAAGGTAATATTTCAACCTTCAGGCCAAAGTATCTTTTGTAGTTGTATGAAATTTCAGAGTTTTAGAATTTTGTGTTGTCATGCTTTGAAAGTTCTTGATATATGGGATATAAAAAAATCCTAAGCAATATATTCTTAACAGGTGGACCAAAGAGGCAAGAAAGTAGATCGTTGCAAGCATGACTAAGGCCAATGTAGTGGATGATAAGAGAATGGCTATATGTGAGCGATATAGAAGAGCTTACCTTGTATTAGTTGATATTGCATCTAGAGCATCTGGATATGAAAAAGTCTTTTAGTTCGTAATGAAACAAGTTGAGGACATCTTTTTGAACAAACAAACAAGTCTTGATGAACAGAATAATTCATCACAAGGTGAGGATGAGAGTGTTGTTCAAGAAAGTCAGGTTGAAGACTTGTTTCAAAAGGCAAAAGGTCTGAAGAAGAAAACCAGTTGTAAGGGTTGTAAAAAAATGCCCCAAGGCTTGGCATGAGAATATAGGCAATAGAAAGAGAAAATCAGGAAAGATAATTCAGTTCAAGAATTGAATCAGGTAAATAACTTCAAGAATTGATTGATTGCATATTATATGATCAAACATGCATATGTGAGTTTATCATATGTAATTAATTTATATTTTCTATTCTAATGAATCAGGCACAAGAAGTTGAACCACCAAAAAAGGCAAACAAGAACTCAACTGATAAAAATACTTCAGTGTCTAGTAATGATTAAACAATACCTCAACAATCACATGTATAAAAGGATTTTATACATTATATGCGTGCACTTGAGGTTTGTCATATATAGGTAACCTTAATTTTTTTATATTTTTTGTTCCTGTCAAATAGATTCAAGCTCACCCATCAAGAAAGAGAAACACACACCAGATCGTCTAATAAAGATCAATAATTGCCTCAACTAACGTGATATATATTTTTATCTTGCACATGTGATATATATAACGTGATATATATTTTTACCTTGCACATGTGATATATATATATATACAGTCCGGATCAGGAGCGGAGGTCCGTTCCTAAGCTTAGGAACGGATTTCATCATTTGACCCACTTCCCGATCGAATTTCCTCAAACTTCCTTCTAGACATATCTATATCATCTTGTGTAGATCATTTCTACAAAATTTCAGCCAATTTGGTGATCATAAAGGCCTTCAAACTTGCGTTACAAAACTGACGGACAGAATTCTGTCCAGTTTGTCCATCTTTTTTGTAACATCATTTTGAAGGTCTTCCTGATCACCAAATTGGCTGAAATTTTGCAGAGATGATCTACACAAGATGATATAGATATGTCTAGAAGGAAGTTTGAGGAAATTCGATCAGGAAGTGGGTCAAAATGATGAAATCCGTTCCTAAGCTTAGGAACGGACCTCCGCTCCTGATCCGCACTGTATATATATATATATATATATATATTAAGGTTCTAAAAGACATTGTCTAGTCATCGTCTAGGCTTTAGGCTGCAACAAGTCGTCTCGTTTTTCTTCAAGGCTTTTGTGTCAGGTTGTGAGCAATTAGGTGGCTGCCTAGCCCGTTTAATTGCCACCTATCATGTTTAGACGCCGCCTAGCCGTCTAGAGTTTTAAGCTCTCCGGTTAATTTTATTTACATTTAGTGGTGCAGTTGTTACATTATGAGAAGCATGAGAGTATAAGAGCAAATGTTGTTTTTAGAATTAGAAGTGTGTGCTTATATATTGTTGTTTTTGCTCACTTTTACATAAAGTTATGCTAAATTTTAGCTATAATCTATTCTATAAATAGGTCTAACAAGATTTATGTTGAATAATTTATCTATTTTTACTGTTTTCAAATATTGGAGTACATAAAAAAATTATTAATAAAAATGAAAAAAAATAAATCTCCTAATTCCCGCCTAGTCCCCGCCTATGTTGTCCAGTCGGTAGACTATAGGTCGCCGCCCGCCTAACGCCTTTTAAACCATTGATATATATATATATATATATATATATATATATAGATCTCAGGTAATAAAGATTTTATTATTGATGTATATATGTACATGTCCTATATATGTTTATGATCTAGGCAACTAAATGTAATTTCTTGATTTTCATTATTGTCATGTAGGATCAAGGAGCTCCACCATCATCAAGCAAGAGGAAGAATCAGTTGTCCACTCGTTTAGTTGGTTATCAAACATAGCGAACGTCTATATATGTGTCAGAAATTAGATGATAATGGTTGTACCCATGTTATAGTTTTTAGTTTCTATTAAAAGTTTCATGCATGGATCTAGAGGAAACTATTGCACTCATTTTTGTATGGAGTATTTAAGTTTGAAATAATGTTTGATATATTATCAGATAGAAGAAACAGTGCAAGAATCAGTTTTGACAATTAGGGTTTAGCTGCTCATGTCCGTCAATTTTTGCTCATGTCCATATCTACAAGTGATGCTGCCGTAAGGATGTAATATCAAATGTGGCCGTTTCATTTCCTAAAGGATGGTTCTGGTAGCAAAATGGAAGCTTCGGGTTAACTAGCACTTCCTTGGAGTATCTGGACTTCAAGAGCTGCTGATCAAGATCCTTGACACTTTTGTACAATTGATCAATGCGTCCCTTCAAAGTACCAAATGCAGCATTTGTTTTAACAAAAACCCAAGTGTAAGAACTAGGAAGCTGAAAAGCAGATTAACAAAATCTTCCCTGCTTCTGCATAGCAAACCAGCTTCTTAGATTTGTTAGCTATCAGCTTCAACTTAATCTTCGCTTCATAAAAAAAAAATTAAAAACACACACTAAGGACAATACATCTAAGAAGTGCTCAAACTAACAGATAATTTCAAAGTTCAACAACGATCTTTGGGTCTTTAATAAAAAAATCTTTGAGTCTTGCATACCCCATGATCTGAACCCCTCAAACTAAACAATAAAAAGGAATGAACGGACCCTTGCACATAAAAGGAACTTAATCCTTCCTTCTGTGCCTCGATGACCTTGATAGTATTTGTGCCTTCTTGTTGTAACCAAAGACGAGTTTCCATTGTCACACAGAAGAACAAAACACATGTTAAAGTTAATGCTTAGTTTACTTTCTTTATCTTATGCTAGTTTGGTTAACTCTACTTAAAATCAGCTGTAGTTAATCCTTGACTTTTGTGGCCTAAGAAGTGTGTTTTAGAAGTCATCTACTGTAGATTGATATAACAATATCAGATCTGCTATTTTGTATCTATCCAGCAGATGCACAATATCATCAATATATGAAAGAAGAGGTCTGAGAGCAACAAGTGTGCTTCAACCTATTTTCATCAAATCTCTCTGCATCTATTTGATTCTATCATCATCTCTGTATCAAATATAGTGGTGTGTGTGTGTGATTGAATGCAGGAGAAAATAGACGAACAGATCAAGGCAACGTACCTGATTTGGAGAGTGAAGAGCAGTTGTCTAACATAGCAGCAAGCTTGGATCTGAGAGGTGAGTAATAGCTCTATCCCAACATTTGGTATCAGAGCTTAGTCTGATCAAGGCTAAGCTGCTGGGTACTGTGATTCCAAAAAAAAAGGAATTCAATTTTTTGAAATCCAAGGTCTGAAACTTCAGATCTGAAATTGATCAAAGAATAGAGAAGACAATCATGGCAAGCTCAAGCTCAAATGGTGATCTTCGAGCTCCAATGTTTGATGGAGAAAATTATGACTTCTGGAGCATAAAGATGAAGACAGTACTCAAATCTTATGATATTTGGTACTTAGTTGAAGAAGGCTTTGATACTCCAGCAAGTACAGAAGGTTTGACAGACGCTCAAAAGGTGGAGCTGAGATCAAACATGAAGAAGGATGCTAAAGCTCTTGCAATAATCCAGCAAGCAGTTACACATGAGATCTTCCCCAGTATTGCAAATGAGGAGTCTTCAAAATCTGCGTGGGATGTTCTAGCTGATGAATACAGAGGTACTAAAGAGGTTAGATCTGTGAAAGCTTAATCTTTACGTAGAGATTTTGAATACACTAGAATGAGAGATGGTGAAGCTCTTAATGATTATCTCACTAGGCTGACCAATATAGTGAATCAAATGAAAACTTATGGAGAACCTCTAGAAGATAAGAGAGTGGTGCAGAAAATTCTTATTAGCTTATCAGAGAAGTTCGATGCCGTAGTTTCTGTTATTGATCTGACAAAAGATATTGAAACCTTAGGAGTTCAAAAAGTCATTGGTTGTCTAAAAGCCTATGATCAAAGGTTGAATAAGCGTGTTGAAAATGAGATGGAAAGTGCTTTTCAAATGCTCAGCCTTAGTTCAAAGAATTCTCGACAAGCTAGTTCTTCTCAAGGCAAAAGCAATCCGCCTAAGAAGAATTGGAAAGGCAAAAACAAGAAGTGGGAAAAGAAGAGCAGCAATGAAGAAAGGGGCAGCTCAAGTAACAGTGATATGGTGAAATGTAAAACTTGTGATAAGTTTCACCTTGGTGTTTGTTGGTTTAAAGGAAAACCAAAGTGTCAAACTTGTAACAAGTTTGGGCATGCAACAAAGGATTGCAATCGAAACAAGCATCAAGCTCATTTCGCAGAAGAGCAAGATGATGATGATGGTGATGGCAACATGTTCTTTGCTTGTCAAGCAGCAACTATACAGAAAGATGAAAACATCTGGTTTGTTGACAGTGGCTGCAACAATCATATGACCTCAAATGAGTCCATTCTTGTGGACATGGATACGTCTGTGAACAGAAGAGTAAAGATGAGCAATGGTCAAATGGCACAAGCAAGAGGAAAAGGAACACTTGTTGTTGAAACAAAGAAAGGAAGAAGATTTATAAGAGAAGTGTTGTTGGTTCCAGAATTGGATCAAAACCTTCTAAGTGTTGGGCAACTTCAACATAATGGTTACCCGGTACTTTTAGATTAAGATTTGTGCACAATCTATGACAGGAAAAAGAATATGCAGATTGTGGCAACCATCAAGATGGAGAAAAACAGATGTTTTCCTCTCTCTCTCAAATACCCAAGTGACATGGCTATGAAGGTGAATGTGCTAGATGACTCTTGGCTTTGGCATAAGAGGTTTGGACATCTAAATTTTCAGAGTTTGAAGAATCTACAACAGAGGAACATGGTGCATGGTTTACCAGCAATTCAAGAAGCAAATGAAGTGTGTGAAGGTTGTGCTATTGGGAAGCATCACCGAGAATCATTTCCTAAAGGGAAAGCTTGGAGATCAACTACACCATTAGAGCTTGTTCATACTGATGTGTGTGGTCCAATGAAGACAAAAACTCATAGTGGCAACAGGTACTTCATAATCTTTATTGATGATTTCTCTAGAATGACTTGGGTGCATTTCTTGAGACAAAAATCAGAAGTGTTCACTGTTTTTAAAAAGTTCCAAGTGATGGTAGAAAGGGAAAGTGGGCATGTTATCAAGGTCTTGAGAAATGATAGAGGCGGGGAGTATAACTCAAAGAAATTTGATAAATTCTGTGAAGACATTGGGCTTCAAATGCAACTAACAGTGGCCTACACTCCACAGCAAAACGGAGTGGCTGAAAGGAAGAACAGAACCATAGTCGAAATGGCTAAGTCTATGTTGTATGAGAGGGGGATGACTGATGAGTTTTGGGGTGAAGCAGTACATACTGCTGTGTACTTATTGAACATGTGTCCTACAAAAGCAGTGGAAGATAAAACACCATTTGAAGCATGGAGTGGCAGAAGACCATCTGTCAATCACTTCAAGGTGTTTGGTTCTGTTTGTTATGCCCATGTTCCAAAAGAAACTAGGCAGAAACTTGATGATAAAAGTGAGAAGTGCATTTTTGGGGGGTATAGCACTTAAAGCAAAGGCTATAGACTCTACAATTTGAACAAAAAGAAGGTGATAATCCGTAGAGATGTTATCTTCAATGAAAAAGCCTCTTGGAATTAGAAGCAAAAGGTTGTCCAAGGTCCTAACCTTGAAATAGAAAAAGAGGCCGAAAATCAAGAAAATGAAGTTGAAGTTGTTGGAGGAACACCTCCACAAGTGACTCCAGTTGGTAGTCCACAATCACATTCATCCGGTTCTTCATCACCAAGCTCAACTCCTCTCAGAATGAGGGAATTGAGTGAAGTCTATGCAAGCTGTAATTTCTGTGTAATGGAACCAGAAAACTTTGAAGAAGCAGTGCAAGATGAAGCTTGGAAGAAAGCTATGGTGAAAGAAATAAATGTGATTGAGAAGAATAGCACATGGGAGCTAGTGGACAGACTAAGTGACAAAGAAGTCATTGGAGTGAAGTGGATTTATAAGGCGAAGTTGAATCTAGATGGTTCCATTCAAAGGAACAAAGCAAGGCTGGTTGTAAAAGGGTATGCACAGCAACCCGGAATTGATTACAATGAAACATTTGCACCAGTGGCAAGGCTTGATACAATTAGGAGTGTAATCTCCTTGGCTGCTCAGAAAGGTTGGTCTCTACACCAACTAGATGTGAAATCTGCATTCCTAAATGGAGTCATAAAGGAAGAAGTCTATGTTGATCCACTGGAGGGCTTGTTATCAAGGGAGAAGAGATAAAAAGGTGTACAAGTTGAAGAAAGCTCTTTATGGCTTGAAACAAGCACCTAGAGCATGGTATGGAGAGATTGACTCTTATTTCATCAAGCAAGGCTTTCAAAGAAGCCAAAATGAACCAACTCTCTACATCAAAGTTGAAGGTAAAACTGACATCCTCATTGTTTCATTATATGTTGATGATTTAGTTTTTACTGGAAGCAATGAGAGTCTGATCATAAAGTTCAAAGAAGAGATGATGAAAAAGTATGAAATGAGCGATTTGGGTCTGCTGCATTATTTTCTTGGAATTGAGATTATTCAAAATGAAAGTGGCATATTCATATCTCAAAAGAAGTATGCAAAGACTATCCTGAAAAAGTTTGGGATGGAAGGATGCAACTCTGTTCCTACACCATTGGTGGTAAATGAAAAACTTCAAAAAGAAGATGGAAGCAAAGAAGTGGATGCATCAATGTACAGAAGCTTAGTTGGAAGCTTGTTATATTTGACCGCAACAAGGCCAGACATCATATATGCATCAAGTTTGCTGTCAAGATTCATGCACAAGCCTACTCAAGTTCATTATGGGACAGCAAAGAGAGTACTAAGGTACATTCAAGGTTCACTAGAGTATGGTAGTAAGTTTGAAAGAAATGTGGTGTCAAAACTCTATGGATTTTGTGATAGTGACTGGGGAGGCAGTGTTGATGATTCAAAGAGCACTTCTGGCTATTTTTTCACTCTAGGAACAGGTGTGTTCTCATGGCAGTCCAAGAAGCAAAAGACAGTTGCTTTGTCTACTGCAGAAGCTGAGTATGTGTCAGCATCTTTGGCAACCTCTCAAGCAATATGGCTGAGAAGTATCTTGGAGGATATTGGTGAAAAGCAAGGAGAACCTACTCCAATACTTTGTGATAACAAATCTGCAATTGCTATGGCTAAAAATCCGGTGTTTCACAACCGAACCAAACACATAGCTTGCAAGCATCACTTCATCAGAAATGCTGTTGAAGACAATGAAATTGATGTGGTATATTGCAGAACAGAAGATCAAGTTGCTGATATTTTCACCAAGGCATTGCCAAGAGATAAATTTGAGTGCTTTAGAGAACTACTGGGAGTCCAAAAACAAAGCATTAAGGGGGAGTGTTAAAGTTAATGCTTAGTTTACTTTCTTTATCTTATGCTAGTTTGGTTAACTCTACTTAAAATCAGCTGTAGTTAATTCTTGACTTTTGTGGCCTAAGAAGTGTGTTTTAGAAGTCATCTACTGTAGATTGATATAACAATATCAGATCTACTATTTTGTATCTATCCAGCAGATGCACAATATCATCAATATATGAAAGAAGAGGTCTGAGAGCAACAAGTGTGCTTCAACCTATTTTCATCAAATCTCTCTGCATCTATTTGATTCTATCATCATCTCTGTATCAAATATAGTGGTGTGTGTGTGATTGAATGCAGGAGAAAATAGACGAACAGATCAAGGCAACGTACCTGATTTGGAGAGTGAAGAGCAGTTGTCTAACATAGCAACAAGCTTGGATCTGAGAGGTGAGTAATAGCTCTATCCCAACAACACAGAAGGAAGACAGCATATGCAATACAACAGAAGAGACGTTAAACCCTCTTTTTCATATGTTTTTTTTGTTACTTAGTTGACCTCAGTTACCAAGGTTAATCATGGGTTAGCTTAAATTGATTTAAAAGTGATCTTAGGTTAGATAAAAATTGTAGATTTTATGAACTTGTACTAACTTTATGGACTCCTCAGCCGGATCCCAAGAACTGAACTCACATTTCAAGGCCAATTTGATGTGGACCTCAGACGATTTTTGGCAGCAGAGAAGAACCATATTAGCAGCTATCTAACTGATTAACATTATCCAACAGTTAAACAACTCGGAGAGGTTTTGTACTTTTGTATAATCAGGTAGTTGCATAAGCTAACTTGAAGGAAAGTTGGGGGTAACCACCACCATGAAGGTAGGCATAAGATGATTAAGATCCATACAACTTGATTAGAGAAGTAGAGCTAGTCAATCAGAATTCAGAAATGAAGTATGAAAGATAAGATTCTTAGTATGAAATGCGCTTAAAATGAAATAGAAAGCAAAGGTATCCTCATTAGAACTCAGAAGTTACAAGCAATAGAGGAATAAGTTGAGTGACTTTTGGCTTTATAAACTGTGTATGTGCATGAAGATAACTAGAAGGAAATTAAGACTTGACCTACTTAAAATTTCAATAGTGAAAATCAGGCATACATCAAAATGCCGCTACCTTTTGGAGATGACAGATTTCTAAAGAAACAGAAAGTGATCGATACGCGAAGTTCAGAACAACTAGGAAGATGTATATTAATTTGAAAGAGGAAATTGAAAGATTACTTGACTGATCTTTCAGTACAACAAGTTAAAGATCAGCCTGCAGCTAGCTGTAATTAGTTTTCACCATACTAACTGCTGATAGCCATTGAATTTAAATTGCTGCATTTCAAGCTAGCTCTAGTGATCATTTACTTGTAGCTAGTGCAAGCTAGCCTTCAAGTCATGCACAGACCTTTCTTTTTATTTCGCTTCTCCTTTGGCTTTGTTTTGAGTTATATCCCATCACCTAAAAACAAACACAGCAGATAAAGCTCTGATCTTTCTAATTTCTATAGCCAAGAGAGTCAAAATTAGTCTATGTTGATAAAGCTCTGGACATAAAGCAATATGATCACAGCAGCAGGCGTGAAAGTGTGCTGGGCGCGTATGGGGTGGGGAGACATCTCACATCTGTTTTGCCAAGCCATGCATGCAATCAGCTAGTTCAATCATCCATTCCCTTACAGATTCCAAAATATACTGTGGGCTACGCGTGCTTCATTTTACTGCATATGGGATCCACTTTCAAGTTTAGGAATTAGGATCCAATGCTCAAGTCCCCAATCAAGAACAACTGTGCATCATTATATCAGTACAAATTAAAGATGAGTATAAAACTCTAATTTAAAGCCGTATTAAGATTCAATTCTTGAATCCCTAATTTGCAATTCACACTTTCATTTGAGTTACTAAATAATAATTAAAAAATTAAAAGGCCATGATTCTTGAATCCCTAATTTGCAATTCACACTTTCATTTGAGTTACTAAATAATAATTAAAAAATTAAAAGGCCATGATGTGAAAGTTTAAAATAATTTGCAATTCACACATTCACTCTTAAATATATATGCGAGATAATCATCAATCGATCTGTTCCTTTTCTTTAGTGATAGGCTGCTTTATGTTGGGAGACCATGATATACCTCTCCATACGTCACTTTCCTTTTCATTTGTTTGCATCAGCAACTTATGGAGCATATGCTTTTACCCTGTTTGATCGAAAACTTTTGTATACATAAAGATGACCAACCAATTATTTAAATTAATGACTATAATGTAGTACAGCACCTTTGATTTATCGATCAAAAACTGACTATAATTACTCCCACGCATAACGAGACAACGGTGATTAGTTGGCCAGCTCTCAATCATTTCCATATTGGAAGGAATCGAAACCTCCAAAAAAAAAAACTGTCACGTACTCAATCATTCATACCATATGCCGGCCGCATTCTCCAGGTCCAGCATCATATCGATATTAATTCCAAGCCAATAGGAATGGGACTCACATTAGTACATGCACTTGCTCATAAATATAGACTAATTATATGAAAGCTTGCTGCTGGCTTGCATTATGTTAAGCGTGCGACTACAACAGCGTAGTTAAAGAGGGGACAACATGATTAATAGGATATTCTTTATTTATAAAATAATAATTATTTTTAATTTGTATCAGATATTAAAAAAATTAAATATAAATTGAGCATTCTCTTTTAATAAATTTTGATCAGTTTTTAACATTCTTCAATAATAATGAAATGAAATAAAAATTTATACCATTTTAAATACTTAATCAAATTAATACAAACCATGTCAAGAGTCTCTTACTTTATTGATCTCTATTAATATGTAATTTAATGATTTAAATTTTATTTATGATTTTTTAAATTTTTTTTATAAATAACCTAAATGGAAACAATACATTGATATTTATCATATATTGACATACATTATATCTCAAAAATAAGATATTGAAATTTTAAAAATCTGAAGTTTATTAGAGATGAATTAATGGTTTGTTCGAGACCTCGTTTTCATTTTGAATTGGTATAAAGAACATTATTGAAATTAAGTTTGTGTCATTTTTTTAAGCAAAATCGTGTTTTTGCTAAATAGTAATTTAAGATCATTTAATTTTTTTGTTAATCAAATTTGACCCTTCTAAGTGAAATGTTTGGCTACGCCACTGCGCTCAAACATCTTTTTTGTTCATCTTATATTCTATTTTCACCTTAATTACATCTATTTTTTTATTTTATGTTTACTTTGTCACCAATTTAAGTTATCAGAAATATCCATTTCTACATTTTTCTCTACTCACTCTACATCTAAAAATCTAAAAACTCAAAGTTTTCCATATTAATAAAGAAACTATATTTAGAAATTCTTTTCCACATTGACGTTAACTCATGACATTTTCTTTTTTCTTTTTATGTTCATCTTTATTTTTCAGCCTTCATTTTTGTTCTTGCTTCCATGAACATGTGTTTCAAACAGTTTGAGTGTTTCCATGGATTTCTCTGAGTGTCTGAAAACCAAAGCATCAGATATTCATGGTACGTGTGTGTGTATATATATATATGAACAATTGAGATTATCCAACAGCTTTATACACCAAAAATAAAAAATTCGGGTGAGGATACATGAATCGATGCATATGATTCAATTATTAAATAGAATATCAAACAACTATTAGGCATATGGCCGATTGGAACCCCATGCCATCATCTCCAGTAATGAATAGATTCATCAATAGAGGATGAAGTACAAAGGTCAGAAATTAAAGGAAGAGCCCATGCCAAGAGAAACCTGCAAAAAATTAAAAATTAAAAGCTGAAAAAAAAATATATGAAGCTTAGATTAAGTCTCCTATGATTTTGGTGGTTGCTATTGCGAGCAATATGGTATTTTTATATTAGGGTGTTTTGATATTTTAATAAATTAGTAAATATTAAGGTGTTTTGATATTTTAATAAATTAGTAAATAGGATGAACAAAAGAGATTATAGGATGACAATAAACGCATTTTATGTTGATCTCTATTACAGTATTTATTACTATATTCACCAAGTACAGTTCAAAGATTGAATTAATCTTGTGCCTGAAACAAGTGAACAGAAGAGCCATCTGAGTTCCGGCCGAGATCATCCTCACCCATTCACGTGGACTGTAGTAGTTTCAGACGATAGCATGTCAATTTAGTCCTGATCTCTAGCTAAGATAGACCAATTATATATTAAGGTGCATATGAAAGGAAATAGTAACCTAAGCTATTGCAGAAAATTGAAGTTTCAGAACGAGACTGAAAGTTGTACTTCACCTCTTTCATAAGCTAGGTCTGAAAAGGTGGGCGGGTTAGCTTCGGATCGCCTTCTTCTCCAGCAGCATCGAAAATCTGAATCGATCCGAGGAGCTTCGGTCGAAGAGAGATGAAGCCTACTGCATGAATATATATATTAGTAGCTATATATATAAACATCGATCAGATACCACCGGTAATCTTCATGCATTTGGCGCCATCTCTCCTACGACAGAAGTCCCTACGCGTCGATCTCTCTCTTCAACTATTGGTTTTCTCTGTGTAATGCTATGCAGTTTATCCCTCTATTTTTCTATAGAATGAATCGTACCACATGATCATAGTCATCATATATATAGGCAAATGAAAACCACACAGTAGTAATATTCCATTCTTAATTCCCATCTATTTTAGTAATTTTTTTCATTATATACAGTAGTAGTACGGACTTAAGTAATTAATCCATATAGACCTATTCAAATATGATATAATAAGCAACAATTGTAAATTCCAAAAATGTCCCCTCTTAAGGGACTCATTACGGGTAGGTTATATCAGAGGAAGAGATCTACTGGCTAAACTAAAGCATATTGCTGTGTATAAGCTAAAGTCTCATAGATAATACACGAAGAATAACAAGATTATAAACTAGTACTAAACTACTAACAGCTATTTAGCTAGATATATCTCCTTGCTAACTTACCGGCTACCTCATAGATAGATTCTTGGTGACTTATTCAAGAAACATATATGTCAACGCCAAACATCTATATAGAGATTGGAGACGATCTAACAAACCGATTTGTTTTGATTTGGCACCCTAGATAGCTTGTTTGCAATATGATGTGGGAGCATCTGCTAATGAGTTATGCGTGGCTAAAACAATCAGATTTGAAGAGTTTAATTTTACTATTCTGGTAATAAAACCCAATAAACTGTATATATATATATATATATATATATATATATATATATACCGGAAGCACAAAGTGACGATGATCGAGAACACTGCTGATCGCCAATGCAGGCAGTTAGCTGGAAGAAGTTCCAGGGCGTCTTGTCGAATAGCGATGGCACTACTTAGGAATTTGGATGACAATTATGGCAAAGTAAAAATCTCCACCTGGGGAGCTAGCCACGCATGCAGTGCCATCCCTCCAGCGACAAGACTCCCTCAACTTCTGAATCGAATAGGCCTCGTTCTGATTAATTGCCTTCCTGCAATGTCTCGTACTCGATGCAGCATTTCTAGTTATATATAACCCTTGAATGCAGGAGTCTCTCTCATAGCTATGGCTGTGTGAAACTTAAGATCAAGTGGCAAGTGCGAACACATCACACACATGGACATGAATATCGAGTCAGTCAGAGGTCATCGCCTACTCCATGCGTATGCATATATGACTAGCTCAACTATACGTTGATTGTAAATTAGAAACGGAGAAAATAAGTTAATCGATCTGTCAATGCACGACTATTCTCAAATCTCTTCCTTAATCACTTTCATTTGGACCTACTTGCATATAAGCTCGAGTATTTTTCTTCCAAACGCTCAAGATGAATAAATGTAGTACTTGATGTTGATCTTATTTGAAGGTGTATATCGATCGATTGGTTATTGACTATCAGACTATCGTTTTAAGCTTCTAGTCTACTACTCCTTGTAGTTTTAATCGAGTTAGCGGTGGATGTTGACCACCAAATTGTCAATACTTCTAAAAGGTGGAGAGTAGAGAACACGTGAACTAATGGTTTGGACAAGACCGCTATAGTTCATTAATTTAGTGATTAATAATTATTTTACATTATTTTAAAGAATTATTTTAGTAAAAAATTGCTTGTTACAATAACTATAATCCTTGCAATACTTATTTTCATTGGTATTTACATAATTATCTGTAATTAAAAAATAAAATAAATATAAAAATAGAAAACTGATTAATCTCCTATTAATCTTTTATTAGATGATACCCGTCCGACTAGCGTCTAGCGTTTTTTAAAACATTGATTCAAATAAAGTTTAAAATATTCTATCAATGGGTTTTGAACCTGATTTGGTTTGTGCAAGCCAAACATATCTCCTTAACCAACAATGTTATACGTCCAACTTGTTGAACTTTACACCTATATAATATATATTTCTTATTTACGAATTTGAAAAAGCAAATGTTTAATTTTACTACTACAATTCTTAATTCGTATGTAATATTTATCTTTAAATAAAATATTTATAACTACTGTTCAAAATTTGTACCTACAAAACCTCTGAAACTTAATCTTTTATTACACCTTCACAAAGTTCGTAACCGAGATGGGTCTAGTAGCGACACACACATATGTCTTCTATATAGTTTTAAAATATTTATTTAATCCATGTAAAATGTATCATATGTATATAAGACGTGATAGTCTAGTCTACTTTTGGGTTTCCAAAAACAAAAACAAAAAAGAAAGAAAAAAATTAGTTGTTAATTTAAAGTAAACTTTTAAGCATTTATTAACGGTTCAACACTTACATTTTCACCTTAAATTACTACAACTTCCTATAGATTAAAGTTTATTCAAGGTTTTCTTTTCAAATATAGTATATAATATAAAAAACAAACATCTATTTAAATTTCAGATAAAACTTCCGTATTTTTCTTTAAATTTTCGTCAATTTACTTAATTTTTTACTAGCTATCGATATTTTTCTGAAATTTCCATCGAAATTTTCATTTTTCAAAGTTTCAAAACTTTTATAATCACAAAAATTTTAGTGCTTGAAAGAAACTGACTCGTATTTGTAAGCCAAGAAAGCTGTCTCAACCAAATTAAAAATGTAAACACGGATGAGTAAAAGTAGTTACTAGCCGAAATTATGAACAGTGTACGTCCGTGACCATCTTAGAGATCGAGCAACAGTAATTTCGATCACACGTGCATGATGAAATTCAAAGGTGAAATGTGAAAGAGGATTGCAGCCGTCCGCTAAGCAGTGAAAGTTTTTTACGGTGAGGTAAAGTTGCTGCAACCGGCCAGCTGCTTCATCTGACATGACCTAATAACGTCGTGTGATGACCTATTAAACAGATAGAACACGAGGCCGGTGGCCAACGAGGAAATACAAAACGTGAAGGGGAAATTGAAAACCTAGCTTCTTATTTTGTATAGTAGCTGATCAAGTATTCTTGAATGCGTATATATGTAAATAAATGTCTTTCTTGTTCTTTTAGATTTATTCCTTTTTCTTTCTACCTAGGGTTAGATGAAATATACATATAGAAATGACGTATAATAGGTGTCATGTGACATATTATATATATATCTATATAGAAATATACATATAAAATGACGTATAATAGGTGACATGTGACGTAATTCATATATATATATATAAAAGTGATCTGCATGTATATAGTGTCAGGAATAATCAATAATGTTTCCCTTCCCTAGCTAGCCTCACTGTCACAGTTGTGTTCAAATTAACATAGAAGCGATAAAACTCCGAAGTATATCATGGAAGAGGAAGATATTGGGAATACAAACTACGTATACGTACAGAGCAGGAAAACTAGCTAAACATCGATCAAGAAGTATTTACATTGCAGATAGAAGTTGGTATATATACCATTTTTTGTATTTGGGACTTCTTGGTTGATGACTCAGATTGAGGATCAAAGAGGCTGGAGGGTAAATTCACATCACAAGAGGTAAGAAAGAACACAGATTTACGTGGTTCACTAACAAGATGTTAGCTACATTCACAGACAGAGGATAACAGTTTTATTAATGTTTGAGGAAAACAGATTATAGATAACAGAATACCACACACTCATATGTTAATAACCTAATAGGTATATATACCCCCGAATGGTAGACCCAACAAACACAGCCTAGCATAATAGACTAATTTAACAATCCTTGTTGAATTAGGGTTTATGCCTAATTCAAGGCATATTCTAACAGATTTTCACCTTGACTTGAATCCTCTTACAAATAAACAGATGTACCAAATGCATCATAATAGTGCCAGACGTACGACCAACTTCTCTGCCTCAGATGTTGCCCCCCAAAAAAGGGCAACTAACAACTTCTAACATTTAGCAAGTCCAAACAATGTTGGAACTTGCTATGTGGAACTGACTTGGTGAACATGTCAGCTGAATTATCAGCAGTACCCACTTTGTTTACCTTAACTCTCTTCTCACTTCTCAAAAAAAGATACCTGACATTGATGTGCTTAGTCCTCTCATGATGAATTTGATCCTTGGCTAAACAGATTGCACTCAGACTATCACAATACACTATAGCTTGATCGTAATGTAGACCCAAATTACTAACCAGTCATTTCAACCAGATTTCCTCTTTGGCTGCTTCTGTCAATGTCATGTACTCTGCTTCTGTATTAGACAAAGTCACTGTTTGCTATAAAGTAGCTTTCTAACTAACAACAGAACCACCAAATGTGAAAACATAACCAGTCATAAATCTTCTACTGTCAACATCTCCAGCATAATCAGAATCTGAAAAACCTGTTACTAAACACTGTGTATCACCTTCATAAATGAGCCCAACATCAAACGTACCTTTAAAATAAAGAAAAATCCTCTTTACAGCTTTCCAATGCTCCTTTCCAGGCTCACCCATAAACCTACTAACAACACTGATAGCATGTGCAAGATCAGGTCTAGTGCAGACCATAGCATACATCAAACTTCCTCCTACACTAGCATAAGGAACTCGAGACATGTACTTTTTCTCCTTAGCAGATTTAGGTGCAAACGCAGTAGACAAATGAATGTTTGCAGCACTTGGAGTATCTATGGATTTTGCTGTAGACATGCCAAATCTCGACAATATCATCTGAATATAATCCTTCTATGATAAGAAAAGCCTCTTTTTACTTCTATCTTTGTAAATCTCCATTCTCAAAATTTTTCGAGCTGTACCCAAATCCTTCATCTCAAACTCAGCACTAAGAAGACCCTTCAACTTCTGAATATTTGATTTGTTTTCTGCAGCTATCAACATATCATCTACATAGAGGACCGGATAAATGATAGAACCATTTGTTACCTTGTTGTAGTAGACACAACAATCATACGGACTCCTTGTGTAGCCAATCTTTATTATATAGCTATCAAACCTTTTGTACCACTGCCTCGGAGACTGTTTTAGTCCATACAAAGATTTCTTCAATTTGCAAACATAATCTTCTTTTCCAGGAACTTGGAAACCCTCTGGCTGAGTCATGTATATCTCCTCCTCCAACTCTCCATGTAGAAAAGCTGTCTTCACATCTAGTTGTTCGAGCTCCAGATTCTGGTATGCAACTATGGCTAGCAGCACCCTGATAGAAGTATGTCTAACCACTGGCGAGAAAATCTCATTATAGTTTACACCTTCTTTCTGATGAAACCCTCTTGCAACTACCTGAGCTTTATACTTGATACCCTCAGCAGGTGACAACCCTTTATTCTTCTTGAAAACTCATTTGCAAGTGATAACTTTCCTCTCCTGAGGTCATTTGGCCAATTCCCAAGTCTGATTCTTATGAAGTGACTCCATCTCATCTCCTATTGTAACAAGCCATTTGGTAGACTCAGTACATGTACCTGCTTCCTTGTAGGTGGATGGCTCGTGGGGATTCACCTATTCAGCAACCTGTAATGCATAAGTCACCATGTCCTCAAAACCATACCTCGTGGGAGGCTTTCCAAAGTTTGCTCTCCTAGGTCGATCAAGAACCAAACTGTGCTGGTTAACTACTAGTGGCTCTGTTTCTGAATGTGAGTGTTGATGTTGTTTTTCTTGCTGTGATTCACTCTCATCTTGAGTGTCTTGCTGCTCCACATGTTTCTCAATACTACCATTTTCTGATACAACAATAGATCTTACAGTAGGGTTAAACATAGAATTTTCATTAAAGACTACGTTTCTACTAAGTATAACCTTTCTTTCAGATGGAGACCAGATTTTGTACCCTTTAACCCCATCCCTATAGCCTACAAACACTCAATTTTTAGCTCTTGGTTCTAACTTAGCAATTCCTTCATTCTTGCATAACTCATTAAACTCAGACCAACAAAATTCCAGACCATTTTTCAGTTCACAGCCTTTTGATCATCTTCCCTGTTTGATTTTCAACTAACGCATTCCATTTCTTGAAACTCTTAAAAGCGTCACTTTTATCCTTTATCATAATAACCTAAGTCATTCTTGAGAAATCATCAATCATTGACACAGTATTTATGACCTCCTAGAGACTCAACGCGAGAAGGACCCCAACAGTCAGAATGAATGTAATGAAGTGTGCCTTTTGTTCTGTGAATTGCTTTAGAAAACTTGCTGCGATGTAATTTTTCGAAAACACAATGTTCACAAAATCCAAGGTCCTTGACCTTGTAGCCACCAAGAAGATCCCTTTTTGATAGAATTTGCATCCCTCTTTCACTCATGTGACCGATTCTCATGTGCCATAATTTGGTCATATCATCCTTGTGAACCTCCGATGATGCAACAACAGCAAAACCTGACAGCGTAGAGCCTTGCAGAATATACAAGGTATCCTGCCTGACACCTTTCAGAACCATATTAGAACCCTTGTAGACACGTAGAACTCCACCTTCACCTTTGAAGCTGAACCCCCTGTTGTCCAAATAGCTTAGTGATATCAGATTTTTTGTCATGCGTGGAACATGCCTAACATCGTTCAATGTACAGAATTTACCATCATGTGTCCGTATTTTTATCGAGCCTATTCCAACCACCTTGCAGACAAAACTACTAGCAGTAGAAACATTGCCTCCATTTACCTGCTCATAGGTAGTGAACCACTCCTTACACGGACATATATGATAAGACACCCCGGAGTCTAAAATCCACACATCGGTGTGATGTGTATGTTCATCAGCAACTAAGGCAATATCCTCTTCGAATTTGTGTCATCTTCAACTATAACAATAGTTCCTGATGGTTTCTCCTGCCGCATCTTCTTTGGGCATTCTTTTTCCAATGTCCCTTTCTCTTTACAGTTGTTACAGATATCATTAGGTTTAAGACCCTTAGAATTTGATTTCTTAAATTTCTTCTTCTCCAAGTTTCCATGTCCCTTACTTCTATTAGCTACTAGCCCAGCAGCCTGATTATCTGTACCTGTACCAGTCGCCTTATGACGCAGCTCTCTAGTGTGAAGGGATGATCTAACCTCCTCCAGAGTCACAGTATCTCTTCCAACAATATAAGATTGCACAAAATTCTTATACGATAATGGTAAAAGTGCCAACAGAATTAAGGCAGCATCCTCATCATCGATTTTAACATCAATATTACGCAACTCTAATAGAATTGTGTTTAACTGATCTAAGTGATCTCTTAGAGGCGCACCTTCTTACATTCGCAGACTAAATAGACGTTGCTTTAAAAGTAGCTTGTTGGTTAAAGACTTCGTCATGTATAGACTCTCAAGCTTTAACCACAGACCGGATGCAGTTTCCTCCTCCACAATCTCGGTGATGATATCGTCTGCAAGACACAACATAATTGTCAACTGTGCCTTCTCCTCTAGACTGGCCATCTCAACGGTTTCGGGATCCCTGCCTTCTTCGTCAGCGGCGCCCACAACCCTTGTTGCTTTAACAAGGCTCGCATCTTGATCTGCCATAAACTGAAATTGTTCCCCCCGTGAATTTTTCGATCTTCACATTCAAACCAGACAACCTGGCTCTGATACCAATTTGTTATAATAAATGTAAGAAAGAACACAGATTTACGTGGTTCACTAACAAGGTGTTAGCTACATCTACAGGCAGAGGAGAACAGTTTTATTAATCTTTGAAGAAAACAGATTACAGATAACAGAATACCACACACTCATTGGTTAATAACGTAATAGGTATATATATACCCATGAATGGTAGGCCCAACAAACACAGCCCATCATAATAGACTAATTTAACAATCCCTGTTCAATTAGGATTTATGTCTGATTCAAGACATATTCTAACATTAATTAGATAAGTAGACAGTAGTGTGTCCATTTATAACCTTATAAGTAGACAGTAGTGTTCAAAGGTGATGCGCCGTATCTCCTTCCTGTGACTATAAATCCTCGGCCCCAATCCTTCCAATTTCTCTCATCTTCTCTGATAGAAATCCATGGATTATTGATAAGCTGCAGAAAATGGAAGGAAAAACGTAGAAATTAAGAACCAATATATGAACTACGTCGTACGTGTATTCAATCGTAATGGGGAAACATG
>OX637572.1:0-35000 GCA_951800085.1 Comarum palustre | reverse complement strand
CAATCTACAATTCAGTACGTCAGACCTTTTCTTATCATCACCACAACAAAAGTACTTATTCTTAAATAACAACAAATGCCTAATATGCAACCCAAAATTAAGCTAAACACCATCAAGTACATAGCACATATTAAACAGAAATGCAAAAATAAACGCAAAACAAAGCAAGTAGGGGTGGCCATCTAGGACTGAAACCCTAAAAAACCGAACTGAAAGAAAAAAACCGGACCGAACCGGATCTATACGGTTTGGTTTGCGGTTTGGGTCCAATAGAAACCAAACCGGACTAAAAAACCGTTTAAAAAACAATATGGAGTAAGAAGGAAATGGATTTTAAATATGGAAGTGTTTTGATTTTTTTATTTCAATTATACAAATTGGTTTCACTATTAGAATAAAGGAATTAGACAACAAACTATTTTTGTCTCTTAAAACAAACCAAAAACAAATGATCATTTTCACCTAAAAACCCTAAACCTGAACCAAAATAGTCACCTATTTAAATGTTACCAGAGATTTTTGACATTGTTCTTAAATACTATAGGCTATCGTTCGAGCTTATTATCAAGTTTTTCTGGAATCGGTAAAGGAGGGATTTAAACCTCCAAAGTCGTAGTATGTGATAATATGAGCTCGCCGGTATATCTGGATTATTTTTCGAAGCAACGAGTGATTTACTGAGATTTTATGAAGAGTACAGTAGTTTTCGATTATTATTTGTTTTATCGCAAAGGCCCTAAAAGATGACTTTTCGTTAAGTCGATAATTTGGAAAAACGTTCTTCGGGAAAGTTGTAGAGGACATTCATACGAACCCGTATACATGCTATGCGTTTTAATCAGAGTTCGTATGTGGTAATTATAAGTGAAAATGTAAAGTTATTGTGCGGTAAATTACCTATATATATAAGTTACCTGGGTGAATTTGGGAAGGAAGTAAAAAGTGGAAACTTTTTACTGTTGAAGGACATTGAGCTCTCCTCTGACCCGTTTCAGGTCTGCCGCCTCTGCGCTGCCGTGATGCCAGGAGAGGCACCGGTCCGAAATGGAGCGTCGTCGTTCGGCCAAAAGTCTGATAAAGAACTCCAGTTATACTGTTGAGAGTTTTGATGTGATTTATCCCTCCATGGATCACCAGTTGGTAAGTTCCTTATATGGATATGTTGGGTTTGATTAGTACAACACTCCTCTAGAATTTGGTAACTCGATTTAGAATGTGTAGGGAGAATTGAGAATTGAAATTTTAGGGTTTTTATCTCCAATTCGGGTTTATTATGTTCTTGAGTAATTGACATGTTTAGAGCTGAAATTAGGCTTAGTGTTGAACTAGAAAGATGTTTCGATTGATGAGACGATCAAACTGTAAAATTTTGAAAGATTTCTAGGTTGGCCAGACTCCGGTGACCGGCCGGCCGCCACCAGCGGCGGCGCTGCCACTTTTAGGTAGTTTTTCATGCTTTTTAAATTGCTGTTAATGAGAGAAGCATATTGATGCAAGGTTTGCAATTTTTGGAGTAACATTGAATAGTTTTCAGAATTTCCGAGGTCTAGAGAGATTAATGGTTAATTAAATTATAATCCGGGAATCAGAATATTTCTATACGATAATCATTAAAGTGTGATTAAGCGGTGAATGAAATATTGGAGCTTCATGTTGGCTCCGGGAATGGTTCTTATTGGGACTTTGGGTGTCCATAACATTTCTAAGGAATATATTGTGGTTACTAAATTAGTGTTATGATGGTATTATTATCACGTTAATCTCGAGACATATGTTCATAGAATGTTAACCCTAACAGAGGGGTTTTAAATCCGGATCTCTCGCTAAATTTAAAGTGGGGTGACGACGTACGATATAAAAATTACTAAACTTGGAGTGTGTGTGTGTGTGTATGACCCTTCTATTGAGGGATCCCTATTTTTTGTTTATTTATAGGGATAGGCATTCGACAAACTTTTCGAACACATAACAACATCTGAAACACCCCATCCCAAAAATTTACCCTTTTACCGGGACCAGGCAGGTTACAGAGGGTTGTAACTGCGCTGTTAGTTTCTTTAAAGTTTTAACGAGTGTAAAGTTTAGAAATTTTAGTAGTATTGGTGTGTATTCGTACATTCGAGAAAAGTGTCAGTGTTCGGAGTTAAGGACGCTCGGAAATGACTTATTTAGAGGGTCAAAGGTTGACTTTTTGCCACGTCGAGTTTCTCGAAAAACCTCCACGAAAGTTGTAGTGCTCAATGATACGAGTCCATGGACACTCGGCAGGTGTGAATCAGATACCGTGTGGAGAAGTTCCGGTATGAAGTTGAGTTTTCATTTTTAGAAAGTATATAAATAGAAAAGATGGGTTTCCAATAATGGAAATAGCTCATTTTCTTTCTCCTTCCACACGCGCGTGCGTTCCCCTCACTATCCGAAAATTCAAACAGACCCGACCAAAACCCGGCCGACCTTTCCTGACATTTACGGCGAGCTCCGGCCAACGAAGACGTCGAGGCCGGTCGGGATCGCTTCCTCCCCTCCGTGCAAGCCTCCATGTGGTGGTGGTGACGAGGCATGAAACCAACCCAGAAAGAACGCCTGAGGTGTTCTGGGTGGACCGCCGGTGGTGTTGAAGCTCAACACGGCGGCAGGAACGGTTGAGGTGGAGGCAGCCCTTTCGGGGCAGTTTTAGGCAACTTCCCGACCGAGTTGATCAAAACTCCAAGTATTAAAGCTGTTCCCCTTGCTGTGATCTACAACTTTCATGTTTTGAGTTTGTTGAAATTCAGTGTTTTAGGTAGAGGCGCGTGACGCCCACGCGCCGCCGGTTGTGGCTGCGCGTGTAGGTGTAACATCCCACATCGACCAACGGAGAGGGTGATGTACTATATATGTACATCGGTGACACTCATCTAGCACGAGGCCTTTTGGGAGCTCAATGGCTTCGGAGGGGATGGGAACTCCGAAGTTAAGCTTGCTAAGCTTAGAGCAATTCCAGGATGGGTGACCCCCTAGGAAGTTGCTCTGAGAGCTCCTGGAAACAAAACCGTGAGGGCCGGCGGGCCCAATGCGGAAAATATCGTGCTACGGCGGAGATGGTCCGGGATGTGACAGATTGGTATCAGAGCCACTCTGCCGAAGGGTGCGAGTGTGCCGACGAGGACTTCAGGCCCCTAAGGGGGGTGGATGTAACATCCCACATCGACCAACGGAGAGGGTGATGTACTATATATGTACATCGGTGACACCCATCTAACACGAGGCTTTTTGGAGCTCAGTGGCTTCGGAGGGGATGGGAACTCCGAAGTTAAGCTTGCTAAGCTTAGAGCAATTCCAGGATGGGTGACCCCCTGGGAAGTTGCTCTGAGAGCTCCTGGAAACAAAACCGTGAGGGCCGGCGGGCCCAAAGCGGACAATATCGTGCTACGGCGGAGATGGTCCGGGATGTGACAGATTTAGGGTTATCCTGGCCCAAGGAGGATTTCGAGTAAATCTCTCTTGTGTTGGGTCCCGCACGTCTTAACCCAGGGTTAGAGAGGTAATCTTGGGTTGGGGTGTGTCAATGGTATCAGAGCATGGGTTCAAAGCTCGGACCAAAAGATTGCGAGAATTAAATAAATTCTTTCTTTGAGTTATGTTGTTGGGGGGTTTGGACAGAGGCAGAGGTTTGGGTATTTCTGTCTCGGATCATTTTTGAAGGTAACTACTGTTACCTAGAACTCCTGTGTGTGTGTTCTTGATCACTGTGTAATTACAGTATTGTTGGTGTTGTTGTTTGCTTGTTGTCGGAACTTGGTAGATCGGAGGAAACGGGGAGGTTATGGCGAAATTCCGGCAAGACATCGGAATCCGACGAAGATTCCGGTGATGCAGTTGAACTGGCAGAATGCCGAAGAGGTAGAAACCGAATCCCATTTGAGTCGAAAAGTGTCAGTTGAATCATAATCAGGATATTTACGGAAAATTGGACGTAAGTAGGAAGTTTCCATTTTAGGAAACTTCCCATTTTAAGGAAGACTTACCAATTTAGGAAACTTTCCCTTTTTGGAAGGTTTCCATTTTTGAGAAAATGCAGAATTCAGGTTAAAGGTTTTGAAGATAAATAGTGAATTATGGGAACTATATTATGATGACCACTCTAGTGGTTGGGGGAGATGTTGACTCCTATTAACGGTATTGTCAGGTGGATACTATGAGGGTTGTCCATTACCACTTTACCCAGAGCTCTTAGCTCCGACCCTGGTCTGAGAGGACAGACACGCCTGAGATGTCAGGTGGATACTATGAGGGTTGTCCATTACCACTTTACCCAGAGCTCTTAGCTCCGACCCTGGTCTGAGAGGACAGACACGCCTGAGATGTCGGTGGATACTATGAGGGTTGTCCATTACCACTTTACCCAGAGCTCTTAGCTCCGACCCTGGTCTGAGAGGTCAGACACGCCTGAGAGGTCAGGTGGATATTATAAGGGTTGTCCGTTATTATTTTATCTAGCTAGCATAGCGTGATGGCGCTACTAGAGCTCTTAGCTCCGACCCTAGTCTGAGAAGTCAGACTTATTATTTCTTTTGTGTGCGTGAACTTTTCTAATAAGGATTAAGGTTTGGGGTAAAGTCATGGGGGATTTGACTTGGTTTCGGAATATTTTTGACATGAGGTATGGTAGATGTTGAGCTAATTGGTGTAACAGTGGAAACTGATTACAGAAGCACTATGAGAAGCATACAGGATGTTGGGCCAAAAATTTCCGTCCTTTAGGCAAGACTTTAGCACGTATGAGTTAGTGTGCGAGCTTATTAGCTCTGATTATTGGAAAATACCCTACTGAAGACTCTTTTATAAGAGAGGGGTAGGATGAGGAAAATTCACTATTTCTAAGTATGTGAAGATGACATACATGTAGGCGCGAAGTCGCATAACGGATTCATCAGCTCAAGTGAGCAGTTTGAGGTCGCACTGTGGTATGCGAGTTTGTTCGAGCCTTGTGGTTAAAAGTTGGGGTATTGGGAACGTGGGTGGATGAGTTTTGATTATGGACGCAGGAGATAATCCGTCTGTGGTCTCAGGGCCTAGTGTAGAAAGTTCATATCTCTTTAGTCTCGAAAGGTGCAAGAGATATATGAGTTTCCTCCACGGTGAGGGACTGTAGCATTTTTACCCTTCCATGTGGAAGACTTTGGTGTTAAATGTCAAGTGTGGCAGTCGTGTAAGTAGAGCATTCGAGTCGACTTCAAGTTAGTTTGGGTTACGTTTGGAAAAGTTACCAGATTGTCGAAATTGCCATTTTGGAAATTAGCTTGTGAAGAGTAAAGAGGCAGGTCTTATGGAGTCGATTACGACGAAAGGAATGAGACTAGGGTATCGTACTCTAGTGTTTTAAGCGAGAGTAGCTATGTTTTCCGTATTGCAAATGCGGGGAGACTCCGAATGCTAAAGGAAATGATACATAGAGCTTGTGACTTTGGTTTTCCTGAAGCTCTGTTCGGTGGAACTTGACGACATTCCTTGACAGTTGGTTTTACCTTTCGCAGAGGAAATTTCTGGGACGAAATTTCTATAAGGGGGGTAGATTGTAACACCCCGTCCCGAAATTAACATTTTTACCGGGATTAGGCGAGTTACAGAGAATGGTAACCGCATTGTTAATTTTCCCTGAATTAATATCGAGGTATTCGCGGTTCTGGGGGAAAATAGAATTAATGTTCCGAGGAGTAGGTTATGTTATTACGAGTTTCCCGGTATGTCCGGAAGATTTTCCGGAGTTACGAGTTGTTAATTACGAATTTATTCAATTTACGGAAGTAACAAATCTTAAGTTACTTTACCGTAGAAAAAGATAACTTTGCGATAAGTCGGGAATTCGTGGAACTTTTCTTCGGGAAAGATGTAGAGGACGTTAATACGAACGCGTGGGTATGTCCTATGAATTTATCGGAGTTCGTATGCGAAAGTTATGCGGGATAATGTGTTGTTACCGTGCGTTAAAAGTAAATAGAAAAATAACTTTTTACTATTCATAGTAACTATTTATTGGCAAATTTGGACCGTTGGATTCGTGAGATCAGATCCTGGCCGTAGATTTTTGTTTATTTATAGGGTTGACCGGAGGGAGACTGGATTCTCTCCGTTTCGCTCTCTCTCTCCTCCTGCTTCTTCTCTCTCTCCCCTCTGTCTCAGCTCGCCCAGGCGACTCTGCGTCGTCTCCTGCCACTGGACGTCGAGCCACCACCCTCCCCACAGAGCCAGGTTTCGATCCTGGGACCTGTGGGTTATGGGCCCACCACGCTTCCGCTGCGCAACTCTGATTATTGACACACCCCAACCCAAGATTACCTCTCTAACCCGGGTTAAGACGTGCGGGACCCAACACAAGAGAGATTTACTCGAAATCCCCCTTGGGCCAGGATAACCCTTTTCTTCATAACCCAATTCAAACCGTCCAAAACGGTGCCGGAATAAACCTCCAACCGGAGATTATCCTGTTTCCCACATTTGAATCTCAAATGTGCCAATTAAAGAACCTAGGGGTTCTAATAATATTTGTGACTGCACCTGAATCCTGGTCAGGCTGCCTACGTACCCTGTCTTTCCAGGGATCAAGCCACACGTAGCTCTTGCGTAAGATTCACCCTAGCCGGGCAGAATCCCGCTTTTCAAATTATCGGTCGATTTATTAGTATGGATAACAAACATCTAACGCGTATCCGGAGTTTAACCTCTCCGCTAAGGTATCCACCGACCATCTATCTGTCGGGACTATCCCAAACAATCCACCATACAATTATACAACAGGATTTCACAGCAATCGTAAAGATATAACAACATGCACACATAAATATATAATAAAACATAGTGGCAACCACGTAAATAAACCAAACCACGGCATCTAAGATATTTCCTCCTACTTGGCATCCCTGAAAATAACTATAATTACCAGGGGTATTTATGGAATTACCATCTCAATGGCATTCCTGTAATTAGCCCAAAACTGTTAGGGCAATATGGACAGTCTAGCCTTAATGGCAGTTTCGTAATTATACACATCAGTCAGGGTTATTTCTAGGATTTCTGTCCCAAGGGCAGCCCTGTAAATATACAAATATGGCAGGGGTATTCTGGGAATTCCAGCTCTAGTGGCAGTCCAGTAATAAACTCAAACTACCAGGGGTATTTCTGGGATTTAACCACGATGGCACCCCTGTAATTACTCTAAACTGCCAAGGGCAGCTCCGTCCTTTTACAACCACGGTAAATGGTAAAAATATCAGATGTACCACGGTAAAAACCCAAGAATTTACCCTTTAATTACCCTAACCTCCCCGACCTGCCTGCCGGCCGATTTCCGGCTCCATTCTCCCCTTTTTTCCCTCTCCTCTCCGATCAACAACAAATCAACAACAAAATGAACAACTTCCAAACAATAATCAAGGCCAGAAACTCACTAGAGAATTTGAACACTCGCTTGGAAGCTCTGAGCCCTCATTCGATCGAACCTTCTTCCTCAATGCTCCTCTGACGAACTTGAGGCAATGAGGTGGATCCTGAGACCGAGAGGGAACTCCGGTTATGGTGGAAAGCCAAAACTCGACTGGTCGACGGTGAAGCGGGTCGAGTTCCGTCGCTGCTCACTGTGCCCACACAGTCGCCTCGAAACCGATCTCCCCTGCAGAGGCTACAGGGGTTCATGGATAGAGGAGGGGAGATGTGGGGAGGGTGGTGGCTCGACGTCCAGTGGCAGGAGACGACGCAGAGTCGCCTGGGCGAGCTGAGACAGAGGGGAGAGAGAGAAGAAGCAGGAGGAGAGAGAGAGCGAAACGGAGAGAATCCAGTCTCCCTCCGGTCAACCCTATAAATAAACAAAAATCTACGGCCAGGATCTGATCTCACGAATCCAACGGTCCAAATTTGCCAATAAATAGTTACTATGAATAGTAAAAAGTTATTTTTCTATTTACTTTTAACGCACGGTAACAACACATTATCCCGCATAACTTTCGCATACGAACTCCGATAAATTCATAGGACATACCCACGCGTTCGTATTAACGTCCTCTACATCTTTCCCGAAGAAAAGTTCCACGAATTCCCGACTTATCGCAAAGTTATCTTTTTCTACGGTAAAGTAACTTAAGATTTGTTACTTCCGTAAATTGAATAAATTCGTAATTAACAACTCGTAACTCCGGAAAATCTTCCGGACATACCGGGAAACTCGTAATAACATAACCTACTCCTCGGAACATTAATTCTATTTTCCCCCAGAACCGCGAATACCTCGATATTAATTCAGGGAAAATTAACAATGCGGTTACCATTCTCTGTAACTCGCCTAATCCCGGTAAAAATGTTAATTTCAGGACGGGGTGTTACAGTAGGCGCGTCCGGCAGTACTAGGAGTTCTGGTTGCTCCTATAGGCCTTTTAGGGTTATTGTGGTTACATGTAGATGGTTTTTGGATGAAGTTGACAGGTTTGAGAGTAGTGACACGTGGGGCCCATGCCTAGCCGCCTGTGACGACTGGTGGCGGCGCGTCTGACATCCTCAGGGGCAGTGAGTTGTCCCAGGATCATGTACTCGTTGATACGAGTGCGTGAATATATAATTTGCCGGTTTTGGTTATCGTTTAGTGTGACGTTCAGTCGAATCGAGTCATTTTTACCTTCGTGTAGTAACAATGGTCAATTATATAATTGTAGGTGTATATTTGTAACATTCCGAATTTTCAAATTTCTTAAAATTGATTTTGCTTCTTAGAAATAGAAAGTAGCGAGTTTGTCGTATTTTTCGGTGAATTTTTCACTCTTGAGCTATTTTTAACGATTTTTTTAAGTTTTGCTGAAATTTTCACAATCCGGTGCGATTGGTGACGTGGCGTAATGTTATTGGACCATTTTCTGACTTGGCCCCATGCACAACAACTGACCCACGCAAGGAATTTGCTCCATGCAGACAAGTGTCAGATAAGGATTAAAATGGACCAATAAAGATGTGCCATATGGCGGACTTGTGTCAAAGAATTTGAATTTCGGCAGACAAGGGATGCGTGGCAGTTTTCAATTCGACCAAACCTAATTAAACCGACTTTACATGTCGGTTAGTCTGCCTATAAATAGGCCAGCCTCGCACATCTTTTTTTTTCATATTTTCCAGAGAGAGCTTTCTCTCTCTCGACTTTAATATATGAATACTCATACGAGGCTACGTCGCGCTCATAATGGCGGTCGTTAAATATTTACTATAACATTATGACGGAGTATACTCTCTGTACGAATATAATATATTTTTATCACAACACGTATATAAAGAAAATGCGCATATGCATGTAACCATATAATCCTCATCCGAAAATCTCATAATAGGTGACTTCTTAATCAAATAAAATTCCGAATAAAATGAGAGATGAAATCATCCCGTAGTTATAAATTCTTAAAAGATGAAACGATGCAAATATAAATAATTTAAAACAAACGTCCACTTACTGAGATTTGATAGCGTCAACTGTTAAGCTGAGACTGCCCAGGTAAAAAGGACTCCACAGTTCCTTTCAACCATCTTTCTTGATATTGACCCCTTCGCCCTTACTAAGCTACACGATCGAGATCTTAATTAGAACTAAATTGTACCACGAAGCAAAAATGAATCACCAATTATTACTTTACCCAATTATAGTACTGACCAATCCCGCACAGCGGCACAGTTCACTTAATGTAGTAAACTAAATAGGGTTCCAGTGATTCTAATTTTTTTGGTCATCACTATTGACTACCTTACTTAGAAATTTGGTCTTTACCGAAGTAAGAAAAATTTACCAATAACTAGTTCATTTGTTTATTCCAAAACAACTAAGCTTATGAAAAGAGAAGATA
Source organism: Comarum palustre (assembly GCA_951800085.1). NCBI lineage: Eukaryota > Viridiplantae > Streptophyta > Magnoliopsida > Rosales > Rosaceae > Comarum > Comarum palustre. Next base: position 25,149 of record OX637572.1, on the reverse strand, counting down.
CTAGTCCAGTACCCTCCCACACGTGGAACACTAAAGGTGATCTTGTCCGATTACCTAAACACTCAAAACTACAGCGTTCCAAATATTAATCGCAGCATTTGTTTCTATCCCCAAAATCTCAGTTCCACTCCAACTATACAAGACTAGCGCAATACAATTGAAATACAATAACCCTTGCCAATCTTCTTTTCCAAGGCAAAGTCGAATAATCACAGCTGTTGCTTCATTCCATCACCAACTCTCGGTTCCCACTCTTTCCAAACTAGAAAGGAGTATACTATTGTTGTGATTCCGTGATTCACCATCAGCTAACTTCAGCATACCCTTCTTATGTCTGCTCCCAGTTCTTCTCATCCCAACATCCACAACGCATCAACAGTAGATTAACACCAAGCCAAATGAGGAGTTGGAACCGACAGAGCTCACGAATGAGCAAAGGCTGCCACACGCCAGCAGCGGCGCGTACGGCGTCGTCGGGCTTCAAGGCAACCGAGTTTTTGCTCCTCAGCAGTGGCTAAATAGAACGGTGGCAGAGGCAAGCTGAGGAGTTGGCCGGAGATCGACCCCTGATCGACGAGACAGGGTCTAGGGATTGAGAATCAACAGTAAAGTTATTGCGGGTTATTGATTTGGGTTAGGTATAGCTTGGTTTTAGGCGGAGGATCGATTGATGGTGGCGGTGGTGGCTTTTGAGACGGTGGCTTGAGCTATCGTTTCCGGCGCTGGCAGAAGGAGGCCGAAAGATGCGTCGAGAAGAGAAGAGGGAGGCGGAGCAGAAAAAGAGAGAGAAGAGTCGAGAAGGAACGCGAGAAAAAAAAAGGAAAGGGACTCGGCCAATTCTTTAAAAAGAATTTCCCGATCCGGAGACTTCTAAATTTAACCCCTTTCCTCTTATACCTAATTTAAAATAAAATTACTTAATTACCCAACATAAAACACACATAATTACATCGTTAAATTATTCATATCAATAACCTCAACAGTTTCCCTTATTAAGTAATCTTTCCAAATGACCACCCTTCCAAGAGTTATCCCTTAAGTACTTCAACACTAAAATTATTCTGAGAGGGGTATAACTTAATATAAAATAATTAAGGTAAATAATTAAGATTTAGGATATGACATCTTGGGATATATATAAAGAAAAAACTAACAACAAAGTTACCCACCTAGTAGCCAGACATATTTAAAACGGCTGAATATGGCCAGCCGACAAATCCTGTATGCACTCCTAGACTTAAATGCCCATAGCACTCGTTCAATGCGGTGTTTCATGAGAGTGGTAAGCTTATACCTTTAGGGAACTACATACGATTATTCCGTTTAGTACAACAAACTGCAAGACAAAAAAAGACAACCACCGAGATCTCGGAATGGTTAGTTCCTATATTTTGTAACGCGCAAGGAACGATGAATGGGGTCGCCTCTAGATCTTACCACTTCCCTCCAACAAGAAAGCACTTGTTCCTCCAATTATCGAATGTTGACGTCAGCAAGTCGTCGATCATCACACCGAACTTCCCCTGTGACTTCAGGGTCACACACCTTTGGCTCCCGCTCTTGGTGGATGGCGCCATGTGTCATAGCGCATTAAACTCGTTGTAACATGGGTACCCCATCATAAATAACCAGAATAGAACCCTGGTACCTAATAGCTGCCTTAGCATATTTGGCATGCATTGCCCTAGGGCGATATGCAAACATGCCAATGTGTACTAAACGTAGGGCACCAGCGGGAACGACAACCCACAACGCAGTTGATACTCATAACCCAACGTGTACCGGAAGTCTGCGTCTCTTGAGGTCGCAATAACACTTCATCTGGTATACGTCAATTTCTTCTTACTATCACGAGCTCTCGCGACGTCAGGCTCTCGCTAGGAGGGTCAAATGTCATCTCCACTTGCTTAAACTACGTCATCACGATCTCTAATTCCTGTAATAACAGGTTAGCAGAGGACACGTGAGAACTCGCATCCTTAGCAGGGCGTCTATTTCCAATGATCCCTAGCATAACGAGCATGTCATCCAGTTCCTCATCTCTTTGAAGTGAAGTGTCAGAATCCATACTGGATATCTCAATCACATCATTGCTAGACACTCACACCGGATTTGACATCTACACCTAAAACAGAGTCAAACCCTCGTTATCTCAAATCCTAGACCTATGAACAGAGAGCTTGTCATCTACCCAGATTCATCTCAAAAATCAAACAAAACCCAGAAACATGTAATACCAAGCAAACCTATACAAAACCTCATTTCAATCACACAAGCAAAGACGAGTGCATAGAAGATGTGGGATCATACTTTTTGCGATCAAGATCTGTGGTGGGTCAGTGACGCTGGTTGCAAACGGTCGAGTTCCACAACAATACTGATTACAGGGTAGACAACATGATCTTCGGATCTCTTTGGCGCCTCCTTGGTCTGCTTCGATTGATTTTCACTCAGCCACTCTTTAAAAATCGCTTTGGTGTCCACTCTCTGCTTCTCATTTTTCAAATAACGCAAACAATAAACTCCCACCTCTTTTCCACACCCTTTATTTATACTGACATAAATCCATATCGGTCGTTGAATCTAAAACGACCCAACAGCTCGATGGCTACCACGTTAGCCTCAATCATTGTGCACATTAACCCACATCACACGTGGGTGACAAACCCATTACTTTATGAGCTATAAATGTGCCTTTATTGCGTGTAGTGGACCGTTACCCGTGCCACGTATCCCATAAATAACTACGTGACCCTCATAGACTGGCCACCTATGAAGGCACGAGAGATATTTACTAGTGCCGGTATCAGGGTATCGAGATCCCGCTACATATAACATGGAGCCTCACGAGCGTGCATCCAAGCCCTAAAGCGGCACAACTCGATAGCAGCACATTGCCACTTCACTCCCGTAGCCCCCGTCATGGGACACCCACCTTAACAAAAGCAGGGAACGACAGGGATAAACCATAACTTGTAGAGGTTGGAATAACTCTTCTAGTGAGTATGCAACTAACTAAATGACCCATAACGCGCCACGACATACCAACATGTCAACACTCACTACCCACATGATGTGCCCCCAAACAATTTGGACACGCACACTCTTCGACTCCCGCTTGCCATAACAACACCCTAGTCGTCTTACAAACTCATGCATGGGGACTTAAGGACTCACAACCATGCCTTACTCTCAGACAGACCATACTTCCGACACACAAACTTGATGAACTCCCCACTCCCTACCCGAAAGTCCTCACCGACTGGGGACTTGTTAACATAAGGAGGAAGTCATCCTCTTGTGCCGGAAAAACAATCGAAACCCAGTCGTCGGAGGCCACAACATCCCACCTACCACCTCAAGCGGCAACCCAGATGCACAGACCACAAGATGGGAGCGAAACATGCCAAAACAATCCTTCCCAGGACACATTCTAGCCTCTCAAACAAAGATGTTGGGAAGAGCCTCTCATCCAGTCCCACATCAGGGATTGATGGTGCGGTTCCCAATGCGCATCTATATAAGTCACAAAGGGCTCCAAAAAAAGTAAGGTTTTTCTATCCACAATTCTACCAAGTCACTTACTTACAACGACACTAAAATAACGAAAACCAGTAGTAGTTCCTCATCCCAAACTCTTGACAGACGTAACAGTAGGGCCTTGAATGTTCAGCTAATTCCTGAATGCTATTATTGGAGCCATCCGGGCCCTGGCCCAATGGTTAATGGGCTGTTAAGGTTGCGGCAAATGGATGGCTAACAGCCGTCTGATAGAAAAAGGTAGAGAATGCTGAAATCCCAAGTGGGGGAGAATGAGTAATGAGTTACAGGCGTCGGTCTCTGGTGATTCGCGATGATTCTTAGAATTATTAGCAAGTAATTTAGGTTAAGATTAAAAGAGGGGGGAAAATGGAATTGCAAATGAAGGTGGCGCAGGCAGTTCACGTCCTGAATCACGACATAGAGTCGTGCAACCGCTTGGCAGCTAATCAGTGGCTGGTTCAGTTTCAGCAGACTGACGCCGCTTGGGCCGTCGCCACCTCCATCCTCACCTCCGATTTTCACCATTCTTTAGGCTCCAATTTCGAGGTCGAGTTCTTCGCTGCCCAGATTCTTAAACGAAAGGTATTCTTACTCTTCTCCACTTATTGGTATTCTTATTTTTACTGCCAATACTTTAAGCCCATGTCAGTTGAGGCACAGTTGAACTAAAATCCTGGAGGGGGTTGTTGAGTTTTCTGAAATCAGTTCAATGTAATATCAAGAATGGTTTTACATGTTTTGATATCAAGATGGTGTATCTGAATCTTTGAATTCATTTTTGGATGATTATCTTTCTACTTTTCTCAAAATGTTGTGCCACACAACACCATACTGCTCATCATTTATGTCACGTTACAGATCCAAAATGAGGGCACATACCTGCAGCCAGGAGCTAAAGACGTTTTGCTGAATGCTCTTCTTCTGGCTGCCAAAAGATTTAGTTCGGGCCCTCACCAGGTATTTTATCTTTTACCAACTATTTGAAACCTTCTGATGCTTTAGTACCTCTATGGTTACCATATGAAGTTATATTCGGGCCATTGAGTCATAGTATGTCTGGTACTTTTCACAGATTTATGACCTTAAGTTGTCCTTGTAGCAGGCTATGCTTTTGACTACTGGAACATGAGTCCAAAATAATACTGTACATATAAATTTAACAGAGTTTCTTCTGTTCCTGTGATAGCTTTTAACCCAAATCTGCCTCGCACTCTCTGCACTTTTATTGCGCGCTGTTGAGCATGGAAAGCCTGTTGAGCAACTCTTTTATAGCCTCCAGAATCTGCAGACCCAGGTTGATGGCAATGTTGCTGTTATGGAGATGCTTACTGTTCTACCGGAAGAAGTTTTAGATTCCCAAAATACTGACTCAAAAATAAGTTCAGCCGACAGAAGCCAGTATGGTCAAGAGGTCTAGGAACTTTCTTGCTTTATAAATCAAAACTATGTACTTTCTGATTGCAACATCTCACTTTTAGTTTCCCTCTCATTGCATTTCTTTTTATATTGTCTCACTTCTCTCATATACAGCTTCTCTCGCATACCACTATGGTTCTTGAGTTCCTATTGCAACAATCTGAGAAAAGGTTTGATAGTGGTATACAACAACATGAAAGCAACAGAAAAATTCTGCGTTGCTTGCTGAGTTGGGTATGTCAATATCTGATAATGAACAATTTGGTAGATATTATATGCATGTTTGATACTGTTGTCGTAGAACAAAAATTCGCTTTCTGCTCACTACATTGGTCTTTTGTAGCTTCAAAGTCTCATTTTCGTAAAGTTGAACTTTTCTGATTACTTATTATGGTAGCGCTTTATATTTAGGTTCGAGCTGGGTGCTTCTCAGATATTCCCCAGGGATTACTACCAGCACATCCACTTCTTAACTTTGTCTTTAATTCTTTACTGGTAATATCTATGAACTTCAATAAGTTTTATAATTAACTTTTAGGAGCTGTAAGATTTATCTGTTAATGTGTTGGTGGTGATAGGTGCCGTCTTCATTTGATCGGGCAATTGAAGTTCTCGTTGAGCTTGTGAGTCGGCATGAGGTATGCCATTTCTTTGGTATACATTGTATACCTATGCCATGTTAATACATCTATGCTATCTTTATGATTTATATTTTTAGCAAGCTGATCATTATAAAGTTGAGAAACAGATTTATCTCTGTGGCATTACCACCAAGACCAAGTTTTTGCATCTATAGTCAAATATTTATTGAGATTGTTGTACTATTAACTGCTTACTGAAGATTCTATCAACAGTTATGCTTTTTTTCGTAGGGGCTACCCCAGGTTTTGTTATGTAGGGTGCATTTCATTAAAGAAATTCTTCTTCTACCAGCTCTCAGTAATGGAGACGAGAAAATAGTAGGTGGTCTTGCGTGCTTGTTGTCAGAGATTGGGCAGGCTGTAAGTATTATTTTTGACACTGCAAAAGGTTTTTGCACCCATGGACAATCTTGGATGATAGGATATTACCGATGCCATACATTTGATGTGTATCATCAGAATCTGAGCATCTAAAACCATTGTACTCATAACATATTGTCTGTTTAATGGACTCCAGGCTCCATCTCTGATAGTAGAAGCAAGTGTTGAAGCCCTTGCACTGACGGACGCACTTTTAAGGTTATATCTATCTTTTTTTGCATAAGTAACTGTTTGCCCCCTTCCCCCTCCATTTAATGTGTATCATCAGATTCTGACACTTGTCACCATGCTCTTAACTATTCAAAAACCAAATACGCACGGAAGTTGGAACAGTGCGATTGATTATTGGCATGAAATATGGTAGTAGAATCTAAGAATGGCAATTTTTATATCTTTGAGAAACCATCAGACCAAATGATTAACGATGTTACGTACCATAACTTTAACGATTTGGACCTGACCTCAAGTTTAATGAAACGACAGGGCTTAAATTGCCAAAATTGAAACTAAAGGAACTAAACTCAAGCTGGAAATGATAGTAAACACTGAGTTCTCTAGATACTGGAAGTTTTTCTTGCGAGAAGTTTATTACAGTTGTTATAGGTCATCTTTAATATACCATGACCATCTGGGCAATACTTGGAGATTCAAGCATTTGATGTGAGATTTTCTTTTTGATGTTTCGGTAAATGAAGTGATAGATATGTAATCTAATCTCTTTATATGGTTGCAGCTGTGTGACATTTCCAAGTGAGGACTGGGAGATAGCAGACTCAACTTTGCAATTTTGGTACTTGAATAAATTTATTTATGAGGTTATTGTTCATCTAAATTCAATTTGGTACCACAGAACTAATTCAAGTTATTGCCACTGAGAAGCATGCTTCTGACATCTTTTTTTGTTTTTATCCACTCCTTATAGCGTAAGCACCCTCGAGATCTTTGTTTGGTTCTTATGACATAAGCAAAGTAAATAGATGAACCTTGAAAATAAAAACAACACACAACTGTTTGAGTGGTTAAGTCAAATCTTTAGCCTACGTCCCACTTGTTGATCTGTCTTAAGCAAGTACTTATTGCAGATCCGTTAAACCCCTCAACCTAGTTATCTCTCGATCACTGTTGACTAATGTTTTGTACGCTCTCTGTCTTACACTTAGAAAACACCCTACAGCTCCTATTTATAGAGAATAGAAGCTGGTGATACAACGTGGATTAGGACTCCTACTCCTAATAGACTTCCAAAAGAAATCGTAATAGGACTTATAGAAAAGCTGGGTGCTGTCTTCTTTCCTTTCTAGACTTGGATTTGCAATCTGAATCCTAACTTTCCAGATTGCATCAACTAGCAAAAACACAACACCTCCTAACTTGTCAAGTGTTGTGGACTTCCATTAGCGTTCTAGGATCCACAGATGGGGTGGCTATGTATTCATATTCTTTTTTGGGCGAAGCCTATGATTATTATTATTATTATTATTATTATTATTATTATTTTTCTTTATAACTGTACTAGTGTAGGAATGAGTAGATAAGAACTGGAGAGTTCAGGTGTTGAACAATTGAATTTAGTGTTTAATTGAGGGCATTTTTTAAAAAAGAAGACAAATCGAGAGTTTGAGATGGAAGGAGAGAATGTGAGAAGGGAAGAGTTTAACTTTGATAACTCGGGGGGTCTGGATGGGCTTTGTCGAATAAAAATACACACAAACAAAATAACGTATAAACATATATAACTTATTTTTTTTAATTTTCTTACAACTGTGTAGGGTACTTGTTTTGCCTTCGTCTGTTGTTGCTGTTGGTTGATTAAGTTTTTTTTGTAGCTGCTCCGCTTTGTGGACTTCTTGGAGAGTTCAGGAGTTGAACAGTTGAATTTAGTGTTTAATTGAGAGATTTTTTTGAAAAAGAAGACAAAAATTGAGAGTTTGAGATGGAAGGAGAGAGTGAGAGAAGAATGGAAGGGTTTAACTTTGATAACTCAGGGGTCGGATGGGCTTTGTGGAATAAAAACACACAGAATCAAACAAAACAACATATAACATATATAACTCTTTTTTTCAATTCTGTAGGGTACTTGTTTTGCCTTCTTCTGTTGTTGCTGTTGGTTGATTGAGTTTTGTTTTGTGGCTGCTCCCCTTTGTGGACTTCTTGTCCACTTTTTTATTTTTTGTTTTTGTTTAAAATATGTTTCTTCAAAATCAATCTTAGAATTCTTTAAGATAGTGTCTTCCTGCTAGTTCCTGTTAAATGTTGCATCTACTGAGAATTTGTTATCACTTATCTTACATATACATGATTTGTCATTTCGGCATGCAAGTGGTAAAAATGATTAGACAATAACTCACAATTTCAGGGAATTGCTGACTTTCCTGATTTTGTTAACGTTCCAACTTTCCGCTTAAAGCCCCAATTATGCATGTGTACTTTAATGTCTGCACACTCATGTTTGGTCTAATTTTATCCATGGGAAAATGATTGCTGCATCTTTTTTTTTAATTTTTCCTTTTCAATTGTTATTTTCCGTATTTCACCATGTGCCTATGTGATAATGGCCATGTGATGAGCACCTGGATTTTTTTTATTATTTTGACTTGCATTAGCCTTCGTTGTTAGATGAAAAATCTTGGCCAGGCTCTTGATGGTTTAACTTTATCAAATTTCAATGATGATAACCAGGAGTGTTTCATATTTCTAGGTCTGGGTTAGCAAGCTATATTATTGTTCTTGATGAGAACAATGCAAACCAAAGGAAGCAAGTGGAAGACATGTTTTTCCCTGTATTTTCAGCTCTGCTTGATGCACTTTTGTTACGTGCCCAGGTTTCTTCTCTGCTTGTCTGTTGCTATTCGCTTAATTTGACATGATGATTCTCATGTAGCTGATTACAGTGCTTATATCTTTTGAGGCAGCTTTTTGTTTAGTATGCATAACTTTAACCTCCCCTTTCTGTGCCTAATAAAGTTCTAGCTTAAAGCACTTAACACGGATAGTAGACGTCAGTTTGTGACATAATAAAATGGTTGACACAGGTGTTATCATTTATATCTAAATGTATGTATTTATATCTTTTGAGACAGATTTCTATTTATAACGCATAACGTTTACCACCCCTTTACTTGCCTATTCAAGTTGTAGATTAAAGTTCTTAACACAGATAGTTATCAAGTTCGTGACATAATAAAAAGGGTTATATAAACGGGCAATTACCTCTTTCATCCTTATGTTATACCACCTTTGGCCTATTCCGGACTTATGTTTTGAATTTAGCCAATTGGTCCTTGTGTGTATCTGTCACCAACGTGATCCTTTTCGTCAATTTATAATGATTGTTCATGTACAAAGAAAATTTGTCTTTGGCAGGTAGAAGATTCTATGCTCAATGACGAACAAGGAACACCAGAGCTGCCTGATAGCCTTGCCTATTTTAGAACGAATCTTGTTGAGCTGTTGGTGGATATTTGTCAGCTTTTAAGATCAGCTACATTTGTACAGAAGGTGCTTGGAATGAATTTAAAATTGTGAAATAAATGACTCCTATTTCTAAATAGCTGCAATCGCTCGCAGTGCATGTATTTCTAGCGCTTTGATCGTCCTTGCAAATTATAGTTATTGACATCAGATGATGTCCACATTGTAACAAGACAGTGCAATTTCCCTCATATAAATGCATTTTGTTCTTGATGTCTCAGTTTTCTGCCTTTTATATGAATTAATGTTAATTTATTTTAACTTTCTAGCTTGTCTGTTGTAGCTTTTCTTTGGTGGTTGGGCCTCTGCAAATGCACCAATTGCTTGGAAGGTTGTGGAAACCAAGTTGTTTGCTCTTAATGTGGCAAGTAAAACTTACTGCTCCTACAGTTAACTGTTTGATATATGTGGAAGTTCATGTTCTCTTAAGGTTATGATTGAAATGTTTAGGAGGATGGTTATTTTACATATCAGGGTTATTGTCCTCCTTGTTCATACATAAATTATTTATATGTGCATAGAATCTTTCTCCATCTGTCAAGCAAGTTTAAAATTTGGACTGACCTCTTAGCGACTGGACTCATTTAACAGCTAGAAACTGTGTAGTTGCTTTTGGCAGGCAGGCCGAAGGGATTTAGTTTTATTTAGTTTTTTATATACAAGTTTCACGTTCCAGGTCGCTGAGGTAATCCTACAGGAAGGCCAAATCTTTGATTTCTCGGTCATTATGCAGTTGGTGACAGTTTTGTCTACTAGGCCCTGGGATGAACTGAAGGGTATCATGTGCATTGTAAGTTAAATATTTCTGTCTCAATTTTAGACCGCATTTGAATTTCTACTCTGTAGTTTAGCTTACAGATGATTGTTTGCCGATTTTGATTCATATATCCAAGGTACCTTTTCTGTGTCTCAGGTGTATAGATCTCTTGCCGACGTTGTTGGCTCCTATTCTAAGCGGATCTCTGCTTTTCAAACAAATGCTAGACCCTTACTGTACTGTCTTCTTGTACATTCGAGCTATTAAATCATGCACTTGCTCTGGGATATTATTTGTTTTATTTCTATTTCTTTTTGTGGTAATCATTATATGTATCCTGATTTTCTCTAATATAATTGTACTTACAATTCCTTTTCTTGTTCAAATATTCATTTCTTAGGTTATTTCTTGCTGCTGGATTATCAGAACCATTGTCCTCGAGTTCTTGTGCTTCTGCATTGCGTAAAGTTTGTGAAGATGCTTCTGCAGTGATGTATGAACCTTCAAATTTGGAGATTTTGATGTGGATAGGAGAGGTGAACTTTTATCTGACTGTAATTTAACATGAGTGGATTACTTATCTTCCAAAGTGATTGACAGTTCTTCCTTTGATTAACAAAAATGATTTGGATATATATTTTAGTTCTGCCAACATTTCTATTTCTATTGCTATTAAAATTATGTTAGCTATTGCTATTAAAATTATGTTAGCATACATTAAGCCTACCCAATAATTGATTTTTCTTCAACTTTAAAAAAATTACAAGGGTTAATCATCATTGTTTTGTTCAATTTACAGGGTTTAGGGTATTTAGGGTAAACTTTCAAAATAATTTACACTTTTATGTAGAATAAGCTCTGTACGCCCTTGTTCACCTTTTTTTAAACTCTCGCATCCTTGCCTTGTAAGCTGTGTTTTCTTTCTTGTAGGGTCTGGAGAAGAGTCATTTACCTTTCAATGATGAGGAAGAAGTTGTTAGTGCAGTTAGTCTGATCCTTGGTTCTATTAATAACAAAGACTTGAAGAGCAACTTATTGGCTAGATTGCTTTCTTCTAGCTTTGAAGCTATTGGGAAACTTGTAAGTACTTTTTTTGTTTACCAAGCAGTGATTCTGTCAGCTGTAATTCTTCTTGTACGTTGCTATGGTGCTATAGGATAAAGTTTTATTCAGTCCCAACTTATAAGTTTATAAAACATGTTATGTGTGCTAGTCTATTTGTCTGTCATCTGCGATATGATAGTTTACCCACACGTCTAAGCATAACCAAATATCCAGCTCTTCTGACAGCCTCATGTTGGCATAACTTGAGTTTGTGATGAAAAACTACACCTTCATGACTTGAGTATCTTTCCAACTTGAGTTTGGGAACCTTCGATTGCCTAGTGGCAGTTCTATATAGTAGGGAGCAGTTTAGATTGTCTTCACAGTGTGTTTTTGTCTGTGTTAATTGAGGGATTACTCTGTCTTCTTGTACATTGGACATGCTAGCTGCTGTGAAATAATGTATGCTTCTGTTTCTTGAGTCATTCCTGTTGTCATGCTTGTGGATTCCTTATCCACCATTTGTACGTTTTTTCTATTTTAATATAATGTTTTTTTATAAAAAAATATATAAAGTTTATCCTAAAACAAAATATACAAGGAAAAAAAAATAAGTTTCTAATGTAAAATATTGTGCTTATTGTTACTCTAGGTTGATAAAGATAGCCATTACCTAAGACAAAGTCCTGCTACCTATACACAGATTCTGAACTCTGGTGCAAGAGGGCTTTACAGGTATTCCCAGGCCATATCTACTGATTTCCAAGGATCGGTTTTCATTTTTTTCTGTCATTTTTCAATTTTCATGTCAAATGCTAGATTTCGTACTATCGGATCCATGTGCTGGTGAATTGGTATCTTTTAAGATCTATGCATTATGTTCTACATCTGCTTCTAAACTCTTAGTGTTTTATGTTGTCTTTTATATCAGGATGGGAACTGTATTCAGCCATCTTGCAGCATCCGTGCAGAGTGTATCTTCTGGTGATGGTTGTATGGTTGCTCTATTGCAAGCGTTTTGGCCAATGCTAGAGAAACTTTTCAGGTCTGAGCACATGGAGAATGGTAATCTATCAATCGCAGCTTGCCGAGCACTTACCCAAGCAATTCAATCATCAGGTATTGGTGTTCGATGTCACAGTGGTGCGTCGTAGACAAGTGTAATGTATTTTTTTTGGAGTAACTGAATGCTCTTTACTCCGCAGGCGAACACTTCTTAAGCCTACTGCCTAAAGTACTAGATTGCCTATCAACAAATTACGTGTCTTTTCAAAGTCATGAATGCTACATAAGAACTGGTACGATCTTTTATAATGCAGGAAATGATGTGTTAATATTTTGGCAGGCTTCGCTCTGATGTAGAATAATTTTACCACAAGATACAGAATCAGATACTTCAACATGATTACGGATGTTGGTTTAAATGATGTTTCATAATATATTTGGAAATGGTTCTATTTAGTGGGGTTTTTTTTTAAATTACATCCCGAAGGTTGCTCACTATTCAATCCAACCCTAAACCCCCCTAATCATTGTCCTTTTTTTTTATTTTGCTTTTGGCTGCCAAGCAGCAGCATATAAATACTTATTTCAATATATTGGAATATTGGCTTTCAGCATCTGTTGTGATTGAAGAATTTGGTCACAAAGAAGAGTATGGACCATTATTTGTTACTACTCTGGCGAGATTTACGCATGCTGCATCGGTAATGGCTCTTAATTCTTCATATATATGTGACCAAGAGCCTGATCTAGTAGAGGCGTACACAAATTTTGCATCCACATATGTTGGCGGAACTCGTAAGGTTTTGTAGCCTTTCCTTTTGTTACTTCTCTGGTTTTTGTAATATAAGTGATCAAACAGACTTATCTATGTATATTCAAGAAATTTTAACGAGGATTCAAATATTGTGACATCTCAGGAAATCGTTGCTGCATCTGGTACCCTTCTTGAAGTTTCTTTTCAAAAGGCAGCTATATGCTGCACAGCTATGCATCGTGGAGCAGCACTTGCATCCATGTCATACTTATCTTGTAAGTTGCTACTTTATTTTACCTCTACGTACATGAAACAGAAAATATTTTGTGATTGTGTTCTGGTGATGCTTTGTGGTTTACGCAAGTCAAGCAGGTTCCTTTAACGTTCTAAGCCAAAGAATTTGTGTCATCAAAATTGGGAACCTGATATAGTATTTGTGTAGGTATTTGTCTCATACGTGAATTTGTATGTGTATGTTTGAGATTCTGGTTGCTCTGCATTTGCATGATTGAGCTTCAGATAGCTGTGAACATGCATGTCATTCTTGTTAAAGTTGGATCTGCATTATGTCCTGACAAAAGTAATATTATGCCTACTTTTTCACTTTTCTCTTTTTGTTCCTCGAGAATCTGTGCACATGCAAGTATGATATAGAAAATAGGTTTATAGATCTTGTATGGGGTTTTCAGGTTTCTTGGAGGTGAGCCTGGCCTCCTTGTTGGATTCCATGTCTTGTATTCCTGAAGGGTCATTCAGTGCAATGGCCATCCAAGTCATATCCCACAGTGGCGAGGGACTTGTATCAAATCTGGTTTATGCTTTACTTGGTGTTTCAGCAATGTCACGGGTAAATAAACTATCTTAAATCTAATGTGTAAAAGTTTATAGTGTTTATATATATATATATATAGAAAGGATGTGAAGCGGACATTCACACCGGAGTTAAAGTGCGGACTTCATTGGTTTTGCTCCGATCAAGCTCCGACGACGCTGCAGCTCTTGCCCGACGGACACCAGACCTCCATCCTAACCTTCTCCTTGCCAGTGGACTCGCTGGCGACGAGTTTCAAGCCAAGAATGAAGTGCAGTAGTGCAGGACTTCATTCTCGGCTCCAAACTCATCGCCGGCTAGTCCACCGGTAAGGACAAGGTTAGGATGTAGGTCTGGTGTCCTCCGGGCAAGAGCAGCAGCGTCGTCGGAGCTTGATCGGAGCAAAACCAACGAAATCCACACTTTAACTATGGTGCAGACGTCTGCTTCACATCCTTCCTATATATATATAGTGGAGCCTCGCTCTAAAATTAAAGTGTGGGGCTCTTTATTTGGCTCACTTTTGGGGTCAGATTTTCGCAACTCTGCATTTCAATGTCTAGAACACAATGTGTAGATCATTTCTGTCAAGTTTCATCCAATTTGAACATCATTTGAGCTTCTGTAATCGTGATTTACACGAGCGTTTTTGCTTGAATATATTTTGTTCTATTGACTTGTTTCATCTAGTTCGGTATCCAAATGATCTCTAAATTGCATGAAACTTTGTAGACATGTTACACACTATAATCTAGACAATGTACGGTGGAGATGTGAAAATTTGATCCGAAAGTGTGCTAAATAAAGAGCCCCACACTTTAATTTCAGAGCGGAGCCCCGCTCTAGATAGTGACTTTTTTTGACTTATATGAGTGACGGGGGATTGCACAAATTTTTTGATCACATTTTCTCATATCCACCATTCAACCTCTAAGCATATATGTGTAGTTTATTTATGGAAAATTTCAGCAAATTTGATGATCGTTAAGGCTCCGAACTAGCAAAAATCAATGAATGGATCAAATTTGCCGGATATGAACCGTTCATGCAAATCTCAGTTTTGAGCACCTTAATGATCACCAATTTAGGTGAAATTTTACAGAAGTGATCTACACATATATGCGTAGAGGTTGACCAGCGTAGATGAGAAAATGTGGTCAAAAAATTGGTACAAACCCCCGTCCCTCATATAAGTCAAAAAAGGGACCCCTCATTGGAAGGGTCCTCAATCAGTCCCTATCCAGATCGAAGCTTCGCTTCGAAATTAACGTGAAGTTCTGTGTTTGACTCATTTTTCGGTCATATTTTCACTTCTCAACCGTTCAGTTTGTAGAACCAAATGCATAGATCATTCTTGCGAAGTTTCGTTATGGTTAGACTTATTCCAAACCCAACAAAACTTGGCAGGAGTGATCTATGCATTTGGATCTACAAACTGAACGGTTGAGATGTGGAAATATGACCGAAAAATGAGTTAAACAAAGAACTTCATCCGTTAATTTCAAAGTGAAGCTTCGCTCTGGATAGGGACTATATATATGTATATATATACAGGGCCCTTCCACTAAGGGATCCTTTTTTTGACATATATAAGGATTGATTCTTAACCCAACTTTTTGTTCACATATCAGTTCAATATTTAGATGTATATATGTAGATCTTTTTTGTAAAATTTCATCCAATTTGGTAATCGTTAAGACTTTGAACTAACTAAAATCAATTTACGGTTCAAATATGCCAAAATTGAATCGTTCATGCTTATAATGCTAAATCGTAGTTTTGAAGACCTTAACGATAACCAAATTGGATGAAATTTTTCAGAAATGATATATACACTAGGAATAACAAATTGAACGGTGGAGATGTAAACGTGTGATCGAAAAGTTGGTGAAATTCCTCATTCCTCATATAAGTCAAAAGGGGGTCCCTCACTAGAGGGGCCTATACACACACGAGGGGTGATCTAGAGAGGATCTCCTTACTATATAAATTTGAGGATTTTTACTATTTTGCACTAGTTTATGACCTGATTTGGATTTCAACTGTTAATCCTTTAGAAAATATATGGTGCATGGCATTTGTTATTTTTAATCTTTTTAACTATTACTGTACATCATTCTTTTACATTATTTCTTGTAGGTTCACAAATGTGCCACTATTTTGCAACAATTGGCAGCAATTTGCAGTTTAAGCGAGAGCACAACTGGCAAGGCTATTCTTTGTTGGGAATCTTTGCATGGATGGTTGCAGTCAGTGGTCTCTCTCTCTCAGGCACCAGTTCTCTTCTCTGCATTTTCAATATAAATAGTTGGATACAGACAGATTGTCTGATATTTTAGTTGTACCAGGTCCAGGCTCTTCCTGCTGAATACCTGAAGCAAGGGGAACTTGAAACTTTGGTGCCGGTTTGGTCTAAGGCCCTCGCCCGTGCAGCCTCAGATTATATCCAGAGCAGAAGTTGTGGAGGGAATAACAATTATGGTCACATGCAAGGGAAAGGTGGAAGAGTATTGAAGCGTTTAGTTCGTGAATTTGCTGATAGCCACCGCAATACACCAAACTTGACTTGATGACTGCACAAATTTAGGTATATCAGTTTTTTTATTATCGCAGCGGATTTGCTGTTGGGGCCTTATGATTCATTGACAGCTGGTAGCCTGGTACCATTAGGTGCAGTTGTAAGGTGCTGGCTTTTATTCAGGCTTCCCAATACGTGACTAATTATCTGTACAGATCCCTGCCCAATTTTGACAGGAAAAAAACAAGATGGGCCGTTATTCTGATTGTTCCAAGTTTTTTCATGATCAAGTTAGTCAAAATAGGAGCTGTTCGAGATGACAATTTGAGATTTGTAAAAAAAGTTGATAAATGAAATCATGATTAGTACAGAGCATAAGTGCATAAGATACCTTTTTTCTATCTATATTATTGAACCGGAGTCTTGGTGCGCTTGAACCAACCATATGTTTTAACAGTCAAATAACAGTAAAAAATCTATCTGCCTCTCCATCAGTCCATCCCCTCACCATAAGCTACATCCTGCCGCCGTCATCATCAAGGAGGCCAAGGAGTTCGAGCACGGCCACTGAAGAGATTGAAAGACCACTGTTCCAAACAGTGGTGGAGCCAGGATTTCAAGGTTGTGAGGGTCTAAGTAAAATGTTTTAAGAACAAATATTTTTTTCGTAAAAAAACAAGCTTGAAATTTAACATATGAAGACATAAACATCTTAAGAAATTTAGCATGAATGAGAAAATAAATGTAATGAATCTTATTAAGAATACTACCTAAATGAAAAATAAATATAACAAATATGATTGAAACATATCGAATGTTTAAAGTTGAACTGATAAATTAATGTTAATATGTAAACAAAATCAGATTTGGTTATAATTTGGGAGGGGTTCATTAACAGAAATATGGGTAAATTTGCTGTGATTAAGCTACATAATTAAAGAGAATTAAGACAATTAAAAAACCCAACCGGGATCCGGATCCTCCCGAGCCGTAATGTAGGTCCGCCACTAGTCCCAAAATTTCCTCAATGTTTATCTTTCATTTTGATTATCAAACCATTTGAAAACCAGAAATTTCTATATCGATTCACAAACCAGAAATTCTTAAGGTAGGAAATGTTGAAACTCTAAACCCTAAACCCTAAACTCTATCGGTGGGTCTACATAAGTAATCGAAACTGTAGAAACTTCATCAAGGAATCTACAAGTCTAAGAGGAAGAAGCAATATATTCAATCTTTAGTGCCGTCACGGCCCGACATTGGTGTCGTCACGGCATGGCATTGGGTGTAACCAGACACTTTTTGGGGGCATACACTTTTCCATCACAATTTCTTAACTTTATACCAAATTCAGACTGTTACTGTGCGAATTGTGATGCAATCTTTGGTGCCAGAAAAAGATGACATCGGTGCCGTCATAGTATGGCATTGGATGCAGCCAGACAGTTTTGGGGTGCACACCATTTTTTTGAATAATTTCTTGACTTATACCAAATATAAGTTGTCCCTGCAAGAATTAGACTGCAATCTGTAGTGCCTGCATGCCAGGGCATTGTGTGTAGTCACGGCCCGACATTGGTGCCGTCATGGCATGGCATTGGGTGTAGCCTGACACTTTTGGGGGGCGTACACTTTTCCATCACAATTTCTTAACTTTATACCAAATTCAGACTGTTACTGTGCGAATTGTTATGCAATCTTTGATACCAGAATATGATGGCATTGGTGTAATCACGACACGTAATTGGTGCCGTCATGGTATGACATTAGGTCCAGCCAGACACTTTTGGGGTGCGCACCATTTTTCTGAATAATTTCTTGACTTTATACCAAATATAAGTTGTCTCTGCGAGAATTGGAATACAATCTTTAGTGCCGGCATGCCATGACTTTGTGTATCGTCACGACATGACATTGGGTGTAGCCATACACTTTTGGGGGCGTACTCTTTTCCAACACAATTTCTTAACTTTATACCAAATTCAGACTGTTACTATATGAATTGTGATGCAATCTTTGGTGCCGTCATGGTTTGATATTGGGTGCAGCCAGACACTTTTAGGGTGCGCACCCTTTTTCTGAATAATTTCTTGACTTTATACCAAATATAAGTTGTTCTTGCGAGAATTGGACTGCAATCTTGAGTGCCGGCATGCCATGGCTTTGTGTGTCGTCACGGCCCGACATTGGTGTCGTAATGGCATGACATTGGGTGTAGCCTGGCACTTTATGGGGGCGTACACTTTTTCATCAAAATTTCTTAACTTTATACCAAATTCAGACTGTTAATGTGTGAATTGTGATGCAATCTTTGGTGCCAGAATAGGATGGCATTGGTGCCGTCATGGTCTGGCATTGGGTGCAGTTAGACACTTTTAGGGTGCACAGCCTTTTTCTGAATAATTTCTTGACTTTATACCAAATAAAAGTTGTCCTTGCAAGAATTGGACTGCAATCTTTAGTGCTGGCATACTATGGCTTTGTGTACCATCACGGTCCGACATTGGTGCCGTCATGACATGGTATTGGATGTAGCCAGACACTTATGGGGGGCGTACTCTTTTCCATCACAATTTCTTAACTTTATACCAAATTCAGAGTATGAATTGTGATGCAATCTTTGGTGCAAGAAAAGGATGGCATTGGTGCCGTCACGAAATGTAATTGGTGTCGTCATGGTTTAGGGTTTAGGTGGCTATCAGCAAATTCACGAACTAAACGCTTCAATACTCTTCCACCTTTCCCTTGCATGTGACCATAATTGTTATTCCCTCCACAACTTCTGCTCTGGATATAATCTGAGGCTGCACGGGCGAGGGCCTTAGACCAAACCGGCACCAAAGTTTCAAGTTCCCCTTGCTTCAGGTATTCAGCAGGAAGAGCCTGGACCTGGTACAACTAAAATATCAGACAATCTGTCTGTATCCTACTATTTATATTGAAAATGCAGAGAAGAGAACTGGTGCCTGAGAGAGAGAGACCGCTGACTGCAACCATCCATGCAAAGATTCCCAACAAAGAATAGCCTTGCCAGTTGTGCTCTCGCTTAAACAGCAAATTGCTGCCAATTGTTGCAAAATGGTGGCACATTTGTGAACCTATCAAGAAATAATGTAAAAGAATGATGTACAGTAATAGTTAACAAGATTAAAAATAACAAATGCCATGCACCATATATTTTCTAAAGGATTAACAGTTGAAATCCAAATCAGGTCATAAACTAGTGCAAAATAGTAAAAATCCTCAAATTCATATAGTAAGGAGATCCTCTCTAGATCACCCCTCGTGTGTGTATAGGCCCCTCTAGTGAGTTTAGGGTTTAGGGTTTTAGGGTTTAGGGTTTAGGGTTTTGACAATATGAATTTTGCATTCAAGCCCAAAAAGCCCAAACAAAGTTTTGGGCCAGAGATCGTAAGCCCAAAACTTTGCATGTACAATAATAGGTCTCAAACTCTCAAAAGACTTCGATTAGCTAGATGGAGGAACTAGTGATTAGATTTGGAACAGAAGTCATAAGTGGCAATCTCACTGTATTCTCGGTAAATATATGATGGGAGAGTTTGGGGCCTGAAAGCAATCACTCCAGCTTAGACATATTCTGCAATGTGCAATCAATTTTTTTAGAACAAGATCTGAGTAGTACAGCTAGAAATCCAGGGAAACGACATTCAACTTCAAATTTGCCCGAATTTTTTCACCCTTCTCGTCTGTACCTACCAATGTTAGAGTGTCGTCTTAGCAGCAGCCCCTAGCTAGTCTATGCATGTACTCATTAAAGATCATCGATCGATATCTATAGCTAGAGACATTCATAAGCATGGAGAAGCAATAGATCGATCTCTTTTATCACAGTTAGGGTCCCATATCTCTGATATAATACATCTTACATTAACTTTTGCAGGCTTAAGTGGATAGAGGGAAAATGTGGGGATAAAGGAACAGGAAAGACCTCTACATTTTCCACAAGGCATCTTCTTCTGTACCAAGATAAAGGTGGGTTCTGGCCTTCTGGGAAACTAGGGTTCACAAAAAGCGACCCAAAAGGGATGCAAAAGTTCTGTGGAAAACAGAAAAACAATCATTCAGGACGGTATCCCATCATCATTATGTTATGTAATGATGTTTTGCATGAAATTCATCACAAAATTTGGGGTAATGATTTCTCATATCTGGAGGCCATTCTAGCCATAGACCCATCTGACATTCTTCCTCTACTCTCCGAGATCAATATTGCATCGTAATTAAGTTATATATATTTTTTTTTTTGAAATGTGTAATTAAGTTATATAGTTGAGTACGGCTATTGAGACCTCTAAATTTGACTTGATAGCTATCATTGACATCTTGGGTCCACTTAAGGTAGTTTCTTCTGGAAACTTCCAAAGCGACGAACTCAAGCTTATTGAGGTTTCCCATTCTTTACAAGAATTGAAACGGTAATAATCAGTATTAACAACAATCTCCATAAGCAAGCATTAAGAACTTCAAGTTCTATAATATTATTTGGAAATCGAATTTGGACATTTATAGTGGAAACTTCAGGTTCATTATATGATATCATCGAAATTACAGGTTCAATATACATGAAAAATTACTACTCAACTCTTTCGGTAGCTCCACATGAAAACGACCTGGTAAAGGGACTGAGGCGGTGGAGTGAGGCTCTCTTAAACACACACCTCAAGCAATTTTCCTAGACATCGCATCAAAGTGGGTGAGCCTATTTGAGAAGATTCGTAACCATTCAATGTCTATCGAAACTACGGGTTCGATATATATATGTGGTGATAATTTGTTTCAATAATTATGTATGAACTTCTGGTTCAAGAGGATCTCCATATTCATTTAGCTAATCGGCCAACATAAACTTGGAAAAAGATAGAGCACATAGACGCAAATCTATATATGCTTCATATTAATTGTATGCAATCATAAACAATGATCATGTAGATATATATATTAAATATCGATTGCATGCAATAGCTTAATTAGTTCTTGGTGTTCATGCATCATAGAGATTTTTCTTACTCAACTATAAGCATGAATGTGAAAAACATCAATTTAGAAAAACCTACTTGGTTGTTTGAGCTAGTAGGATGATATTGAAAACGTGATGGATCGTTTCTTCTCCGGAATCCGTAATCGATCCGAACCTTTGAGCTATTTGTGTTGATAACGTGTTGTAAATTAGAAACTCTAAACACAAGAACTAGAGAATAGAGAGAGAGAGATATGAGTAAGAAGAGTAGTAGTAGTGAGAGGTGTATTTTCATTACAACATCTCTAGCCCTTATATAGGGATCAAAGTGCCTTAAGATCAATGATCAAATTGATGACTAGCTTCTACACTCATTACTTTTTTTTTCGATGTAGTCTACACTCATTACTTTGATGACTATACTACAATTATCAATTTGACAACTACTATATCTAATTGTGGACAACCATTTATGTATACAACATTTAGAAATTTTATGCATATATAGATTTAGGCATTTCAGTCAGTCATAATGTATCTCAAAATTGCAACTTGCTAATCAAACTAGAACCAATGCAGGATCTATATAATATCGCAATACCTCATTGAGAACAAGATGTGCATTTCTTCACTTTTGACCCAATGAAACCCAACCAGCCCTGCCTGAACCACCAAATCAAATATGAGGTCAAGCAAAACACAGCTGTGAGCTTCAGATTAACATGCATACACTTCATTGTGGCTGAACCATATATCATGGTTGAAGAAGAGGTGAGATGGCAAGAAAAGTAGGCAGCTTATCCAACTCCCCTGATAGCGTGGACCACAGCCAGATGTGCTGTGGAGCATTATATCCTCCATTGCAAAGGAGAGATTCACAATAGTTTTCTAGGGTGGACCTCCATTTGATCAAAGGCGCACCTACATTTAGTGCCAATTTGATGACAAAGCTTGAAATATATCATTGATAAAGGCTGACCAAGCTTCAGATTCAATGTTAAAGAGGACTAGTTACTGATGGCCGATGAGTTCCATGGAGCTCCTTGATTTACCAATCGTTCTTTGATTGAAAAAGCAAGCCTCTAACTCTCAAGATTAGGGTTGTTCGTGAAATTCTTTCCATGGCAGCATTAGCAAGATTGTGGCCTGCTTTCAATTGATACCAAGAGTATCCCCATCCCAAATGTAAACGTACTTTCCTTTTCAATATATATATATATATATATATATAGCTAGGCGCCTAGGCTGCTAGTTTATGGTCTCCGCTGAACCTTTAATTTGGAGGAGATCGAAAGATGGAGTTAGGCACCAGTGCTAGCGATGATCAAAATCTTGTAATCGTTGTAGACGTCGATCAATTCATAATTTAACTAGTACTATACTCTGTATACAATTTGAAAGTTTCAGACTTTCAGTAACTCTGCTATTGCAGAGTCTATTATATATCAAGTGATGATCACTAGCGTCGGACAACCAAATTAAAGAAGACAATTAAAAACAATCAGAGCAATAGGAGTTCTATATATCTAACAAGAAAATCGAACAACAAAGTCCGCCTTATACAGAAGAAAATATAGGTGGCCGGCCATCTCATGGTCTCAAGGAGATTACACTTTCCTCATAACTAGTAACAAAGTCCCATCTACCAGTCTTCACAGGCAAGCTAATCTTGAATTTTCGAAAGCTATTGCGCTCAATATCGTAAAGATACACGCAGTCATACCTTGTAGACTCGAGCAGGAGCTCACCTGTGTGGATTGTTCCAAACAGACTAGGGCAACTTAACTTCTGCCAACTCGAGGGTAATATGACAGTCTTCTTAACCCACACATGATTTTCGTAATCCTCCAAGATCCATAGCAACATAAAATTTTGGCTAACCATGATTATTCTCTCATACACAGCCACGCATCCACCCACTTCAAGTATAACCCCGGAGTGAAGATCCCCGGGAAGCGGGATGTTGGCCCTAAATCTTTCGGCTCCGACGTCAAACACAACTACAACTTTCCGATTCTTATCCATCCAATGTATGCCTCCATGGAGGCACACACTTTTCTCAGTAAAGCTTTTGAATAGGCTTTGATGAGGATCAAAAGGAAAGTCCAACTCTAAGTGCCTCCATGAAGTTGTACCGGAAGTGAAAATTCTGAACCTCAAACAAATCGTATGATCGTCATCATCCCGAGTCCAATGTTGCACTTGGAGTACCTTATACTCATTTGTAACAGCACTGAATCCGAGATACTGTTTAAACCCAAATCCGAGGTACTCTTCATCATCCTGACAGGGATCGTTGCTAGTATCGGGAAGAGTAATAATCTCTTGAGTGCAAGGATTGAAAACATGAACACGGTTTTTATTATATCCATGGGCTAAAATCGTCGAGCCGTTGATACTATATGAACCGAAGAGCTTGGAATAAGAAGGTCGCTCAAGGCTAAATATGTGTGTTGCTGGATTCATAATATTCTTCTCATCATGACCTTCTTCTTGGTTGAGTTTCACAGAGTAAAAGTGTTGAAGTGGGGTTGTGGTAGGCCTAAAGGTTATTTCGTCCGAGAGGCTGAAGAGGATGTGAGTGGAAGGGCTGCACCGGAAGCCGCGGTGGACGGCGAGAAAACAAGGGTTGCGGGTTAGAGAGGACCATGATTTGCAAACGCATCGGCAACGGACCACCAACTTGGTCGGTAGCCTTGGAAGTATGTGAAAGAATATGATTTCGGTTGGGAGCTCTGGGATCTCTGACTTGCCTTCCATCTTTGAGTTTCGTCCGCAACTGAAACCTAACCCTAGGTAGGAGATCGGATCTATAAATGATCTACTAAAGATTACGAGATCATATCAGATATTAATTAGGATTTCCATATCAATATGTAAACTATATGTTATTCGCATATCACAAATATTACATTCCATAATACAACTCGTAATACTTAGATTAGGTTTAATCAATTACTTGGTCTGCAAGTCACGTAATAATATTGTTAAAGTCCAAATGGTTTAGGGTTTAGGGTTTAGGGTTTAGGGTTTAGGTTTAGGGTTTAGGGTTTAGGGTTTAGGGTTTAGGGTTTAGGGTTTAGGGTTTTAGGGTTTAGGGTTTAGGGTTTAGGGTTTAGGGTTTAGGGTTTAGGGTTTTAGGGTTTTAGGGTTTAGGGTTTAGGGTTTAGGGTTTAGGGTTTAGGGTTTAGGGTTTAGGGTTTAGGGTTTAGGGTTTAGGGTTTAGGGTTTAGGGTTTAGGGTTTAGGGTTTAGGGTTTAGGGTTTAGGGTTTAGGGTTTAGGGTTTAGGGTTTAGGGTTTAGGGTTTAGGGTTTAGGGTTTAGGGTTTAGGGTTTAGGGTTTAGGGTTTAGGGTTTAGGGTTTAGGGTTTAGGGTTTAGGGTTTAGGGTTTAGGGTTTAGGGTTTAGGGTTTAGGGTTTAGGGTTTAGGGTTTTAGGGTTTAGGGTTTAGGGTTTTAGGGTTTAGGGTTTAGGGTTTAGGGTTTAGGGTTTAGGGTTTAGGGTTTAGGGTTTAGGGTTTAGGGTTTAGGGTTTAGGGTTTAGGGTTTAGGGTTTAGGGTTTAGGGTTTAGGGTTTAGGGTTTAGGGTTTAGGGTTTAGGGTTTAGGGTTTAGGGTTTAGGGTTTAGGGTTTAGGGTTTAGGGTTTAGGGTTTAGGGTTTAGGGTTTAGGGTTTAGGGTTTAGGGTTTAGGGTTTAGGGTTTAGGGTTTAGGGTTTAGGGTTTAGGGTTTAGGGTTTAGGGTTTAGGGTTTAGGGTTTAGGGTTTAGGGTTTAGGGTTTAGGGTTTAGGGTTTAGGGTTTAGGGTTTAGGGTTTAGGGTTTAGGGTTTAG